>CM076570.1:953731496-954331496 GCA_034641835.2 Pinus albicaulis
AGTCTTTACATCAAGTTGGAGTCTACAGGTGAATGGTTCAGCCTTCATATGCATCTGACAACTGTCCACCATCAGCAATTATATCTAAACTTTGTCGTTCTTTCCTAGGGAATATATTGTGATTTCAATCCCCAGCAACAGCGCCAAAATGTTATCACTTCACCAGATTCCCAAGGCTGAAGAAGGAATCCCAACAGAGGTAACCACATACCAACCTTTTAACTTAGTAGCTAGCCCTACCAAGTCAGAGAGGGATCTCTCCACAAAAATAACAGCCAAGAGGGTTGGATGAAAAGGTTTTAGGTTAGGTGTGAGTTCAAGGGTTTTAATAATTTTGGTCAGGATGCTGGATGAAAGTATGGTCAAGGGAGGTAGTTCAGGGAAAATGAGATAGGGTTGCAAATATTCAATGGGGCAAGGTAGGTGTTAACATTGGAAAATTGTACAAGCAAAAGACGACATTATTTATTGTCAAGAAGAAGGATTTACAGGGCTAGAAGACATTACAGAATCTAGAAAGTATTTAAAAATCTCTAAGGTCTGAGGAAAAATCAAATTTGAGCAAGTCATAAATGCTTTTGCGCACATTATCCTTCATGAAGAGCGCCTTTGCGCGCCTTATGAATCGAAATGCACGCAATCCTGGGAGTGGAGAAATCTCACTTTCCAGGACCACACAAAGCACACTCTAGGATAGTGATTCCTCACTTGAAGCCGCCTAAGGACAACCACCAAAGCCTCTTTAAACATCAAGTGAGCACACAATGGAGTATTTGGAGCACACAAAGGAATCATCCCCCTCTCTTGGGTCACCATCCACAATGTACCAAGAGAGGGAAGGAGGATTTGAATTATCCTATATAAGGTCACCATGAGATGAAGAATGGGTGAACATATTGTTATGCTAGCCAACATTTCCCAAGAAATACCAGCAGTGTGTGATCTCGAGCTAAAGATAGAGGGGACTCAATTGTTGGCCATCCAAAAAGTTCAGTCCACCACAGTAGAGAGAGAGGGAGACTTTTCACCGACGCAAGATTGGGGTAAAAAAATCCTTGCATTGGGATTTAGAACCCATCTTTTAGGGGCCCTTTGGAAAGAGGGTAAATTTTCATCCTTGTTTCCTACCAGAAATCAATAAGACGGGCCAAAGAGCCACTGTTCGTATTATTGTAGATGTTTGACTGTTTTCAGATATCGTGTTTATTTTTTTTAGTTTTATTTTATATATGCATTCTATTTCTCTATCTAGTATGCTTATGATTCTTGCTTGTTCCACTAACTTGCTTGACTCCACTTTTTTTTCTGCCGGTTACCAATAACTTAAGTGGGTAGACCACACCCTTTAAGTTGGTGTCATTTCGTACATACGTGCACCAAACACACTCAAACACACTTAAGTGGAGTTGAATTTCCCCTGATTTCTCTTGCAGTCCCTAGTTCATCCCAAGTGACAGACTGAAGCATAACAACTCCAAAAATTAATTTTGCAGTAATTTGCATGCTTCTCCTTCTCACAGACACGCCCAGGGCACGCATTCAGAGTTGACCCATGCGCAGACATCACGCATGTTTCAGCCTTTTGTGCACAAAAGACAAAAGGAGAAAATTCTCCCTTATTTTTATCTTTTCCTTCTTGTAAAGTGCTTGGCAGCCCCTAATACACCTACCAACACGGGTTGTGGTTCCCCGCAGCTTGCTAAAGCTCACTCTTAGCTGCTTTTTGTAGGCTTAGTGTTAGTTTTACTTCAAGTTGATTTTTGCAAAGTTCACACATAGTTTAAGTAGGGGGAAAAATAACTTGCATTCCAAATTTTTTTTATGTTTTGCAAATTTTGGTACCAACACACCTAGATAACTAGCTAAAGTAAGTGGCCTAAGACCATGCATGTGTAGCTAGTTTCTTTTTTCTAGTGTAAAAGTTATTAGTTTAGTTCAGTTTTTTTCACTAGGATTTTCGGGACTAGGATTGAATTGTTGATAGAAGAGCAAGTAATCTCTGCTACCTTTTCACCCTCCGGTGATCCTAGGTAAGCATATGAACGCTCCATATTCATAAGCCATATCCCTATAGTTGATCACATAGATTAACTAGGAAAAATAGAAAGTGGCCCATATCCGCACATGTTTTTCTTTTGAGCAAGGAACAATACAACATAGTTTAAATAGGGGATTTTGAAAAGGATCATCAAATATCCACATGTTCAAACTATGTGCTTGTCCACTTTGTGCTCACACACATTCACTCACTAAGCGAAGCAAAGACACCTAAAACTAACTTAACCAAACTCACTAAATTCTCCCCACAGGGGCCACAAAAGAATTTATAGCTTAATTTAGGATCAAGGGGGTAGGCATACAATAAGCTGCCTTGATCATTATTCATCTTGAAACATAAAAGTTGACTATTTAGGGAGCTTCAGATCCACCTATCAGCCCACGGAAAAGAAAACTCGAGCGCGACAGAGACTCGTTTCAAAGGGGGTTAAGCCTAAGCGTAGTGCATGCGGTATCAGTTGGGGCTACCTGACCCTAATGATACTCGATATTATTAGCTGACTTACCAAGAAGCCCAAGACTCAAACACTCACGTGGGATGGTGGTACTTAGTGACCAAAACTAGGGCATCCTTTCCCTATAGGTGACGGTGTAGGCAAGTGCCAGACCCTCTACCCTTACCTTGATTGGGGGCATCGCCAGCTCTTACGAGACGGTGTGCCAGCACTCGCAAGATATATTCTCAAGGCTCAGTTAAATTTGAGTGTGTGAGGATGACAGGTTTTCTAGGATTTTGAGTATCATACAAAAACAAACAAAAACCACTTTTTTGATTGCTTGATCACATAGAATTAATTTAAAGGAAAATTTTATTTTATTTTCACTTTGTTTTATGTATGTGACCATAATTTTTCTTTGATCGTAGACTCTATCCTCTAAATTTTTTCCAAAACTAAACCTATTCAGTACTAGAATGGACCCAACAAGACCTCGTCGATCTAGGCGTCTTTTAGACCTCCCCCCATTACCGGGAGGGGTTCCAGGTCTTTCACCAGTTAGGCATCAAAGACGGAACACTACCACCATTATTGGTTCATCCTTTATTGGGGCATCCTTAGTTGGGAACCCTAGTCAGTATCCCAACACCGCACCACACACCAGTCCTCCCACAACCCCTAGAGGGAAGAGGATTGCGTCCCATTTGGGAAGCCAACTGAATACATAGCAGGGTACGTCACAGGCCAACCCTCTTCCTAACCATAACTTTGTGTTTTTTCACATTGCAATGGCATCAGCCTCTCAATCACCTTTCTTAGATTCTTTGAATCTTCCTGATTTAACTAAGTTGACGAATGACCCCATCTCACACAAACCTACATGGCCTCCCATGCCCATGAAGCTCCCTTCATATATTCCAAATTTTGAAGGAAAGCAAGCAGAAGAATGAAGTCTCATGTCATGAACTTCCACCTGTGGTGCTCATCGAACAATATCATTGACAAAAATTTTCGATTGAGACTATTTCAATGCACTCTGACAGGAGTAGCCGCGAAGTGGTACATGGAGAAAACCTTAGCTTCACATGGAAAATTTGGCGCCCTCGCCACCACGTTCCTAATGTATTTTCAGTTACCCATTCACCATGATTCCAGAATGGAATTACTGACACATTTCAGACAAACCCCCGCCGTCCATATCTTGGACCATCTCCACGAATGGAGGCGGCGTCATAGTTTATGTAAATAAAAACTCTAAGACCTGGTTATTTTATATTTGTTCATGAAACCTATCACGATAGAGATTTCAAAGGATGTGGTGCAACAAAGGCCCACATTCGAAGAGGACGCCATCAACAAAGCCCAACAACTTGAGCTGATTTATACACAGTCAAGATACATTTACAATATCCTGCCCAATGCCCCACGCCTGCAAACTTATCAAGAAGGCGCGTCGAAATTTGTAGATGGACTAATTGGGTCATGGACCCAAGGATACCTAGGAAGCAGCAGTCAAAACCTCGGTTACACGTACAGTTCTACCCAGAATGTACCTCAACCTAGTTTTCAAAGTCATCATATGCCTCAGTAAAATTTGACCAATAGGGCACAAGCGTATCACCAGGGAGGACCCTATCCTCTGGTTCAGGGGACCCAATATGCAGAAAGAAACACTGATGGAAGAGCTCCCCTCCAACAGCCATGTGCAAACCAGGGACCGTGTTATGCTTAGTCCCCAGCACAAGACCCACCTATGCAAACCAATGCACAGGTGAACTTTGTGCAGCCGTCCCAAAACCAACCTCACCAATATAACCAGAAGAAATACCCTCCTAACGTGGTGAAAAAAAAAGCAAAAAACAAGCCAAAAGGGAACCCTAGACAGGGGGGAAAAAACCAGCAACGCCCTCCACGATCCCAGGCTGGAGGAAACTCCAACTGAAATCAGAGCCAAGAGTCGAGCAATGCCCAATGACAGAGCAAAAGGCCACATCTTTGAATAAACCATTCTTTTTTGATATGTGGTGAGTACGGCCATTATAATCACCACTGTCCCAATCTCCCTAAGCTGAAGAAGCTACACAGTAACAGAGGACAAGGAGGATCTTTCCAACAACCAGCTGTGATGCAGGAACCTTTCCCCCATCAAGGGATGGTAAGCACTCAACAACAAAATATAGGCGACTTTGAGAAAAGCAGCCATGAAATCTACATGATTGGTGCAAAGATGTTTTTCCAAACACAGAATCGCAATTACAACACCCCACCAGACACCAATACGCCAGGGCAAGTACCAGTGCACCGAATGCACCTTTGACAATTTCAAATATGCCTATCGAAACATTGCCAAAGGTAGTGAAGGGACCCAATAGGCAACTAGGAAACTACTCCAAATCGGCCCATAATTATAACATCATGGACGATTTATGATGCAGGAGCATATGACTTGGAAAAATTATTATATTTAGTCGAATAGGGGCTCTTATGTTTTAAAGGGAAGTTGATTTCCAAAAAGAGTTAAATTTATGTAATTTTAATGTTTTAAAGAGAGTTGGAATCAATTAGATAAAGTGAGGATATTTTTTAATGTTCTCAAAAGTTGAAGAACATGAGAGAATTAAGATAAATGAGAACTCATAGGGATTGAGAGATTTGATAAATTATTGTAAATCCTAGAATTAGAATTGGTTTCATGAATTTATGGATTAGAGAGGATCCTTGGGGATAAAGAGAGATTTTAGAAATTAATGAGGATTTAGAAAAAATAGGGATTTGTTCAGTAAACTATGGATCTAAACCAAAATTAGTTGTAGAACCCATTTGTGTAAATTGTAAGTCTTGAAGGCAGGATAGGAGGTAGGAGACGAGAGTTAGAGAGGAGGCCAGATGGAATGTAACATAAAGCACTGAGAAGCGACCTGGCTCACATAAATGTATTGAAATTCGAATGCGACAGTAATATAAACCTTATGTTTTTTATTATGAATTATGTTGTTGTGCATACAAGCTATATTAGTTCTTGATTCCATGAGCCAGCATGTTGTGAGGTGGTGTGTCTAGATGGGCTCAATTGTTCATTGGATCAGTTTCCATCACGATGGACATTATCAGTAAAACTATTTATCACTTGTCTGTTCGTGTTATAAATATCCATAGTGGTGTTGGATCGTGGATCGATGACAACCTCTATTAAATTGGAATATTAAAGGTTGGATCACTTTTATAAACGGGATCAATTTGTTTTAATGTTGGAATAATACGTTTTTGGAACCCCGAATCCTGTTTGGAACCATGATTCAAACGTATGTTGGGTGTGGAGCCTGATTATCTTGTTTATTGTGTATCATAGCGTTGGAATCATGTACCTTAATGGGGCAGCAACACCGTCTGAAATTAAACACTGCCTGGGGGGTCCAGGGGGAGGTGACTGCAACTTTACGGAGCCCCCCCCTGGCGGGGGGTTTCAGGGGCAGCGCCCCTGAAGCTAAAAACAAATTTAAAATTGCCTTGTAAAAGTATAATAATTTCTAGTCAATCTGGGCCATTCATTAGGCGGATGATCTGACGGCAGAAGTTATGTTTAGTTTAGGGTTTTTTTTCCCTAGAAGGAAACCCCTCGCTTTGTATGAGGGTATTGTATTGTGGCTGTGTATTGTATATGTATTCTAAGAGTGAGAAACAGATAGGGAGACTGTGAGAGAGAATAGAGGATATTACAACAGATCTGCTGTAGGTTGTGTCTCTTCATTTTGCTGGATAATAGAAAGGAAGGACTGGTTGTTCGGGGTGGACGTAGCCCAAACTGGTTGAACCACGTATATCTGTGTCTCTCTGGTTTTATGTGTTTTATGTACTTGTGTTTTCTGCATATTTTATGTGTTGCATTTCTCTATAATATATAATTTTCTAACAACTGGTATCAGAGCCAAAGGTCTATTTGGCTGATAAATTCACAGGAAAGAAGGGTTCCTGGTTCGAGTGGGAGAAATGGCAGAAGATGGTAAGTTTAGGGTCGAGAAATTTAATGGCAAAAACTTCTCGTTGTGGAAGATGCAGATGAAAGATTATATGTATGAGAAATATCTGTACCTACCATTGAGTGGAAAAACAAAGAAGCCGATGGTTATGACAGACACAGAATGGGATATTCTTGATAGAAAGGAACTCGGAACAGTACGGTTGTGCCTCGCCACGTCGGTAGCCTTCAATATTTCGAAGGAAACAACAATAGAGGGTTTGATTAAGGCATTGACGAAACTATATGAAAAACCCTGGGCCTCAAACAAGGTATTTCTTATGAAATGTTTATTTAATATGAAGATGTCGGAAGGTGGATCTGTTGCAGACCATTTAAATGATTTTAATACATTTACCAGTCAGTTAAGTTCTATAGGGGTAAAATTTGATGATGAAGTTAGACCTCTGTTATTTTTGTGCTCATTTCCAGAAAGTTGGAATGGTTTAGTTATGGCCATTAGTAACTCTGTCTCTGGATCTAGTACTTTAAAGTTTGATGATTTTGTTGGTGCTATCCTTAGCAAGGAAATGTGATGGAATGCTCTGGTGAGGCATTGGGTAATGGTTTGAGTGCAAAGTCTAGGGGAAGAAGAATGGAAAGAGGAAAGAGCTCAGGATATCGCAGTAAATCACGGAAAGGTAGATCCAAGTCCAGAACGGGGATAGAGTGCTGGAAATGTGGAAAGAAAGGACACCTAAAGAAAGACTATAGATCTCGGAAGGGAGAAGAAGGAGCTGTACAAAAAGAAAACAATCATGAAGTAAATGTGATAGGTGATGTGTTACAAGATGCTTTGATTCTTTTTTTTGTAAATTTTACTAATTCTTGGGTTGTAGATTCAGGGGCCTCATTCCATGCCACATCTAATAATAAATATTTTCATGACTCTGTTTAAGGAGATTTTGGAAAAGTCTGTTTGGGTGATGATAAACCCTGTAAAATTGTTGGAATGGGTAAGGTTATTGTAAAACAATAGAATGGAAACCAATGGCTATTAAATGAGGTAAGGCATTTTCCATATCTGAAGAAAAATATGATTTCAATAAGGAAATTAGGTGGTGAATGTTGTGTGACAACATTCACAGATAAAACTTGGAAGGTGACCAAAGGAGCCCTGGTAATAGCAAAAGACGAAAAGGTTGGTACATTGTACTTATGCAATGGTATTTCTAGCTTTTTTAATGTTTTAACTTCCAAAGGAGCAGATGCAACATTATGGAATCATAGGCTCGGACACATGAGTGAGAAGGGGATGAAGATTCTTCACTCAAGAAATTTGCTGTCAAGTTTGAAGAATGTTGATTTGGATTTCTGTGAGAATTGCTGTCGAGGCATAAAAAGGTATCTTTTTAACACCTATTTATCTCACATTAATTATCAATCTGGGAGCGACTTTTTATTTCAAGAGTGTACTTAGTCTGAGGCAGCAATTTATCCAAGAGGAATGCTGTGAAGATGTAGTACAGAACAAATGCAAAGGTAACAAATGCTTGTAAAGAAACCTACTTACAGTGACATGAATGGAAAGATTAAACTACATCAATCTTGCAAAACATCGATCAGGGATGCAGTAGCAGTAACTCTTTCCCTTAGAAATCAATGCAAGATGACCAATCTGGGGACTTGGAAGCAAAAGCCTCTATCCTCTACAGTTGGAGATCTTAAAGCAATTGAAACAAAAGAAAATTCAATAAAATCAATGTAAAGGAAACGAAAGCTGGAAAGGAACAACAACATGTAACTATAACTCATCTATTTGCAAATCGAAAACTGTAAATAAACAATGAACAGAAAGTGGAACAGTAACATGAAATGGACAGCAATCAAATAACTCTGTAATCGTAATAAATCTACATGCAATTATCACACAACAGAAATAAAAGAATAGAAATACAAACAGCGGATCGCTCCACCAAGGCCCGGCCCTCAACCACCAGTGAAAGCGCCGCTGGGCTACTGCAGAGCTTGAGAAATGGAACAAGAACACCTCTTTGTATTAATCAAACATGAATAGCTTTTACATCAGTTGCTCTTTGATCACAAGAGTCAAGGAATTACAATGTTACAAGATGAATACAATAATCATCCCTTCTCCTCCATCCTCTCATTGTTCTTTAATACACAATACATGTTCTCCTCTTATAATCAGAAGGAGGAGAAATTAAATAGCAAATATAATCTCCCATAACAATATGAACAACCAGAAAATATATTTCCAACAATCTTTCAACAAGAGCAAGGCGAATTTGGCTTTGCAGCTGAGATTTGCAGGACGGATGCAACAACAGAACTGAGAAAATCGTGGTCAAATAACCCTGCATTTCTCTCAATAGAGGCCGAATTTGGGCAAACCGTTCTTTGATAAATTTAATGGGGTCCGTTTTGGACAAAACCCATGTTCCGTATTTTCCAGATTCTTCTTCATTTGCCCAGAATCTTAACCGCAAAACTGTCACTTCTTATTCCAGCGGATTTCTGAGTTGGAATATTTCATAATGATTTGGAAATAAAATATTCAATCTCGAAATTATCTTGGAGGCTAAAATGGTGAATGATATTAATAAACCATCATTGATAAAATTATGCATAATAATAATCAATTTATTAAAAATAAAGGAGAAGAAATAATATTCATCCATAAGAGCATAAATCATTATAAAATGGATTTATATTATAAATTATAATAAATGACATGATAAAGAAGAGTGAAAATGGATGAAATAAGTGTTAAGAAGTGGTCGTATTCACGGCCCAACATACCCCCAAACTGAATATATTGCATGCCCTCATGCAATCCAAAACTGAATATATTGCATGTCCTCATGCAATCCAAAAATGAATATATTGCATGTTCTCATGCAATCCAAAGACAAAACCCATGTGTTAACCAAACAAAGAAAATTGTTCATCCCAACCCATGAAATGGATGGAACAAATGCATGTTTCCTCAAATAATGAATATTCAATTTTAGCAATCTTGATAAAGGCATAACAATTTTTGGAGTTGATGTTCAACTGTATATGAAGTTGCAGAAAAATGTAACATAAGTAACAACAAACTTCATTAACCATTTTCTCAAAAATCAGATTGTTTGGATCATGAGATATATATAAAAAATGGTTGTAGGTGATAGTGCATAATTTTCGAAATTTTATGAACTAATTTAGCGTGAAATTATCTGGGTTTGTGTATTTTAATGATACCTCTCTGTTATCCAGAAATCACAATAATTCAGTTCATAGTTTTAAAGATATATGCAAATCAATTTCTACACTATATACAAATGAAATTGTATGCCTTAAATGAGAAAGAAAGTGGAAAAATCCATCCTGTGTAGCAATTCCCCCCCACCCCCCCAAAACTGAATAATCAGCATGTCCTCATGCGATGCTAGAAACAAAGAGAGGTGGTTGCTACAATTTGTTGAAATATATGCTTGGTGTAAAACATGGAATAATGGAGGTGTTGAGAATGAATAAGAATATCAATGGATGAAAAAGAATATTACGGACATGGTCATAAGAAAGAAATGAAGGAAATTAACACTCCCCCAAACTGAAAGATGAGACGTGTCTAGAAAAATGTGAAGTGGTAAAGATATGGAATGAATGATGATAAATAATGTTCAATGGATTTTCATGAAATTCTCCTATATTCATAATAAATCAGAAAATTATGCTATCTTACCTCAAGTGTTACCTCCGAAAAAATGTGGAATGACATGTAGGGACTGGCCTTTGTTGAAGCTGATGTAGGCTGAGCGGTTACTGAAAGTAATGAAAAAGGTGGAAGCCATGTAAGCACATCATGTCTGAAGAATTATGCGCATTCGCGAGCCTTTGTTGTTTAGTTGCAATAATGATCATGCTGCAGATAGAATTTTCCCCATACTTGTTGTTCTCCTGTAAACAAATCACAATTCTGTATGCAACTTTCTTGAATCCATGGTTTTGGTTTTAAATGGCAACAGATAAGACGCATGCAAAAAAGTTCAAGCAAAACAAAAACTCTGTAAAAATGCAGTATCAATATTGTGGCAAATCAGCAAAATAGAAGAGCAGCATACTGTACAGCAATTGTACAGCATGGAAAGACATACATACTTATGATACAATCAACAAATTATCGCATTACTGAAATCCATGCATGTGATAAATCGTAAACAGATATAGAAGCGTTTTGTAATGATTCAAGGATAAGGAGAAGGGACATCTTAAGATAAACATAAGTACAAATGCATTTATTACCCACTTAAACTAATGTGATCAATTTATGATGATTTTCATGTATAATAGGTTCGGAAGTAAAGGTAAAGGACTCATACTTTCATTTGATTTTTAAATATAGATATAGGAAAATGGTTAAATATTATTATTGGTGTGTATAAATGTGACTCCAATACCATCAGCAAAGCTCTGTTGCCCACAGGTGTCCATAACCTTGACAGAGTTGCTTTCTTACCCATGGAACCATTGTCCTTTATGTATGCTGAGGAAGTGTTTTTTATTGAATATCATGACGGAGGCCATTGTGCTGGCTGGGTGACCAGATAAACCACATTGCCGTTCACCGGGAAGAAGTGAAAGGTGGGCAGGCCAGCTCGTGATGAGACCTCATGTTCCAAGGACTTCTTGATTTTTTCAATTGTCTGTTGGACCATTTCCCTGGTTTGGTGGCCATAATGGGAATGCAACTTCACTGCCTTCCTTATGATCATGGTAGGCTGGCTCTTGGTGAGACCCCCTATCCTCCATCTGCAAAATGGAATATATAAATATTTTTCTTTTCATGTAACACTTTCCTATTTATTCATAAAGGATGGCTCAACACTCCTTAAGAGTAGAGAGGGTGGAAGAAGTCTGAACAACTCAATAGAAAAGAATATGCCCTTGTTCCTACTCCATAAGTAAAAATCAAAGAAAGTTATAAAATATGGGGAAGAACTAACATGATAAATATAATCAATCATATGAATTTAGTGGTAATAAGACAACAAAATCATGTTATTAATTATGTCCCTTTTTCTTTTTTCTTATCATTACTAAACAACTTTCTTTAAAATGACGATTTCTTTTGATTTGCTGATTACAGTAAGCTCTAATTTGTATGATTGTGTATCCTTTCATAAATTGTATGTTTGTCTTTCAAAAAGTCATGAAAAATTCAAAAAAAAAAAGTTCTAAAAAAAACAAGAAAAATGCACTCAAAAAGTGTTGTTCCTTTGAAAAGGAACATCAAAAACAGTGGGCGAAAATGTTGTTCCTTTGGAAAGGAATAGCAAGAACAGTCGGGGCTGTTCCTTTTGAAAGGAACAACAAAAATGAATGGTGTTGTTCCTTTTGAAAGGAACAGCAAAATGAGCGATGATGTTCCTTTTGAAAGGAACAACAAAAATATGCAACAAAAATGTTGTTATTTTTTTTTAAAAACAACAAAACAAAAAGGAAAAAAAAGATAAAGGAAAGAACAAAGCTAATATGCAATCCATTGCCAAGCAAATCCAATCAAATAGAAAGGAAAGTTTCTGTATAGGTTTCAAGAAAAAGTAATTTTTTTTAACAGAATTGGTGCCACTGAAGAATTGTCTTCTGTAACTGAAGCTTGCATGGTGGGGTCCTTATTGTTTAATTGCAAATGGAGCAGAAACTATAATTTGGAGGGATCAACGCCTGAAACACAAAAGCATAAAAGAAATCAGAAAAGAAACAACACTTTATTAAGTTACAACAGCTATGATGTTATTTCTAAGAGAATATCAAATCTATTAATGGAAAAAAAAATGATCTTTTGAAAAATGTTTGGTAGCAGTGTCATGAATCTTCAAATGGGAACAAATTCTTCATTTCTTCTGTTATGAATCCGTTAGGTAATGCACTAGATGAAATTCCCTTGTTTTACTAAAATTTCTTTCAAGAATCACTCGTCCATTAATTGACCTTTTTTGTTCTGCCAGGACCTGCAAAAAACGAGTGTCTACCTGCAATAAAACATTAAATCATGGAGAAAGAGAGGTGCGCGGGCTCTCCTAATCCAAGAATTATGCAAAAAAACTAACAAGTAGTTACTCTATAGAACAAGTCCACGGAAAAATAAAACAAATTATATTTGCTACCTGTGGGAGAGCAGTGGTCGACTATACTAACCAGCAGTGTTTTAATCATACCTTCTTTGTTTTTCGTCCAATTTGAGTGATTCTAAAGCAAAATGAGAGATAATTCAAAGTTTTATCTCCAATAGAAACAAGTTTTAAAAATTCCATGTAATGATCTGTTAAATTTTCTTAGAACAACCTGCCTAATAGAGTCATTTTCAATTTTCCAGCTCAGACAAACAGTTGGTATTTCAAGCATAAATTATTCTTTTGATGGCGGATTGAAGTGATTAAAATTGGATATTAAATTAGATTCATTTATTTATCTCCAATAGAAACAGGTTTTGAAGACAAGAAAAATTTATGGGTCAAATACGTTAAGGAACAGCCGATAAAACAGAGTTTCAAGAGTGCTGATTTATGATAGGCAGTCAGTATTTTGGTCATAAATTCCTCATATGATATCGAAATTGAATGATTAAAATTGTGTTGTAAACTAGATTCATAGAGGAATATCCTATAGAAACAGATTTTAAAAATATAGTCATTTAGGCCTCTGAAAACTGACTATCCCAACTCTGTTCCTGAGCTGCCTACTAGACACCCTGTCAATGTTTTGGTTCTAACTTTTTCGTTTCAAATCCAAATTGAGTGATTAAAATTAGGTTAGAAAGTAGACATCAAAGGCTACTTAGGATAGAAACAGGTTTTGAAAATATTCAATTTTGGTCCCCGAAAACATGACTGTCCCAGCTATGTTCTCAAAAATTTCATCAAGCCCGCAAGCCAAAAAAAATATGATATTCAAGAAATTTTTCCATATTGATGATAAAAATGATATAAGTGTTCGTAGAATTTTTGTTTGCAATATAATTCATCTACATACACAGATAAATTAGAATATTTATCATTAATGTTGATTTCACAGCGTGTTGCAACAAAGAAACAACTATTTTTACAATAATAAAAAATGTGTTTATTTTATTTCCTTATTTATTTTATTTTCTCCACTATCCTACTCTTATTTGGAGAATGAATAAAATTACGTATAAATGTATTTCCAGTGGAGCCATTTCCGAAATAAGACTTCAATTATGTACATACCCAAATTTGAAAAATGTATGTTAATAAAAATTAGGGTATGAGAAGCCAATTTCCCTTGAAAAGATGATGTCAAAAATTGTTGAAGTATGGAGTGATGTTGCAAACAAATGATAGAGTGAAACCAATCTTCAATATATTCTTTACTTCCTTGATTTCCCATATCCATCGTATCATGAAGTTCTTGAGCTTTTAAAATGGTTTGTTGATGCAAACTAGAAGAAACCTCATTTTCTCTCATAACTTCTACAATTTTTGGATTTGATTCATTCTGAGTCTGAGTGTAAGTTTTCTCCAATGGTGTATGTGAGATAGAATGGGTGGGAAAGGTGGCTGAATTTTGTAGTTCAACACTGTAAGCATGTTGTACTGGTTTATTATAGTGTAGGTGTGGAATGAGTTGAGCAGGAGATTGTGTAGGGAATGGAGCCTCTTGATGATGTAGTTGATTGTGTTGAGTAAATGATTTTGATTGGCAAACAAGGTGTTGTGGAAAATCTAGAGGATGTGTTTGTGCTACAAGATGAGAAAGAGTAGTCATGCAATCATAAGGTGAACCATGCCAATCTTGTAGACAAGATTGGTAGTGGTTATATTGAGATTGGCATGGCTGCCCTAACATATGAGTATTCCATAATGAATTATGCAAGTAAGAGAATGGAGAGGAAGTGTTTTGAACCATACCTGTAGGCCATGATTTCCATGGTTTTGACCTTGTTGCAGCTTCCCCATCTCTTTGATATGCTACTTCCAAATTAGATAAGGAAGAGTGAGTATCTATGGGATGCTCCTTTTGGTAATGAGGGCAAAACACTTCATCAAATTCTTGATTTCTCTGAACCTGCAAAACATTCAATTGTGAATTTAGAGAGCTAATAAAATCATATTTAAAATTTTCAATTAAAACCTTGATTTCAGCTCTTATGTCTCTTGTTCTTGTAGTACATTTGGAAAGGAAAGAAGAAGCTTCTCTAGAATTCTTACCAACCTTTGAAATTCCTCTTCAATGCCTTATGCACAACTCACAAACATCATCATATGATAACTGAAAAACATCACCTTTTAAGAGTTCTAAAAAATCATCTTTGATTCCTTTAAGAAGAAGTGTTTTCAAGATCTCTTTTTCCAAATGCTTATACTTTGATTTTTGAAGGTTGAATCGAAATCAATCTACATAGTCCTCCAAGCTTTCATCTTCCCCTTGTATCATACCGAAAATATCTTCATTGGATTTGCAGTAGTCTTGGTACTTCTTCAAGAATATGTTCTTCATGTCCTCCCATGTTTTGATGCAGTTCCCACCTAGGCTCATGAACCATCGGAGAGCTGCTCCTTTTAGAGTAAGAGGAAACACTTTCAATCTTTCATCATTAGTAAAATAATCATATCCTCTACAAAGTATTTCAAACTCAAACAAGAATGTATATGGATCTTCATTTGTCAAACCATGAAAATTTGGTAGAGACAATGGAGGAATTATGTGCATTTGTGTCACTCCTCCTAGATCTTTGATAGGGAATTCAAAAGTTACAATGTCAGCCATTTCTTACCATAATAGAAGATGTTCTTCAGGTGTTTCTTTAAGGATCCTCCTTCCAATGTTCCTGTCAATTGGTTAGTGAAATGGGTGGTGCTTACATCACCACTCGAGTGGAATTACAAGATTTTTTTCCAAAAATTCTACCTTTAAAATTCAAAAAAACACAAGTATTCATTTATACCTTAAGCTTTCACTCAATTCTGCTGTGAAGTGGGCCAGTGAACAAGTGTGTTTCTTGCTCGGTGCGCAGGTTCTTAACTTCCGTCTTTAATACCCAATTCTTCCCAAGCATAAAAAAAAAAAAATATGCATCACTCTTTCTAAATGGCATACACTCTCCCCGGCAACGACACCAAAATGTCGAGGCATAAAAATGTATCTTTTTAACACCTATTTATCTCACATTAATTATCAATCCGGGAGCGACTTTTTATTTCAAGAGTGTACTCAGTATGAGGCAGCAATTTATCCAAGAGTAATGCTATGAAGATGTAGTACAGAACAAATGCAAAGGTAACAAATGCTTGTAAAGAAACCTACTTACAGTGACATGAATGGAAAGATTAAACTACATCAATCTTGCAAAACATCGATAAGGGATGCAGTAGCAGTAACTCTTTCCCTTAAAAATCGATGCAAGATGACCAATCTGGGGACTTGGAAGCAAAAGCCTTTATCCTCTATAGTTGGAGATCTTAAAGCAATTGAAACAAAAGCAAATTCAATAAAAGCAATGTTAAGGAAACGAAAGCAAATAACTCATCTATTTGCAAATCGAAAGCCATAAATAAACAATGAACAAAAAGTGGAACAGTAACATGAAATGAACAGCAATCAAATAACTCTGTAATCGTAATAAATCTACATGCAATTATCACACAACAGAAATAAAAGAATAGAAATAAAAATAGTGGATCGCTCCACCAGGGTCAGGCCCTCAACCACCGGTGAAAGCGCCGCTGGGCTACTGCAGAGCTTGAGAAATGGAACAAGAACACCTCTTTGTATTAATCAAACATGAATGGCTTTTACATCAGTTGCTCTTTGATCACAAGAGTCAAGGAATTACAGTGATACAAAATGAATACAATAATCATCCATTCTCCTCCATCCTCCCCCAATACACAATACATGTTCTCCTTTTATAATCAGAAGGAGGAGAAATTAAATAGCAAATATAATCTCCCATAACAATATGATCAACCAGAAAATATATTTCCAACAATCCTTCAACAAGAGCAGGGCGAATTTGGCTTTGCAACTGAGATTTGGAGGATGACCGCAACAACAGAACTGAGAAAATCGTGATTAAAGAACCCTGCGTATCTCTCAATACACGCTGAATTTGGGCAAACTGTTCTCCAATAAAGTTAATTGGGTCCGTTATGGACAAAACCCATGTTCCGGATTTTCCAGATTCTTCTTGATTTGCTCATAATCTCAACCGCAAAACTGTCGCTTCTTATTCCAGCGGATTTATGAGTTGGAATATCTCATGATGATTTGGAAATCAAATCTGTAATCTGTAAATTATTTTTGGAGGCTAAAATGGTAAATAATATTAATAAACCATCATTGATAAAATCATGCATAATAATAATCAATTTATTAAAAATAAAGGAGAGGAAATAATATTCATCCATAAAAGCATAAATCATTATAAAATGGATTTATACGATAAATTATAATAAATGACATGATAAAGAAGAGTGAAAATGGATGAAATAAGTGTTAAGAAGTGGTCATATTCATGGCCCAACATTAGGTTCCTTTGGTAGGACTTCATGTTTAACAATATCTTTCACCTCTCTAAACACCACATCTCGGTTGTACACGACCTTCCTTGTTTCCGGGTTCCAAAGCTTGTAACCCTTTAAACCATCCTTATACCCAATAAAGATGCACCATTCAGATTTATTATCCAACTTACTCCTTTTCTCCTTTGGAATATGTACATATGCATCACATGTAAATACCCTCAGATGTGAAAGAGAGGGTTTCTTACCAGTCCATACCTCATGTGGAGTCTTATCCTCCAACGCTGATGAAGGTGATCTGTTAACCAAGTAACATGCAGTCTCCACTACCTCTGCCCAAAATTATTGTCCTAACCCGGTACCACTGAGCATGCTTCTTGCCTTATCCATCAGCGTTCTGTTCATTCTTTCTACAACTCTGTTTTTGAGAGGTGTGTATGGAGTAGTCTTCTACCGTGATATACCACACTTCTTATAAAACTCTTCAAATTCCTTCTTGCAGAACTCCCCGCCATTATCTGTCCTCAGTACCTTTATCTTCTTCTATGTCTGGTTTTCCACCAGAGCCTTAAATTCTTTAAATCTGTCAAAGACTTCAGATTTCTTTCTCAAGAAATATATCCATGTATTCCTTGAGAAGTCATCTATGAATGAAACATAGTACACAAAATTACCCAGTGATGGAACCGATATAGGTCCAAACACATCATTGTGCAGAAGCTCTAATATCTTGTTCACCCTCTTAGCACTAGAAGGAAAACTCACCCAATTCTGCTTCCCATATACACAATGTTCACAGAAATCAAAATCTAGAGAGCTATTAGACATACCTTCTATCATACCATTTCCATGCAGTATCTGAAGTCCCCTCTCTCCAATATATCAAAGCCTTTGATACCATAGCATGGTCTTTTCTCTAGAGACCGTTAGGCTTTCCACTCCACTTTCGGGAAGCATAGAACTGTTGCACCAATCAATAAAAGTGCTGCCCTAAAGGTTGTACAGAGTTCCAATGAAAACTCCCCGCATTAATACTAGTGCTCCCCGAACCATCTTATAGGTATTTTTCTCGAACACTGTTTTTACACCTGCATCATCCATCTTGCTTACAGAAATCAGATTTTTGGCCAATACAGGAATGTGCAGAACACCAGGAAATGTTCTAATCCTTCCACCTTGCAGCTTCAGCTTGACTTTTCCACGTCTAACGATTCTGGCCTTCCTATCATCACCTAAGAAGACATCACAGCCATCATATTTCTCATACTCACAGAACCACTCCCTATGGGGAGTGAATTGAAAGGATGCACCCGAGTCAATCAACCATGACTCATGATCTACATGTATATTTGAAGAAGAAGCCAAATACACATCCCCACCTTCATCTAAGGTGGTTTTTTCCTCTGTAGAAGGAGCATCGTCAGATCCCTTTCCTTTCTCAAGAGCTTTAGATCTACAGTCCTTTTTGTAGTGCCCTTCCTTTCTGCATTTCCAGCACACCTTTACAAACTTTCCAAGAGATTTAGATCTCCCTCTAGATTTAGATCTCCCATTCGAAACCTTATTCTTGTTTATGTTCTGGGACCTTCCTCGTACAGATAAGGCATCTCCATTCTGACCCTCCATATTTCTCCGTCTCATTTCCTCTGACAGCAAGGCTGAGACAATTTCATCAAAATTCAAGGTAGTTGTATTGCTACCTATTGCAATAACCAGACTGTCCCACGAATCTGGTAGAGAACACAATAAACTTATGCACTTATCTTCATCTAAGATTTTAATATCAACAGATGACAGCTGACTTACCATAGTATTGACGGCATTCAGATGCTCTGTCACCAAGTCTCCATCCTTCATCCTCAAGTTATACAGCTTTTTCCGCAAGAACAATTTATTTACCAGAGACTTATATTGGTACAAATTCCCTAGCTTGGCCCACAAGGTCTTCACCGTAGCTTCCCTAGATACATTCAATAGGACTGAATCTAACACACACAACCATATTGTGCTCTTTGTCTTCTGATCTAGCTTCGCACTGTCTTCATCTGACATTGTCGTTGGTTTAGTACCTGAATCTACCGCAATCCACTGGTCCTTATCCACCAACATATCCTCCATCTTAAGCTTCCACAACTCAAAACTATCACCATTAAATTTCTCGATCTCTATCTTCCCACCACTTGCCATCTTCTTTCACCGCAAGAATCGATCCCACAGATCTACCTCAGGCCCGAGCAAAAAACCCCTTAGCAGCAAAGGCGTCCCCTTGAAGCCAAAACTTCTTTGATACCAAATGTAGGTTTTAACCTTGTACAAAAATGATCTACAAATGAATCTTAAAACATAAAATAAACATTAGCGAGAGCATAAAACATAAAACAGATAAACACAGAGATTTTCCCCCTAGATCCCAAATCGGGATGACCAACTTTATTTTTCATTATATTCCTTTTAGTGTTACAATACATATATATACATGCCGAAGCATACATAAACCCCAATCCATTAACCCTGGATTAGAACATAACCGTAGTTCCCTTAACCGGATCTACAAAATACCAGGGGCCGAAAACCATCATGCCCCAAAACCATGTGCAAACCCATGCACAAAACCATGGGCAGGTTTTCCCACCTGAAAATAAGGACCAACACTCACAAGTCACCCGAGGGTTTCCATCCTGGGGCTACGACTGAAGTAGAGAACCATGTCTCAAACCTCTCATACAAGAAAATGATATGATCCAAAGATATCTCTCAATGGCCTCCTCCCTTTCCTTTATAGATCTCTTGGAGCCTTCTAAAGCATTATTTTATTCATGGAGCACTTTTCCCTCTTATTAAAATATTCCTTTTTAATGCAGAAAAGGGTAAATCGGCTACCACGCCTCCCTCGATCACTGAAACTCATGTCCAACCGTCCCACCATGTAGGTATCCTCGCCCCGGTTCCAATGATCTATTACACTAAGGTGTTCCATTATGTGTTCCTCCCAGAATGCCACCTTGAGCATAATCAGCTGAGTTAAACCCATAAATAACCAAATTTCCAAAAGTTGTCGGAATGTACCGGAACAAAAGCCAAACTGCTCAGATGATGGAATATATCAAGCAAATGCCACCCGACCGCATAGAAACTCCTCAAAACTCCTCCAAAAAGCCCCTGGGCCAGCTGATGACACCAACCTGTACTTGTGACCGGTCTGCTTCTAACTCTGGAAGTCCATCCTAGCCCTGTCATAGATGACACCAAAAAAGGGAATATTACACCAATGCTGATAATATTTACATTGATTTTCCATAACCTTTTACATGAATAATATTACGGGGATCAACCTTCAACCTTGGAAGTGTCGATCCATTAATAAGTTGGACTTTAATCCTCTCGAAATAGATATGACCATGCTCGAAATTACACTACTAGTAGAGCTAGAAAATAGTCTTATGTAACTCTGCACCCTTCCTACTATATCCATGCTGGCAGCTACTCAGCATTGGCCACTTATTGATTAAGAATTCCCAACCCCACGAGTATACATTAGACTATCTTGACCGTAGCTTCTGCACTTATGATTTCTGGCACCAAGGTATGTAGGTACTTTGAAGAGGGTCACTGGCTCTTTCCCTGTAGCTTTTTCACATATACCATACAGGGTACTTTACAACCCTCAACAGAATGGGGTTTCCAAGAGGAAGAACATGACCATAACAGAGGTAGTGAGGGATATTATTTATAATAACGAATTGCAGATGTTATTATGGGCAGAGGTGTGCAATAAAACTATTTATTTGCATAATAGGATTCCTCACAGGATATTGGAGGATTTTATTCCTGAGGAGATGTTTACAAGATTGAAACCAGAATGTTATCCATTTTCATAACTTTGGTAGTCTGTTGTAAGTCCATGTTCCCATGGAGGACCAGACTAAGTGGGATCTTTATAAAAAAGGGGCATATTTGTGGGCTATTGTGAGTTCTCAAAGGCCAACTGAGTCTACATTCAAATTCATAGGAAAGTAATAGTCATTCGGTATGTCATATTTGATGAGGGCAGGACCTTTAGGTGATATCATGAGAAAGAGATGTCAGGGGTTGGATATTGGGAGCAAAAGAATCCTAAGGTTGAGTAGGGACTAACATCGCTTTTAGCAAGTACATGACTTGTAGATCTAGAGGATAAGTGAGATTTTCCTTTGAACTTTACTAGGAGAAGGTTGACATGAGATGAATCGACCTTGAGGGATGAAAAGGAGAATGTGGAGGCTCCTAGAAGCAATTTCAGGTAGACCTTACCATTAGGAAGACTTTCCAGTTATTTGGGCTTGTCAAGAACCATCAATGAGTCTAAGTCTTCCACTTTTGAGAGGCGACATAAATTTAGGTCTAGAGGGGTGCCATGGTGGATGAGTATAGCTCCATCATGAGAAATCATGCGTGGGACATAATTCCAAGACCATATGGAAAGCCTATAGTCACTTCTTAATGTATCTACAACGTCAAAGATGCAACTAATGGCAGTGTCGAGAGGTACAAAGAGAGGTTCATGATGTGATCCAGGTGGATATTGGTGGTCACCCGCCTATTCCACTTGGGGCTCCACCATTGTCTCTTCATTTTTTCATTTTCGGCACAGTTTACTATTTTTAGCAGTTTTTCGGGTCCTGAACTTCTGGAGCCGTTTTGAGGCCCTAAACGAATTTTTTTGGGAAAATGGAGAGAAAAATGGGTCCATGGACTGATGTTGCTCATTCCAAATTTGTAGTCCTTGGATAGATCTTTCTAACGAGGTATGGCACGCATCAAACGGAGATCGTATGCCAAAGTTATGCCCCTGGGAAGTTGAAACACCAATTTACCCAAACGGGGCCCATAGTTTTGGCGCTTCATCTCCTAGGGTTAGGCTTTTGGCTATTTAGGATTTCCCATTGTTTCTAAATAATAAATAGGCCCTCGAGCCTCATTGTAACTCAGTTCAGAGGCCTGTAGCCGCCACATCTCTTCTCAGAGATAGCTACCAGCGCCCTAGCTAGTTTTATTTCCATTCCGTCTGTAAGCAAATTTCAGTTCTTTGATATTAATGAAATGAAGTGTTATTTCCGCTGCATCTCTGTCTTTATGGTTATGTGTTTATTCTGTTGCGTTCCTGCATAAATCCGGATCAGTGGTATCAGAGCGGTCTGCTTTTTCTCGATCCTTCCTTGCATGTCCCCAACGAGGTCGGGGTATAAGGAGCTAGGGCTTGATCTGGTGGAACCTTTGCAAGATCAGCCTCGTAAACCTCGACGGACGCCCATGGGGGACGAAAAGAAAGATGAGGGAGCAGGAGATCCTATCAAAATATTGTTCGAGGAGGCCCTCGAAAAACAAAGGAACGCGATGATGGATAGCTTTGCTCAGATCCTTCAACGGCTGCCCACCGGCGGCGCATCTGCATCCAGTAGCCACTCTGGAGTTGCGACTCCCTTTAAGGTACAAGTAAATTTTGACATTCCCATATTTGAGGGTCAAATAGGCGCAGATGCCGTAGATAGATGGTTGAATCTATTAGAAGGATATTTCTCTGTTCATGACTTTTCAGACCGGGAGAAGATTATTTTGCACTCCTCAAAGCTACCCCCCATGTTAAGGACTGGTGGGAAACCTACTGTGAGAACAAGGACCAGACAGAACCCTCTCTGTTCTCGGTCGTACCAACTTGGAATTCTTTCTGAGACGCCGTCAAGGAACAGTACTATCCCGTGGGGAGCTATGAGGACAAGTACATACAATGGACCACGCTGCGACAACAAAGGGATCAAGATGTGCATGAGCTGACGAATCTGTTCCATACCCTGCGCACAAAGTTGGGTATCAAAGATTCAGAGAAACATTTGGTGCTAAAGTATCGCAGCTGTCTGCACAGATACATTCAGGAGGAAATGGAGTTCCTCGACATCTCCTCGCTTGGCACGGCATACCGGTATGCTGCCAAGATTGAGCAGAAATTCAAGCAGAAGAAGCGAGACTTTGGATCTGCGAATCAAAAGCAAGGGAAAGGTGCTTCCAAACCGCAGAACAAAGGACAGAGCCAAGGCATGGTGGCTAAAGACAACTCATTGAAGCCACAAGAAAATAACAGCACCGCAAAGCCAAAGAAGGACACGGGAAAGTGGTGTGAGTTCCATAAGAGCTCCACTCACAACACAAGTGAGTGTCGGGCCAAGCAGTCGCTAGTGGCTGAGATGAGGGCTTTTGAGTCAGATGCATGCTCTGACTCCGAATCAGAACCTGAAAAGGGGAATGAAAAAGGGAAACAGATTATTGATGTGGAGCCCAATGCCACTGTTGCCACTACAAAGGTCCAGAAGGAGGAACCGGAAGATCCAGAGGAGGAGGAACGTCTCTTCCACTCCCAGATGTGGGTAAAGGGCTCCCCTGTACAGTTCATTGTCGACAATGGGAGCCAAAAGAACCTCATTTCAGCAGACGCCGTGAAGCGGTTGGCTTGCCGACCACAGCTCACCCACATCCATACACCATCGGGTGGCTTCACCAAGGACGAGATCTCCGCGTCAGCCAGCAGTGCCGCCTTCCCTATAGCATCAAGCCCTTCACGGATGAGGTATTATGTGACGTTGTTCCTATTGATGTTTCTGATGTATTATTAGGACAACCATACTTGTGGAAGCGTCATGCTGTGTATGAGTCTCGACCTCGTGCTGTTATTGTTACTTTTGGAAATAAGTTGTACAGGATACCAGAGGTACCACCTCCTGCCACTATCTCTTTGGTTCCTGCAAAACAATGCAGTAAGCTCATTTCCCAAACCAGGAAATTCATTTTTCTGATGATCCGCCCCCAGGGCAAGAAGAAGACTGTGGCCACGACCTCCAGACAGGGCTCCTCTGCACGAAAACAACAAATGGATAAGGTTGTGGAGGAGTACGAGGACATATTCACCTCACCCACAGGGGTTCCTCTGCACTGTTAGGTCAAGCACGCGATTGATCTGACCCTAGGTGCGCCGCTACCTAATGGACCGATCTATCGGTGCTCTGTTCTGGAGAATGATGAAATCAAGAGACAGATTTAGGAGCTGTTGCAGAAAGGTCACATCAGACCAAGTTCATCGCCCTGTGGGAGCCCGATCGTGTTGGTACAGAAGAAGGATGGGACGTGGAGACTCTGTATTGACTATCGGGCGCTGAACAAGATCACTTTCCGGAATAGGTACCCAATCCCACGGATTGATGACCTTCTGGACCAACTCAAAGGTGCAAAATATTTCAGCAAGATCGACCTGAAGTTTGGGTATCACCAGGTACCAATTGAACCTCCGATGTGTGGAAGACTGCCTTCAAAGCCAAGGAAGGCCTTTTCGAATGGCTGGTCATGCCTTTCGGGTTGACGAATGCTCCCGCCACCTTCATGAGGATGATGGATGACATCTTGCGGCCATTCACCAACTCATTTGTAGTGGTGTACTTGGATGATATTCTGATCTTCAACCAAACTTGGGAAGAGCACCTTCACCACATCCGACAAGTCCTCCAAACACTGCGGCAACACAAGTTGTGTGCCAATTTGGAGAAGTGCACTTTTGGCATGACCCAGGTTCAATATCTGGGATACGTTATTGATGAAAGGGGGGTGCATGTGGATCCAGCCAAGATCCAAGTCATTCGGGATTGGCCAGCCCCAACCACTATAACAAAGCTTCGCAGCTTTCTGGGTCTTGCTAATTTCTACCGTAGATTCGTGTTGGGATTCTCTCATATCACTTGGCCCTTGAGTCAAGTCACCAAAGGAGGAGCGAGAGCAAAATTCTTTTGGCCGGAACCTCAACAGAAGGCGTTCAAAGAATTGAAAAATCGCCTCTGTTCTGCCCCAGTGCTCACCTTACCAGACTTGCAGCAGCCATTTGAGATCGAGACAGATGCCTCCGACTATGCTATTGGGGCAGTTCTTACTCAACAGGGACATCCAGTGGCATATCACAGTGAGACATTGTCTGAGACAGTTCGCAAGTATCCCACCTATGACAAAGAAATGTATTCCATTGTGCAAGCCTGTCGACAATGGAAGCATTACATTTTGGGAAAGGAAACAATCATCCACACAGACCACCGGCCCCTGCAGTTCATACAGACACAAGGGAAGTTGCAGAATGATCGCCATCAGAAGTGGTCCACATATCTGCAACAGTTTCATTTAAACATCAAGTACAAGAAGGGTAGCACCAATAATGTTGCAGACTGCCTCAGCCGACCACCGATCGTGGCGCTCACCACCGTGCTCAACTCTTGTGGGCACGAGACTTCTAATTGGCCGCTTCTCTATGAGAGTGACCCAGAATTCGGCCACACTTACAAGGCACTCTTGGGGGGTACGCAAGTTCCAAATTTTCACCTCCAAGATGCACTTTTATGTCACATGGGACAATTTTGTGTTCCTTCAAGCGAGCATGCTAAGATGATATGGGAAGCACACTACAGTCGAGTCGCTGGGAATTTCGGGGTCGAGAAAACAGTAGCAATCCTGCAGAAGTATTTCTATTGGCCGAACCTTCGAAAGGATGTCGAGAAGCACATCAGATCCTGCACTGCTTGTGCCATTGCCAAACCGGCCATCAAGAAGCAATGCCTATATACTCCTCTACCTATCCCTAATCAACCTTGGGAATCCATATCCATGGATTACATGTTGGGCCTGCCTTCTACTAAGCAGGGAAATGACTGTGTTTTCATGGTCGTCGATAGATTCTCGAAGATGGCCGTTATGGCGGCCTGGAAGAAGAATATCACAGCAGAAGCCACTGCTAAACTCTTCTTTGAAAGAGTGTGGGTGCACTTTGGGATCCCACAGTCTATCATATCAGATCGGGATAGCAGGTTCCTCAGCACATTTTGGTCCAGCCTCTGGTCAATGTTGGATACCAAGCTCACCAAGTCCACAACTTTCCATCCCCAAACAGATGGCTAGACAAAGGTCGTCAACAGAATGATTGTACACATTCTGCGCATGTACAATTCAAAGCATCCACGCACATGGGACGAGATCCTCCTCTATGTACAACATAGTTATAATCAGGCTCTCCACAGTTCAATCGGCCATAGCCCCTTTCAGGTGGGCTTGGGATTCCAGCCACTATGTCCCATTGACGTAGCCATGCCATTTGCAGCTGCTCAGGCCGATTCAGCTCATGTCCAGTCTGAGGTTGACAAAGCAAGTAGCTTCATCGAGCGCATTCAACACATCCGCCAACAGGTTCATGATATATTGGATAGAGCCAATGCGAAGTACAAGCAACGCCATGATCAACACCGGGTGCCACACAACTTCCAGGTGGGCGACAAAGTATGGCTACATTTGCAGAATGAGCGCATCACTGGACCCCACCGCAAACTTTGCCCGCTCCGATACGGGCCGTACACCGTCACCAAGGCTGTAGGGAACAATGCCTTCGAGCTTAGTATTCCTCCATTCCTTGGTCTGCACCCAGTCTTCAATGTGGATCGCCTTTGTCCTTACTTCCCACCTCTACTGGACACCTCGGACATTGCAGAACAACTCACACCAACAAAGTTAAATCCAGACTGCATGGAACAGGGCACCACAGATTGTATCATGGACATGTAAATCAATAACACTCACCAACAGAAGATCCAACTATATCGGGTTGTCAAAGCTGGCCAACTCCTGCACCAAGGAAAGTGGTTCACCAGGGACCAAGTTCAACAGAAATTTCCTCATCTCATGGAGGAACTTAACGCAATGGGGACCATTGCTTCCTAAGGGGGGAGGAATGATCTAGGTGGATATTTGTGGTCACCCACCTATTCCACTTGGGGCTCCACCATTGTCTCTTTCAGTTTTTTAGTTTCGGCACAATTTACTATTTTTAGCAGTTTTCGGGTCCTGAACTTCTGGAGCCGTTTTGAGGCCCTAAACGAAGTTTTTTGGGAAAACGGAGAGAAACATGGGCCCATGGACCACGTTGCTCATTCCATATTTGTAATCCTCGGATAGATCTTTCTAACGAGGTATGGTACGCATCAAACGGAGATCGTATGCCAAAGTTACGCCCCTGGGAAGTTGAAACACCAATTTACCCAAACGAGGCCCATAGTTTTGGCGCTTCATCTCCTAGGGTTAGGCTTTTGGCTGTTTATGATTTCCCATTGTTTCTAAATAATAAATAGGCCATCGAGCCTCATTGTAACTCAGTTCAGAGGCCTGTAGCCGCCACATCTCTTCTCAGAGATAGCTACCAGCGCCCTAGCTAGTTTTATTTCCATTCTGTCAGTAAGCAAATTTCAGTTCTTTGATATTGATGAAATGAAGTGTTATTTCCGCTGCATCTCTGTATTTATGGTTATATGTTTATTCTGTTGCGTTCCTGCCTAAATCAGGATCAAGATGAGAGGGTTATCTTAGCAAGAGGGAGTGGAATACAATGAGACATTTTCACTTATTGCCAGATATCCACCCATTAGAACATTTATTTCCATTTCCTAAAAAATGGGGTGGAGGATACTTGGGATTAATGCTAAGAGTAGGGAAAATTTTATGGGCTAGTATTCATAGTTATAATATTTTTCCGTGATTTCTTAAAAGAAATAGATTAACCAATTTCCGTTTTTTTCTAAGCATGTTTTTCCCAAATTTTATATTAAAAAATTATTTTACCTTAAAAATCATAAACAATTTATGGACACTATATAAAGTATTTAGAAATTTTAATATTTTTACAAAAACATCCCTAAAATTTTTATGATTTACATATTAGGGGCTAGTAAGATTCGACAATATTTCTAAACTTTTAAAATAAAAATTGACATCTTTAAAATTTTCATTGCTAAAGACTGTTTTCCTCAATAGTAGAATTTAGGAGGAGGTGAATATTGAGAAATATCAGGGCTTTGAGGTGCATGGGAGAGAATATCAAGTATGTAGGTTGAAGAATTCTCTTTATCCGCTAACGAAGGTTCTGCATATATGCTATGTAAGGATTGATGGGTATCTTCTTAGTTTGGGCTTCATTAAGAGTGAGGACGACTCTAACTTGTACTATGTACTTGTTGAGGGTGAGCCATTGATATTGGTATGTTATGTAGAAAATATATTCTTTACAGGATTGGAGAAGCTCATAGCAATGTACAAGGAGGATCTTAATTTAGAGTTGGAAATGAAGGACATTAGCTTGACACACTATCTTTTTGGATTAGAGTTATGGAAGTTTCTAAGAGAGATTTTCCTTGGGTAGGGAAAACATGCAGTCAAGATCTTGATGATGTTTAGGATGGAGGATTGTAGAATCATGTCTATACCAATAATTTCTAACCTAAAGAAGCTAAGTTCTTCTAAAGGCAAGTTAGTGGATCCCACATTGTGTAGGAAACTCATAGGTTTGGCATTGATGTATCTTGTCAACACTAGGTATAAAATATGTTTTGCTATGAACACACTCAACCAATTCATGGTGGATCTGAGATAGCTTCATTAGGTAGAAATGAAGCATGTGCTAAGGTACCTGTGAGGTACAATATACTTTGTACTAAGATATATCAGAGTTGGTGGAGTGGAGTTGTAGGTGTACACAAATTCCGATTGGGCCAGGAGTGTTGTGCATAGAAAATTCACGTCTCGATGTTGTTTAAGCTTTGGGTGGGCCATGATCTCATGGTACATCAGGAATTACTATTCAATGGTACTTATTTTAGAAGAAGAAGAGTACAAAAGAACAGTTATGGTGAATGGTGAGGTAATATAGCTTCACAAAATCATTTGCAGGTCTATTTGTTTCAGAGATGGCGGCACTATTGATTCACTGTGATAACCAAAGTTGCATCAAGCTATATGAGAATCTTGTGTTTCATGATATGTCAAAGCATATTGATATCATGTATCAATTCATCAAAGACACGATCCAGAGAGGTGTTGTAATATTGAAATACATTTCCACAAAGGAGAAAGTGGCAGATATTCTTACTAAGGCTATCGTGAAATGGAAGTTTGTGAAGTGTCGAGATAAATTGGAGGTTGTGGAGAATCCCTTCCTTGTTAGGAGTGAGTGTTAAATATTATAGTAGCTTCAAAATGTATTATACATAGGCTTGGCGTATTAGCATGTGGAAGATGATTTATTTCATCTTTAGGTGCTTTCTTGGTTGGTGGAGTAATTGATATATGTCTTCTTTCTTAAGTCAAATTTAGGAAAAGTACAATAATTAAAGTCAATTAATTATTTTGGACTATTAAGACATTTTATAAGGATAAATAATTTAATTATTTAAGGGACTTAGAAATGATATCAACCATTGGTCTGCTAAATCTTCTAGAAGGGATATTAGGGTTATAGATTTAATTTTTTTTGAAAGTTTCAAAGGCTTACAGTGCTTTCCTTTTCAACAAATATGCGCAACACATGGATAGGTCCACAAAAATCAAAATGAATCAGTGAAAGGTTTCTACATACTCTAGAGGTAGAGTTAAGGAATGATTATTTCTGCAAAAGAAATTAGAGATTTTAGGTAGTTTTAGCCTAATGGTGCCTAGTCGTAAGGGCTTGATACTTGATTTGTATGAAAAATACCTTTTTCCATCTACATTATCACCCAAATATTTAAAAAAATGTCTAAAAGGGCATATGGTTGGTTGCACTTGTATCAATTAGTAGCCATGCATGTCTTGAAGAAGGAAATGAAACCTGAAACAAATCTTCAATCACTCCAATATTTCTATGGGAAAGAATATAATGAGTATATTTAGGTGCTTTACCTTTAGGTGGATCCGATATTTTACCTTTGTCTTCTTTTTTTCTTTGACTATATTTTATTCTCTCTCTTAGGGAATTTTTCATATAGATAGACCATGTCCATGTTTGTAATAGAAAATGCAGGAAATATGCAAATTGGACTGAACAGACATAACTCCATCATTCGACGTGGCTTGGCTGGATTTATTGATTGAACTGATCCGATTCTTACACTTATGCTGCTCGCTGGACGGGAAAGAGCCGACAAAGGAGGAAAGGAATGGGGGACCTAAGACCAGTCGTATGAAGGAGGTCACCGAGTACACGAACCACCGATACTGGCATGACTTGTTACCTAGCGATCCTACCCTTTATCTACCCCTTACTTCTGACCCTTGCCGACCGAACCTTTACCTACGATGAAAGATAGATTGAAGTTGAACGAGACAGAATGGCGGTGGCGGGGGAATAAGCACAGTCTTTAAAGTATGGTTCGGGATGGGTGGGTGCAACGAGTCCTCAAAACACCCATACTTATTTGATTCTTACAAAGATTAGGATATTATTGCTAGTCGTAGAGGAGACGCCAATTGATGGGGGACCAAAAAATCCAAGTCGTATGAGGGAGGTCACCGAGTACATGAACCCACGATAATGGCATAATGTGTTTCCTATGAGTGAACCAGAGCTTAAGCAAGTGATGTTTCCAATGTGAACGAGTTTTGTGTGTGTGAGGTGGGTGCATGATTAGCTTTTTTTGTTTGTGTATTCACTTATATAATGCAATAAAGAAGTTGTTTGAGTTATGTGCACCAATGAAATGAATCAACGATACTACCTGGCATGATGTTTACCAATGAACGGGTCACGGCTTACCACTGATTACCCGTAACGACTTAACCTAGCCATTATCTTACTCATCCATCAACTCTCCATACTACCTCTTCCTTGGAAACCTCATCCCTCTACCGGTGGGGAGAGAAATTCAAGTCGTTTAGAAAGGAAGAAAGCTCCAAGACCGGAATAGGGTCGTTAAGTCGTATCTGTTGACATAGGCGAAGAGTGAATCAATGGGGAAAAACCCTGGTAAGCTCGCTCGAACAACCACAAGATGAATCACTCGACCCTATATACGTATATAACAAAATGCAAAATCATCTTTCCTTTCTCGACTGTGCCAGCAAAGCATTTTCCATATGAGGATAGTCTTAATAATACTTTTAGGACAAGCTAGGAGGATTTTGATGGAGTGTAGGCTCAATTTTAATCCATGATCATAAACATGCCTTATATAATATCATTATTACAAATATTTGTACAAGATTTTATTTTAAAAAAAGTATATTTGGTTATTTAAGCCTCAAACATCTATTAGCAAGCTTGCAAATTAGCTTTTAGGAAAAGGCCCACATGTTTCCTTGTATTCAACTAGCACTCAAAGATCCTTCATTGTAAAAATGAAAACTTACAAGAGGATCATCACAGAGGAAAATTTGTACAAGATGGTAATCAAGATAGTCTTCAATTGGACTATTTGTCAAGACTTCATTTTTCTTAAAGGAAATATGGAATATAGTGAAAGTATTTTGGCTGTGATATCTATTAAAGGATGTTTGATTTGATTGTCACTCAATATGCATATCTTGCTAGATTTTACAATTATTCCAAAGTTGAAATGCTAATTAAATTGATTTCCAATATGGAATTTAGATTGGAATGCTATTATAATTAATCATTTTGACATTGTCAAATTTACATGGAGCAAATTTTTCAAACATGAGTTAAAATAAAAACATCAAATGATAATATCTATGTATCTTCAAATGTTTATACATACATGAGTATATTTGTCTAATAATATTTCTGTATATTAATAATATCTCTGTATCTTCAAATGTTTAAGATGAGAGGAAACATTTCTAGGAAAACTTAAAGAAATATACATAGATGAGTATATTTGTCTGAAATAAAGATGAGGCCATTAGAATCATAATTTAGGTTTCTATATAGCTCACCAAGACCCAGGGAGATTGACATAAAAAAATCAGACATGAGTTAAAATAAAAACATCAAGAACCATGGAGATTGAGATGAAAAACCAAACATGAGTTTACACGGAGATTGACATAAAAAAATCAGACATGAGTTAAAATAAAAACATCAAGAACCATGGAGATTGAGTTGAAAAACCAAACATGAGTTTACACGGAGATTTAAAATAAAAACATCAAGAACCATGGAGATTGAGATGAAAAACCAAACAGGAGTTTACACGGAGATTGACTTAAAAAAATCAAACCTGTGTTAAAATAAAAACATCAAGAACCATGGAGATTGAGATGAAAAACCAAACATGAGTTTACACGGAGATTGACATAAAAAAATCAAACATGAGTTAAAATATAAACATCAAGAACCATGGAGATTGAGATGAAAAACCAAACATGAGTTTACACGAAGATTGACATAAAAAAATCCATTGTGTTACAGAATTTGCAAAATCCATTGTGTTTTACTTTGCATATCTGTATCTCTATACCGACAAGTAGGAGTTGAACTCACCTTTGATGGTGTATGCAAATTACATTACAGAATTTGCAAAATCCATTGTGTTTTACTTTTGCAAAATCCATTGTGTTTTACTATCTCACATGGACAACTATATTTGTATCTCTGTACCGACAAGTAGGAGTTGAATTCGAAACAATTGACTCTGTACCGACAAGGAGGAGTTTAATTCACAACAATTGAGAGTAGCTATGAGTGGCCTTTGATGGTGACCACTAGCAACGATTGAGAATAGCTTTTTTCATATTTTATATTCAAAATGAAATAGATAAATATATATCAACTATATTTGTACTAGTATTTATATTAGTGATAATGTAATAAGTTATTATATTAACATAAAATAAATTAGTACAATTTTATTAGTAAATGTGGTTGATATAGGTCAATAATCAATATTTTCACATTTTATATTTCAATAGACTTATGAAAATGAAAGTGATAAATATATATCAACTACATTTGTACTGGTGTTAACATTAATGATAATGTAATATTATCACGGGCACGGACTTTTTTTTTGTGGGAAAATGTTACCTTAATTATCACGGGCAATGTTGAGAATTTGTAAAAAGGTGAAATGAATGGACGCTGAGAGGAGAAACTGAAAAATTGTTTGCTGACTCTTGATTTCATCTCTTTGATCAGGTATAGAACTATGAATATCTTATTAAGTCTAATCCTTTCATAACTTTCCTTACTTGAAAATTTTGAAAAAGCTAGAAACCCATTTCCAAAATAGATCATGTTTATAGGTATAATTAATTAAATTGTGTTGAAAATAAAATCTAGAAACCCATTTCCAAAATAGATTAAGTGTAATTAATTAAAGTAGGGGGATATTAAAAAGAACGTGGACAATTGGACATGGTTATCAGTAACATTAATATATTAAGGAGAGTAATATTAAAGAGAAGTTGTAATAACAATTATTAATATTGAATTTTTAAAAGTGAATTGACTTTTAACTTGGTGTGGTGTGTTGGCCGTGGTGGCCTATCGAGAAGTTAACATTAATGGTTTATATAAATGATTATGATTGGTTATTATTGTGTAAATAATTAATTATTGAAAAAAAATCACTGGTGAAGATTTTGTAAATAGGATATCAAGTTAAATGAGTTTGATTGTAGGAAAATTTCACGGTTAAACTACCAACTTAAACTAGAAGCATAGAAATGATCATAATTTATTTAAAGCAATTAAATCTTAAAAATAATATTTAATAAAAAAATTATTATTATTAAAAAAATTAAAAATTAAAAATAATTATAAAAAATTAATTAATAATTAAATTAAATTAAAATAATAAATAATTATTAAAATAATAATAAAAAATAAAAAATAAAATAAAATATTAATATTAATTAGAGACTAGTTTTAGTACTAACTCGCCTTGGAAGATCGTGGCAAAATAAAAGAAGAAATGAACTGTATTAATCCTAACCGGGTAAATTTTTTTGAAGATAGGAACGTGGGGTTAGTTTTTGAGACAGAGACCAATTATGTATGAAAAACGAATAGATTGATTTTTTTTTTTTTTTTAAAATGAGTTTTTGAGGATTCAACATTTTGAAAATTGTGTGAGATACTTGAATTTTGTAAATTAAATTATTTAAATTTATTAATATTAAAAATTTGTATAGGATTTTGGATAAAATTGTCTATGAAAAATGCTTAGAAAAAAATCATTTTTTGTATTAATTAAAATACAAGTTATTTCTATATTTAAAATTATAATAATATATTTTTCTTTAAAAATGATCACAATTATCTTTGAAAAATAAAATAAAATTGATAATAGATAAACTTTGTGTGAGATTTATTTATTCATGTCCGAAGTTTAGAATAGTCTTACCCATCATCATGCTTTATTTAGTCTTTGAATGATGAGACCACTAGAAACCTAGGACATTAATAAAATCTCACAAAATGTTTATCCAAAAACATATATCATCATGACCATGGTCTAAAAATATACATTCACAAATAAAAGAAAATTTATAAAATTTATAATTTTTTAATTACTCACAATTATTACATTAAAAAGATCCAAATTACATTACTCCATAATTTTCAAAATCAATTGTCATTTACTATTATTTCATATAAACAATTACGCTCTTGAGACAATTTGAAGACGGAGGAGAAATAGGTTACCATGATTCAATTTTCATTTATTGTGTGATATGGACAACTATATGTAACAATTGAGAGCAGCGGTGAGTGGCCTTTGATGGTTCCCCCAGAATTCACATGCTACCATTGCTAGTGTACCTGTGAGTGGTGACTAACGGTCTACTCGGCAACCTCTTTGGAACTCTGGTCCCTCGTGGAGTACCAGAAGTCTAGACCGTCCACCATTAGATTTTAAATGCGATCGACCACATTGTTATTAGCAACATTACCAATGCCATTAATCACATTTTGCAGAATAATATCAAAGGCAAGTCAGATTACATTTCAATGCCAATATAGCATAGATATCACCAATACAATCATATTAGTGAACGTGGTTTTGAATGGTTAATTTTAAGCTTTTATATAAGATGTATTTTTGCTATTTAAACTATTAAGTAGATAGATTTTTTTACCATTGTCTTTAGGATCAACCACTTTAGTTGGGTTTTGAAATGTCCATGATCAAATTCTAGCAATGTGATTAATCTGAAAAAACATTTTCAGTGATTGATGCATGTTAATAATCAACATTTTCCATATTTTGTATGTGTTGATGCCTCAAAAATATGTGGCAACAACAATGGGGATAACCACCCAGTCCGGACTTTAAGACAGTTCATTTTCCATTTGGGATAGTGGTTCCGTCTGGATATAATGGGATGAGTTTCCCATAGTTGGTTTTTGTTTAATTGTTGGGTTTCTCTCAAAGGATTTACATGAAGAATTACTAAAAATTAAAACAAATTTATTCTAACATGCAAAACTTGAAATTGAGACTAATTTAATCTAACTCAGGATAATACTAATTTGATGCGATCTAAAATGATATCTATTGAATCTATGATGATTAAAATCATCATAGATTTAATAGAATTATTATTTTGTAAATGATTCTCTTGAAAAACAATTAATCAAAATAAAATGAGAAACATATCGCATATATTTGATGATCATATACAAAACAAACCAATTCCTATCTTTATATCGTACAATAGTGTAACTGATATTTTAGACAAAAACAATCAATCTCATATATAATTAATGAAAGTTGGATTCATCACTAATATTCAAAATAGAACTAGCATACATGATAATAGTACCAGATGTGTACCGTCTTGTTCATCTAATCAACGATAATAGGCCACATTCAACTCTTATATCAGTAAGTCTTTCAAAGAATACAAAAGTGCATCAACAATGATCAACAAAATGATATATAACTGAAGAGGCCATGTTCCATTATTTTATCAAGGCATCCACAAACTTACTTACAATTAAGCATTCTTTGCAAATGTTTTCAATAAAATTCTAGACCGTTCTCTAAATGCATGAGAAGGGTTTAAATACTATACTAATTACTTACAAAAATATTATACAAAATATCTTATGAGGTGGTTTCAAACAACCTTCCTCATCTTTAGTATCTATTTGCTAAAAATTGAATTTATATAAAACAAACTAACTAATAATCATGTCGGATGATAAGTTACTACTAGTTGTGCTTTTTTCTCACAGATGTCGGACATCGGTTGAACTTGTGGAGGTTTGACGAACTCTATCTTCATTTGTGCAGCAAATATAGCATCTAGTAAAAGTAGTTGTATTCTCTGTATGGAGTTCAGAAAACAGTTCAGTGTCATGATCTGGCTGTGTGTTTTGACTAATAGCTTCCAATATGCTTCCCAATCAGTTTTCCTTAGCTGTATAAGTGCTTCTTCCCTAAGTTTACCAACTTCTTTCAAACTTTGTTCTAAATATTTGATATTAGGAAGAGATTTGAAATTTCCTTCTTTGATGAGCCCGAAAGTATGTAATATATAGTTAATCATTTTGACCATATTCTTTGATATACTTGCTACTCTGGCTATGGCTAATTCTGCCTGTTTCACTCGTGCATCCCAGTCTGTAAAAATAATATCTTTGAAAGTTTCCTTGATCTTTGGGAGATCCGACTTTTTCCCTTCTTCTATATCTTGTCATTCAATATAATTATAGATTTTGATATTAAGTTCATTGAACTCAATTCTTTAATCAATGACTGTATTTGTTAATTGTTCACTAATTTCTAGGTGTGGAATTATGTTTGACATTTGTACAACAAAAATATTTCTTTGTTTTGAGAGTAAGACACTTGATGTCGATGCTTCTTTTATGAATTCCTTTGCAATAGGAATTCCTTCATATTTGTTAAGATCTTCTCTCAATTTTTCAATCAATGAATTTTTTCTAGATAAGTCATTTTTATGACTTATCTTAAGCATTTATGGATCTCTTGCTGTACTCTGAGAAGCTGCTGCTCCACTTTTTGTTTTAAAATTTTTCTTTCTTCATCTAGCTGCTGTTGTAATGCCATGATTTTGACATCCTTTTCTTGGACCAAAGTAGATACTTTTTCTTCCTTATCCATTGTTTCAGTGGTGTATGCACCAGCGAATTGAGACAGTTGAGTTAAATTTTCAATCAGATTTGATGGAGTATCTTTCCATACTACTTCCATAACTTCATTCCTCGGGGGTTTTTCAATCCTTCTTCTTTTCCTCTGTTTTCTTACTACAGCCTTATGAAGAGGGCTATATAATACATCTAGTGGGGGAATATCAGTCACCTTGAGGATAATCTCATTAGTCAGATTTGTAGGAATGATTTATGTGTCTTGAGAGGTTATCTCAAGAGTTTCAATGATTTCCTTTGTTGAAACTATTTGTTCCTGTGGAGTTTGGAATTTTGTATTTTTCTGTGATGATGATGCCTATGGAGTATTTACTAATGCATTGCTAAATGAAGTACATATTTTATGTAATTCACTTTGATTTTGTGAATCTGATTGTTCTGCTTTGATTTCTTGAATTTCTTTAATCATATAACTGATAATCAAAACATCCTGTGGAGTCCATATGAGTCTCTGTTCTCTGAATTCATTGAATTTCTATATTTCTTCTGGATTCAGGTTCAATTTGAAAAATTTTAGGATTTCTTCAAAAGTCCTGACATATTGCAAAATATCTTCAAATCTATCATCAGTGTGTACAATAGGTTTGAGTTGGACTGACAAAGTGAATTTGTTAGCAATCTTTTCTGGGTTGAACTGCCTGGAGGGTAAAACAAGGAGCTTCAATAGCTCAATATTCTGACATTCTTTCAATGCATGATTAAAATTGCTGAGTGTAAATGAACCACATAAAATTGGAAAACTTGGCCATAAAGACTTTTTACTGTCTTTCAAAGATTTAGTGAGTCCATTACCAATAGTTTGGTAAGCGACTTCTCTTGCCATCAACTTATCTGAAACATATAAAGGAAGAAAATGCGGGGGAGCGGAGCTTCCAAAAATTCTGATATATGAAAATGATTCTTCAACAAAACATCTGCCTATCATTTGAAGGTCTGCAAGGGCTTCCTTAGTGAACCTAGGGCTCCTTGTGTCAAACATGAATTGGTGTAATGGTAATGCAACTCCATAACACAACCTATGAAAATGTGGTGCATAATTATGTTCCCATATCTCTTTATCACTCAAATGTATCGGGGTAGGGCCTTCAGGGGTCCATTTCCATCCCATAACTGGAAAGTTGGTAGAAAAATAGATGGCATAAAAAATATACACACTCATAAAAAATTGGGGAATAGATTTGGGGGAAGAAGTTCTGGTTTGGTGATATTCATTAATTTCCTTAACTAGATTCTCAGAAAGGATAGTCGCCCAATTCATTATGAGGGAATTAATAGAGGAGTCCATTAGGGGAAGCTAATTTATGGATAAATTGGTGTTATCAGGTAAACCATATAATCTGCATAACATTGCTGCTGCAAAATTATAAGGGTTTGCTAATGACGCGATAGGATACATACCAGTTTTCTAATATTTGAACTTGTTGTCTAATTTCCTCCAACCTTGAATTTCCTTGAATGGGTCTTCATTCTTCTCAGCAAACTTTGCAACAAACTGACTGTTGAAGGTATCTTGTGGGTCGGGCAGCTTATACATGATTTTCAGATCTTCACGTCTGAAAGAACCTAGAATCTCATCCTTGCAGGTTCTTAACTGTCTATCTTTGTCAAGCACCCATCTAATCATGTCGGTATATGGAAGAAGAGTAGCTCTTGCTGCTATCCTATGGAGAAAAGAGCATGCAATATCTTTGAATTGTAAATTTGAAGGTGTTGCATCATCGACAGTCGCCGTGACTTCCACTACTTCTGGATTTTCATCTTCAAGTATAGTGTAAATAACTTCCCATTTAGTATCTCCTCCATCAGTAGTGCAGATAGTATTAGAGACTATAGGTGCCATTCCTGTTTTTTTGAATTCTGCAACAATCTGTTTGTCGTGCTTCTGAATAACTTTGTAGATGGACATATCTTGAAAGGAAATCCCTATTAAAGACAGAGTAAATGATTAAATGATGGAAGATCTATTGAAATGGTTTGTTTTGAAAAAAAAAATCAAGGAAATAGCTATATCATTAATTAATCATGACACATTCATAATTGTTTACATTGGGATGATAAAACATAATTAATACTTTATGACATGATTTATTTTGCGTAAAAACCTTTATTCAAACCTGTCAAATCAATCGCATCATGCCCTTTGAACCTGTCTTAATGATGCGTATTGCCTTTTGTTTATGCGATATGTGATTTCACGATATCGTAGTATCGCAGTATCGCAATATCACAATATCAGAGTTTTGTTAAGAATTTCTTAAAGTTTTACAATGTAAATATGTGATTTGTGATTTATTATGTTGCTTGCAAAATTTCAAATCGGCGATCGCAAAATCGGTATTTCCCTAATTTATTGTTTTAATTAAGAAAAGATTTGTGCGAAACTGCGATTTGCGATAAAGATATATATATATATTTTTTTTAAAAAGCGTTGATGTTTTTTGGATTTTGATTTTTATCAAAATACAAAAACACTTTTATAAAAAGGGTCCCTATTTCTATTTATCAAAGGTCTAAATTATTTTGAAAAATAAAAATGGAGGGAGTTGTTGCATAGCACAACAATTGGCAATTCACTTGGGAGAACCAGATATCTATGATTGGTTTATTTTGACATTTCTAAAATTTCAAAATGAGGAAAATATAAAAGAATAAAAATAATATGATTCATGAATTAAACAGTATTTTTTCATAATATAACCTATTTACTTATCTCATTTCTTCTAAATTAACTCCTTCGGTGATAATATATAGGTATCTATATCAGTCAGTACTTAGATTTAAAAAGATAAAGTAGATTTTCTCTAAAATTGGTCTCATAGATTTTACTCATTTATCATAGATAAAGCCACTGTTGCTAGTAGGCATTTATAGACTCGACAGGGTTATCTTTTAATCAATAATGATTCATGGTCCCATTCGCATTTGATTTCTTATTTTAAAATATAATTATGACATATCATTAAACTTATTTTTCTTGATACATTTTCAAAATCATTGTCCAATTTTGGTGGCCTGATAATGACAATGTCATTCACTAATAGTAATTTAGACTGAACAAGCTCACTCGTGATGAGACCCCTTGTCTATTGGTTTTTTTATAATCATATAGCTATTACCCTATTATAGTATGCAATATTGGCAATATCAGTCTATATTATTTCTCTATGATTATGATAAACAAGCTCCTGATGAGACTTATTTTCTTTTGAATTTGCTCATTGTATATATATATATATATATATATATATATATATATATATATATATATATATATATAATTTTTTTTTAAAAGAAGAAATTTTATCAGATGGGATGAATCATTAGCTCGTTTAAGAGTTATGGATGATAATTATAGAGTTGGTAGATACCTTTTTTGTAGAGAATCCTTGCTAAGTTAAAAATTTCCTTTTCTGACTGATACATAATAACTATATTTTATGATATCTAGAGTCTTTTTCGGAAATAAAATGCCTTCAGTAAATTTCAATTTATCTTAAAAAAATAAAGTTTATTCATTTCTCATAATTATAGTCATCTTTTTTCTTTACTTATTTATAGAAACGAAAGATAAAAATAATTTATCAGAAAATTTGAAATTTGAATGAACCAATGATGATACCATTTTCAACTTTTATTTTCCTAAAGCAAAAATAAAATTTAAAAGCTTGATTTTCTAAGAGAAATATTTTTTGAGAATTTAACCATTTACAGGCAAGGAATCTTTTCTACCTGATAAGTCTTGCAGCAAAAGGGTGGATAAGCCTATTTTTTCGATGATTTGAAATGGACCAAGTCATCAACTTTGGAAATTGGTATGCTTACCTTTTTCCTCATGTGCCTTATCCCATTTTAAAGCAAGATCTTCTATTTCAAAATTTTTTGAACTAGTGGATGATGTTTCAAATGAGATTTTCACTACTTGTTGATGATTAGCATGTATAGCTTTAGCTTTTTCTCTTTGTTCTTCCATTTTAAGAATTTGATCTTGTCTAAGTTGAAGGGAAGATGAAGGATTTTCATCAATAAACTGCACTAAAGTGAATGATAGTATTGTTACATTTGTGGGTAGAACTGCTTCTTTCCCATAAACTAACATAAATGGAGAAGTACCTATTGAGGCTTTCTGGGTGATTCTATCTGCCCAAAGAGAAAATAATAGTGCTTTGTGCCAATTTTTATGATTTTGTTCTACAGTTAATTTGATGATCCTAATGAGGTTTTTATTTGTAGATTCAGCTAATCCATTACCTTGTGGATAATAATTAGCTGAGTATTTTAATTTAAAACCTCTTTTCAAAGCGAATTCTATCATGGCATTTCCAGAAAAGTAAGATGCATTATCAAATATCAAAGCTGATGGGAGACCAAACCTGGTGATTATGAATTGACCAATAAAATCTGTAATACTCTGTGTATTAACCACCTTTAATGGGATAGCTTCTACTCATTTTGTGAAATAATCTGTTGCAGTTAGAATATACTTATGTTGTTTAGAAGAGTTTGGAGTTATTTCACCTATAATATCTAACCCCCATTGTTCAAGTGGTTGTCGGATATTTACTGGTTGTAATGGAAATGCTGCTTTTCTTTCTCTTCCTGTGGCAGTTTGACACACTTTGCATTTGCTTGTGTATTCTTGTGCATCTTTACATAGAGTTGGCCAATAGTAGCCAACATGTAGTATTTTATGAGTTGTGGTGTTTCCTCCGTAATGACCTCCAGCGGGTCCATCATGTAATTCCTGCATTAATTTTTCAGTTTTAGTTTTTTTCAAAACATCTTAATAACACAGAATCATAATTCTTCCTAAATAACACATCATCTATGAGTTGATATTGATTTTCTTTAAGTCTCAGAGCACGCTTTGCTGTGTAATTGAGATATAATGGCGCATATCCATTTTTTAAGAAAAATTTTAGATCAGCATATTGTGACTGAGAATCGTTTAGGCTTACCTCGGACAGTTGCATTTCATTTTATTGATCTTCTTCTGTTGATGCATGAGAAGCTCCAGTTAACATCTTGCAAAGACCTTGTCCTTTAACAATTTTAGCAGGGTGTATCTCTACATCATATTCTTGAAGTGCAGTAACCCAATTTGCTCTCTTCTCTCCTACTTCTCATTGGATTAATAATTGCCTTACTACTAAGTAAGGTACTATTATTTTAGTATGTGTTTTCAGGAGAAAGGGTCTAAAATGTTTCAAAGCTTTAAATACAACATAAGCTTGTTTTTCTACAGTTGAATAATTCAACTCAGCACCTTGTAGGTTAGAACTGAAAAACACAATTGGTGCTTCAATGTTTTTATTGTTTAACTATGTTAAAACTGCTGCATATGATGTGTCAGAAGAAAATGTGTATAATATAAATGATTTAAGAAAATCAAGAGTTGTTAAAGAGGGAGCTTCAATGATGGCTTCTTAATCAACTCAAAATAATTTCTCTCTTCTTTTCCCCATTTAAAAATTGAATTTTTCTTGATCATTGATTGTAGGGGAAAAATGATTTGGGAAAAATTGAGAACAAATATTTTTACAAAATTAATTTGTCCTAAAAATGATTGCATTATTTTCTTATTATGTGGTAAAGGGATTTTCTAAATTTCATGAATTCTATCAGGGTCAATGTGGATTCCATTTTTGGAAACAATGAACCCTAATAATTTACCTTCTAATAAGGCAAAATAACATTTTTTTGGATTCAAGGAAATACCAATTTTTCTACATCTTTCAAAAATGTGTTTTAGGTGTTTAACATGATTTCTTCTATTCTTAGAGTAAACAACAATGTCATCTAAGTATATAACAACTGAGCTACTGATTAGTCCTCTGAAATTTATATCCATAGCATGTTGAAATGTAGCACCAGCATTAATCAACCCAAAAAGCATTTTTTGGTACGTGTATGTTCCCCACTTTGTCCTGAATGTTGTCTTTAATCTATTATCCAGATGTACCATAATCTGATTATATCCTAAAAATCCATCGAGGAAAGACATCAATTCAGATTCTACAACTGATTGCAATATCTGTTCCATGGTAGGCAAGGGAAAATTATCTTTTTGGCAAGCTTTATTCTATTTTCTAAAGTCTATGCAAATCCTAATGTCTCCATTCTTTTTTCTAGTTGGAACCATGTTTGACACCCATTTCAAATGCCTAACAAGAAAAATGACTTTGGCTTTGAGCATTTTATTTAACTCAGATTTAATTTGACTTTCTAATTTTGGGTGGATTTTTCTAAGCTTTTGTTGCACAGGCTTATCATCTGAGGTCAAAGGTATGGTGTGTTGAATTATGGAAGTATCATATGTTTTAAGATGTGAATAATCCCATGCAAATATATCTTTATACGTTTTCAATAACTTAATGAATGACATCCTTTCTTTAGGTTCTAATCCAAGACCTAAGTTGATGTTCTGAGGTTTTTCTAATGTACCAAGATTAATCAATTCAAATTTTAGAGTAGAACTCTGTGTTTTTGAATTGGTAGTCTTCTTAAACCTATCTTTCAAATCATAGAGATCTTCCATTTTGACTACAGATTTAGGAATTGGATTTGAATTTTGTTTATCTTCAATCTGTGAATCATGTTCATGTTCATCTATGATTTGACCTTCATAAGCTCTGTATGATGTAAGAAAGTCTAGTATATCTGTATCATTGTTAAATACTCTCCAATTTGTTATATTGTCAAGAATGGAGGGCCTAAAAATAAACTCAATTGAAAATCTGTCTAGGCTAAATTCTTCAGATGGTATAAGTCTAGATGCTACATTAGCAAGTAAATCAGCACTTGCATTTTGTAATCTAGGAACTGTGAAGATATTAAATGCTGTAAAATGAGAAGTAAGATTCTGAGCTAAAGTTTGATAATGTTTTAAATGTCCAGAAATACAATGAATTGTATTTCTGACTTGTCTAACAATTATTTTAGAATATCCATATACTTGAAAATATTTAACATTCAATCCAATAGCTTTATATAGGCCTTGTATCAATGCTTCATATTCGGCGATATTATTAGTGCATTGAAATTCAAGTCTACAAGCTAGCATTGTTTTCTATCCTTGTGGATTGATTAAAATGCAACCTTCTCGTGCACCATCTTCTGATTTTGAACCATCAAAGTATAGAGTCCAAAATAAAGACTGTTTTGGAATCTGATCGCTAAGATTAACACATCTAGAAGCATCTGTTTGAGAAAATTTTTCAATTTGAGAAATAGCAGTGTTTATTAGAAAAGGTGAAACCTGAGCATTAAATGATCGAAGAAATGATTTAGCTGAATAATTTCCTATAATGTTATTAGTGAAAGCTACAGGCTCATTTGTTTCTTTTAGTTCAGCAATTGTATGTTTCATAAATTTTTCACGTTCAATTCTGATTTGATTTGGTTTTCCATTATATGGTAGCCACATGTGTGACCAATCAGTAGAAAAATATCCATGTAACTTTTCATACCAATCTCTGCTTCGAATAAGACCATACAATTCAGGGATGTATGCAACCAAGATATAAATTACTTGTAGTACCTTTGGATTGGATGATAATCTAATGGATACTGACAACATTTTTCCAATAACTTCTACTCTTGTTCTATCCAATTGAGCTATATGTACAACAGATTTTTGAGGAGTGATGTTCAACTTTGTACATACTATTCTTGGCATAATGTTTGAAGAAGCTCCTGAATCAATAAGACAATTACGAATATTTTTGTTAAAAATATCATAAGTCAAATGTAAAGGAGGAGTGTGAGAAATAGATCTATCACCAATTAGGACCAAATCATTGGAATTTACTTTGTTTGGAGATGATGGAGGTTTTCCCATATCTTTTGAAGCTTGAGCTATAACTGGTGATTGTATAGGATCTACAGGGATTGCCTTAAGTTCTCTAAGAAAAATGTTTTGCTGTTGTTTGAGTTTGGTCATTTAGTGTAATGAAATATTTGCTTTGATATTTTTCATATATTTGACTATATTATATTCCACTATATTTGAAACTATCAAAGTTTTAGAATTTGTATTAGGATATGGTGGAATGAAATCTGTCTGAACAGTTTTAGATTTTCTGACAGCTGTTTTCTCCTTGGTGGGGAGAGTTTTCTGTTTTTTATTTAATATAGTTGAATCAGAATAAGTTTTACTTCTTGTAGATACATACATAACTTATCTTTCTTCTTCTGAAGGAAGAATGAAATCCCATAACCCATTCAGTCCAACTTCTTCCTCGGACTCTGATTCTCATTCAGATGGTGAGGGATCTTCAATATCTTGATCGGATTTAGCATTTGAAATCACATTTGGAGGCTGAGATGTTGAAGAAGGGTTTTTCTTAAATGGACGAAATGATTTCTTAGGAGCTGAAGTTTCAGCAACCTGTTTCTTTATTTCAATCATATCATTTGACATAGTCTTTAATAATTTTTGAAGACCTTCAAGATCAAATGGATCTTTCAAGACTTTCTTTTTAGAATCTTGACTAAATGTCACTTTCTTGGATTTCCTGTCTTCTATCTCTGAACGTTTTTCTAATGCTAAAATTATTTTCTCTACAACGAGAGCTTCTTTCATGTTATCTAAAAGGGTAGCTTTACCAGGTCTATCTACAAAAATAGCTATATTAGAAGGTAAAGAAGAAATATACCACTCTATTTGTACATCAACAATGGGTTTGGAAGCAGTTGGAATTTTGTTTAATAACTTGTTAAATCTGGAGTGGAAATCTTTGATCCTTTCCCTTGAATTTGTTTTAAGATTGGAAAGAGCATTGATCAGAGATGCAACAGTTCTATCATCTCCAAATTTGCAAGGAAAACTTGCTCGAAAGTTTCCCAATCGGCGATAGATCCTGTTGGAAGTGAAAAATACCAAGATCCTGCATATCCTTGTAAAGTATAAGGAAACAATATAACTACAATATATTCATGAGAAACTCCATTAAGATTCATGGCCAACATAAAATTATTGATGTGCTCTTCAGCAGGAAGACCATCATAAGGATTATATTTAGGTAACCATTTTTCTGGATGATCTGGAAGAGGATTTGGATTTTCTATCAATACAACACCAGGATTCGTCCAAGGTTGAGTGGCCATAATTGGATTAGAAGTTTCTGAAGATACCGAAGTAGATCCAGAAGTAGGGGGAATGAAAGAACTTACAATTGGAATCTTACTACTTGTAATAGCACTAATTGTTTGAGTAGAGGAAATGGAAGACTGAGAAGATGCAGAGTGGGTAAGAGGATATGAAGAAGTAACACGAACTGGCTCAATTGGAAATTTGAAAGGTGGAATTCCGAGTTTCTCGCTTTTGGATCTAGTTAATATACCGGTTTCTCTAAATAGAGAAGTAACACTTTCTTCGGAAGTTTCTGGGTTAATAGGATTTTTAGCAGAAATATATATTCCTTCTAATTTTTGAATTAAAGACTGGACTTTGGGAGACTCAGGAGTGAATTCTGAAGCAGACGATTGACGAAATATTCGAGGAGATGAGGGGGGAGTTTCTACAATTTCTAATTTCTGAGTTGGTGATTTAGAATTTGATTGGGAAGTTTTAGGATGCTTTTGGGGAGATTGACTCTTATGAGAGCTTCTATTTTGAGGTTTATATTTACGTGACATTTATAGTCAGCCCTCCTTCTAGTGCCAAAAATTTCGATGCCTCAAAAATCTGTGGCAACAACAAGGGGGATAACCACCTGGTCCGGACCTTAAGACGGTTCCTTTTTCATTTGGGATAGTGGCTCTGACTGGATATAATGGGACAAGTTTCCTAGAGTTGTTTTTTTTTTAATTTTTGGGTTTCTCACAAAGGATTTACATGAAGAATTATTAAAAATTAAAACAAATTTATTCTAACATGCAAAACTTAAAATTGATACTAATTTAATCTAACCTTGGATAATACTAATTTGATGCGATCTAAAATGATATTTATCGAATCTGTGATGATTAAGAGAATCATCTTACATAATAATAATTCTATTAAATCTGTGATGATTAAGATCATCACAGATTTAATAGAATTATTGTTATGTAAGATGATTCTCTTGAAAAACAATTAATCAAAAGAAAATGAGAAACATATCACATATATTTGATGATCATATACAAAAAAAACCAATTCCTATCTTTATATCGTACAGTAGTGTAACTGATATTTTAGACAAAAACAATCGGTCTCATATATAATTCATGAAAGTTGGATTCATCACTAATATTCAAAACAGAACTTGCATACATGATAATAGTACCATATGTGTACCGTCGTGTTCATATGATCAATGGTAATAGGCCACATTCAACTCTTATATCAGTAAGTCTTTCAAAGAATACAAAAGTGCATCAACAATGATCAACAAAATGATATATAACTGAAAAGGCCATGTTCCATTATTTTATCAAGGCATCCACAAACTTACTTACAATTAAGCATTCTTTGCAAATGTTCTCAATAAAATTCTAGACCCTTATCTAAATGCATGAGAAGGGTTTAAATACTATACTAATTACTTACAAAAATATTATACAAAATAACTTATGAGGTGGTTTCAAACAACCTTCCTCATCTTTAGTATCTATTTGCTAAAAATTGAATTTATATAAAACAAACTAACTAATAATCATGCCGGATGAATAGTTACTACCAGTTGTGCTTTTTTCTCACAAATGTCGGACATCGGTTGAACTTGTAGAGTTTTGCTGAACTCTATCTTCATTTGTACAACAAATATAGCATCTAGTAAAAGTGGTTGTATTATCTGTATGGATTTTAGAAAATAGTTCAGTGTCATGATATGACTGTGTGTTTTGACTAATAGCTGCCAGTATGCTTCCCAATCAGATTTCTTTAGCTGTATAAGTGCTTCTTCTCTCAGTTGACCGGCTTCTTTCCAACTTTGTTCTAAATATTTGATATCAAGAAGAGATTTGAAATTTCATTCTTTGATGAGCCTGGAAGTATGTAGTATATAGTTAATCATTTTGACCATATTCTTTGATATACCTAATGCTCTAGCTATGGCTAATTCTGCCTATTTCACTCGTGCATCCCAGTCTGTAAAAAGAATATCTTTAAAAGTTTCCTTGATCTTTGGGAGATCTGACTTTTTCCCTTCTTCTGTATCTTTCCATTCAATATAATTAGAGATTTTGATATTAATTTCATTAAACTCAATTCTTTGATTAATGACCATTTTTGTTAATTGTTCACTGATTTCTAGGTGTGGAATTATGTTTGACATTTGTACAACAAACAGATTTTGTTGTTTTGAGAGTAAGGCACTTAATGTCGATGCTCCTTTTATGAATTCCTATGCAGTAGGAATTCCTTCATATTTGTTAAGATCTTCTCTCAATTGTTCAATCAGTGAATTTTTGCTAGATAAGTCATTTTTTATGACTTATCTTAAGCATTTCCATCTCTTGTTGTACTCTGAGAAGTTGTTGCTCCAATTTCTGATTTAAACTTTTTCTTTCTTCATCTAGCTGTTGTTGTAGTTCCATGATTTTGACACCCTTTTCTTGGACCAAAAAAAATAAATTTTCTGCCTTATCCATTGTCGCAGTGGTGTATGCACGAGCGAATTGAGACAATCGAGTTAAATTTTCAGTCAGATTTGATGGAGTATCTTTCCATACTATTTCCATAACTTCATTCCCCAAGGGTATTTCAATCCTTCTTCTTTTCCTCTGTTTTCTTACTACAGCCTTATGAAGAGGGCTATAGAATACATCTAGTGGAGGAATATCGGTCACCTTGAGGACAATCTCACTAGTCGGATTTGTAGGAATGATTTATGTGTCTTGGGAGATTATATCAGGAGTTTCAATGATTTCCTTTGTTGAAACTAGTTCTTCCTGTGGAGTCTGGAATTCTGTATTTTTCTGTGATGATGATGCCTCTGGAGTATTTGTGAATGCATTGCTGAATGAAGTACATATTTTATCTAATTCACTTTGATTTTGTGAATCTGATTGTTCTGCTTTGATTTCTTGAATTTCTTTAATCCTATAACTAGTAATCAAAACATCCTGTGGAATCTGTCTGAGTCTCTGTTCTCTGAATTCATTGAATTTATGTATTTCTTCTAGATTCAAGTTCAATTTGAAAAAATTTACAATTTCTTCAAAAGTCCCGGCATATTGCAAAATATCTTCAAATATGTCATTAGTGTGTACAATAGGTTTGAGTTTGACTGACAAAGTGAATTTGTTAGCAATCTTTTTTGGGTCCAACTACCTGGAGGGTAAAACGGGGAGCTTCAACAGTTCAATATTCTAACATTCTTTCAATGCGTGATTAAAATTTCTAAGTGTAAATTAACCACGTGAAATTGGAAAACTTGGCCATAAAGAATTTTTACTGTCTTTCAAAGATTTAGTGAGTAAAGTACCAACAGTTTGGTAAGCGACTTCCCTTGCCATCAACTTATCTGAAACATATAAAGGAAGAATATGTGGGGGAGCAGAGCTATCAAAAATTCTGATATATGAAAATGATTCTTCAACAAAACATTTGCCTATCATTTGAAGGTCTGCAAGGGCTTTCTTAGTGAACCTAGGGCTCACTTTGTCAAACATACATTGGTGTAATGATAATACAATTCCATAGCACAACCTATGAAAATGTGATGCATAACTATGTTCCCATATCTCTTTAAGACTCAAATGTATCGAGGTAGGGTCTTCACCATTTCCATCCCATAACTAGGAAGTTGGTAGAAAAACAGATGGCATCAAAAATATACACACTCATAAAAAATTGTGGAACAGATTTGGGGGAAGAAGTTCTGGTTTGGCGATATTCATTAATTGCCTTAACTAGATTCTCAGAAAAGATAGTCGCCCAATTCATTATGAGGGAATTAACAGAGGAGTCAATTAGGGGAAGCTAATTTATGGAGAACTTGGTGTTATCAGGTAAACCATATAATTTGCATAACATTTCTGCTGCAAAATTATAAAGGTTTTCTAATGACGCGATAGGATACATACCAATTTTCTCATATTTGAACTTGTTGTCTAATTTCCTCCAACCTTGAATTGCCTTGAATGGGTCTTCATTCTTCTCAACAAACTTTGCAACAAACTGACTGTTGTAGGTATCTTGCGGGTTGGGCAGCTTATACATGATTTTCAGATCTTCCGGTTTGAAAGAGCCTAGAATCTCATCCTTGCAGGTTCTTAACTATCTGTCTTTGATCATTGATTTGTCAAGCACCCGTCTAATCATGTTGGTATATGGAATAAGAGTAGCTCTTGCTGCTATCCTATGGAGGAAATAGCATGCATTATCTTTGAATTGTAAATTTGAAGGTGTTGCATCATCGGTAGTCACTGGCACTTCCACTACTTCTGGCTTTTCATCTTCAAGTATAGTGTAAATAACTTGGCATTTAGTAGCTCCTCCATCAACAGTGCAGATAGTATCAGAGACTATAGGTGCCATTCTTGTTTGTTCGAATTCTGCAACAATCTGTTTGTCATGCTTCTGAATAACTTTGTGGATGGACATATCTTGAAAGAAAATCCCTATTAAACACAGAGTAAATGATCAAATGATGGAAGATCTATTGAAATGATCTGTTTTGAAAGAAAAAATTCAGGAAATAACTATATCATTAATTAATCATGACGCATCCATAACTGTTTACTTTGGGATGATAAAACATAATTAATACTTTCTAACATGATTTATTTTGCGTAAAAATCTTTATTCAAACCTGTCAATTCAGTTGCATCGCGCCCTTTGAACCTGTCTTAATGATGCGTATTGCCTTTTGTTTATGCAATATGCGATTTTGCGATATCGCGAAATTGCAGTATCAAAATATCGCAATATCGGAGTTTTGTTAAGAAATGCTTAAAGTTTTACAGTGTAAATCTACGATATACGATTTATTATGTTGCTTGCGAAATTTCAAATTGGCGATCGGAAAATTGGGATTTCGCTAATTTATTGTTTTAACTAAGAAAAGATTTGTGTGAAATTGTGATTTGCGTTAAAGATGTTTTTATTTTTATTTTTAAAAGTGTTGATGTTTTTTGGAGTTTGATTTTTATCAAAAGACAAAAATAATTTTATAAAAAGGGTCCTTATTCCTATTTATCAAAGGTCTAAATTATTTTGAAAAATAAAAATGGGGGGAGTTATTTTATAGCACAATAGTATGTTGATAGACTTATGGAAATAAACCTGATTGAAAACATATGTGCAGTCACACTAAGAGAATTCATGAGTTGTAGCTCAAAGGTTTTAATGTTTAAAATCTTTGAATTAATTAGATAAATTCTCTCTATGGTTAGTTTTAGAAAAATATCAATGGAGGTCCTACACATGGTAGTGAATACCAAAGCTTTGCATTGTTAATGTGGTTATGGACCCTCAAGAAATTTTGAAGATTAATTCATTGTGAATTTGAAGCTTATGTGTTCTAATGTTTATTAGGTTTTAACATTTTTTTAATTGACATTTCAACCTTTTAATATTGTGCTTTGCAGGTCACATGAAAAATTTGATGCTTTGTTTAATAAGTGATTAATAAAATAAAGGAAGCATTCATCATCTCTTTTGTCATTTGATACCAAGAAATTATTAACACTGTAATACAATTTATATAATATACATTGAGTTTAATACATTTTGCAAAAGTGGGGTATTTCAATAAATTTAGTTGGAAATCAAAATTTATTACAAAAGATGATAATCTTTTTGTTTAAATATGTAAGTTGGAAACAATGGATCAACCTTTTTAAATATAATTCTAAAGAAGTTTTTAGTTTAATAAATTTCAACTTTAATTGAGTTAGAGAAAATTTCTTGGAAAAAAAAATCACTACCCACTATCAATTAGAGATAATAGAGATTTCATGGAAACTATAATTTTAATACAATCCTTTTTTAAGACTCTCAATTACATCTTGTTTATGTTTGGGTGAAAATGTGGACACTTGGATGAGAACAATGTGACACCTCATGCATGTATGCTTTTTTTGCTAAAGTGAATTCCACCTACTAAGTATTGAGAACTCTTGAACCACATCTTATAATTTAAGGAAGTATACCTAGTCTTGCCTAACATTGCACCACTAGACATGTGGAGACCAAATTTCTTCACCTAACCCTTGACCACATTTTTGGAACTAACTAGAAATATCACTAGTTAAATTACTTATTACTAAATAGTAAACTTTTTAAATTTATTAAAAGCTTGATTGGTTTAGAATAAAAATTAAATAAATTAATAAGAAAAATCATTATGAAGGATTATTTATCTTTCCACCTAACCCTTGAACCACATTCTTAGGACTAGTTAGAAAGAACACTAGTTAAATGACTTATTATTGGATAGTAGACTTTTAAAATTGATTAAAAACTCAAATAATTGAGAATAAAAATTAAATAAATTGATAAGTAAATAATTATGAAGGATTATTTATCTCTCCACATATCTCTCCACTTAACCCTTGGACGATGTTATCCTTGATAGCAAATAGGTTTGTCTTAGTTGAGTTAGGTTAGGTCATTAGAGTGAAATAAGGTCATGAAATTCATTAAATTTCAAATTTTGTACATAGTTTAAAGGGTCTAAATTGTCATTGGTCATTCAATAAAGGTCTTATAAAAGTAAATTTCGAAAAAATATGATTGAATGGGGTAGAAAGGTAACTTTGTGACACTTGGCAACTTTTTCTGGAGTGAGCAGCCTTTTTTGTGTAAAATAGTCTATTTTCACTACAAAAGTGCCTCACAGTTTCATAGAGAATTTTCCCTCCCACTAAATGAAAACGCTACGAATTGTATCTTTTCTACTAATGGTGGGGTAAGCGGTGTCTTGTCATCATTTCAGTGGTCAGAGGGCACTTTTTCAACATAGGATGTTTTAGTTATGTGTCGTCCTGTTTTATGTGCATGCATGGTGATCATCATGTCTTCCATCATTTCATTTTCCCACTCATCCCTCTTTCCTAATTTATCCATATTCCTCATTCAAACCACAACACCTTGCCTTTCATCCTTGTAAGAAGTTTAAGCCTTTTTCCAGCAGTCTTGAATCTTGCTTTTTGTCTAGTAGCTATCTTAGGCTAACTATTACGTATGTCAAGGAAGGTGATTGTTGTCTTAAACAATTTTGCAGGTGTCAAAGTTTGAAGCTAATCAACGTTGTATTTGAAGGCATGGCTTCACATAAAAAGCCAAACATGGGTGGCTCTCTCGTCAGATACGAGACCATGGATATGAAGCTGATTGCATAATACCCTAGCTTCTCACAAGCCTTTAAAAATGTAGGTTCTTTGATGTTTTTCCAGAAACTGCAAGGATATCATGCACATGTGTCCAAAGATTTCACTGTAAAATTCATTGGTATAACTTCAAAGGTGGGAATCCTCAATTTTACTGTTTCTCTTGAGATCATTGCATAGGAAACTGAGATTCCAATGTCTAGAGAGGATTTGTTCAAGGCAACAAAGTTTAAGCTTCAAAATTGTTATGAATTTCTAAAGGAGGAGCACATAAGCATTGACATGACTTCAGGCATCTCCAGAAATTGCCTCAAGGACAAATATTCAAAACTATTGATGTTGATTCATAAAAATTTTACTTGTGAAGGTAGAGTTCACATGATCGATTGTTGGACTGGGGTCCCTTGAGGCACAAGTTCCAATGATATTTTTTGTATGTTTATATGTGTGCATTGCAAAGGTATAGTCAAAGGGATTTTTTCCCCAATTTTGGATATATTTAAGCTTAAATGTAAACTATGGGCTTCAAACCATGGTTTGAGACCATAGTATCTACACTCTAGGCATATTACAAATAGATAGAGTTTGTCTAAGTCATGTAGGGAGAGAAAGAAGTGATATGTGATATTGATAGTCTGATATTTGTGTCTGTAAGGGTTTTTGGGTTGGGTAAAAGGCTCTTGTTGGCTGTGTGTGCAGCGACTTAGTCTTGGCTGTGTGTGAACTCCGATGGCTATGTGCGTGGAAGGGACTGTAAGGGTTTTGTAAGGGTTTTTTAGGAAAGCTGATGTATTGACAGATCTGAAGAATTAATACAGGGAACAGTTTTGGCGAATTCTCTGTGTTAGGTGTATATTTTTTCTTTATGCTTCCTTTTATGCTTTGATGAGATCGTTCTGATTTTTTACTTATTGATGAATAAACAGAGCTAATTGATATGTTTATGCATGAATATTGACATATGTTAAGTATTACATTGATTAGATCGAGATCTGGGTCTGATTCATTATTTTCGCTAAGTAAAGATAGTCATTTCTATATTATTATGTTGATATGTAATTCTATTATAAATTTAGTGCACTCATCTATGAAAGATCAATTAGGGATTTTTTGAGGATCACTTCATTAAATTCTCTCTGAGGATGTGGAAAACTAGTTCCAGCAACCCCCATACTGCTTCGGGTGAGACTTTGGTCTACACAAGCATATCACTACCAAAAGGACCAATAGTTGGAGGGTTTGTTGGTTTATCCATAAACCTTGAACCTGGGTCAAGACCCCTCAAGCCAACAAATGGTTCTGTTTCTGGGACCGAGATCATAATTTTGAGGGAGGTTTCATGTTATGGTATCCATCGCACAATGAATTACAAGACTTGTTGCATAGAAAGATCCTTGAATTTGCATTGCGAGAGAATAAAAGCACTAAATTTTCTGACGAAAAGTGGGTACATAAGTATATTGATACCAAAGTACATGAAAGTTTACTATTTTCCTTTGCACAGGAACTTCAGGAGTGGTTGTGGTGATTGGCTAAGTTCCATCATTGCATAAAAGACAACTTAGTCACTAAGTGGACTCCTCAATTGATCTAGCAAGTAGAGAAATTTGATATTAAGATCACTCGTGTGGTAGATCATTGGATCAATCGCCTTCTAGGTGGATTTGTAACTAAATTTGTTTTTGAAAAATTTGTGTCATATTCTGAAGCATAAAGGAGGTTTTTCAAGGGTCCTAGAGGTAATTTTCTGCGCTCTATGAAATTATTACTAAAAATGATATTGCGTGAACAGGGTTGTCTGTGTGAAAATGCTGCTTGAATGTAAAAAAGAGGTTCAATTACTCAGAGTGGAAGAATTTATGGAGAAGTCTCTGAAAAATTCCTTTATAACCCTGTAAAGCCTAGATCTGATAGTGAGCCTAAACTAGACACTGACTCTGAAAAAAAAATCTTGTTATATCAGAAACCCTTGAATTTATTTCCCACTCCATCCACTCCACTTCTGAGCTCACATTATAAATCACCTACCCCACCGCACAGTCCATATCCACCCCCTCCTGAATTAGATATGATTGCATCCATGAAGTTACCTAATTTCAAAGGCATTGGCAATGAGGACATTGATCACTTCTGGTTTGTAACTGAGGCCGTGTGGCAGGATCAACAAGTAAAAAATATTGATATTATAAAAGCGTAGCTTGCAACTGCATTCCAAGATTTCACTCTAGACTAGAACATTAGGTATGCATAATCTAACCCTAATGCTACCCTGGAAGCAGTTAAAGCAGCGCTAAAAGAGTAGTTTAAGAAACCTAAGTCCTACACGCAACTGATGACATAGATGAAGGATATTAGTGAGGAACCTAATGAATTTGTATGGGAGGCTGATCAAAGGTTGAAGTGCACCATCAGAGATGGAAGATTTGTGATTGATGATACTCAAAATAAAGAATGGTTCATTGTTATGTTGCTCTCGCATCTGTGCCAACCATTAGGTCAGAAAAATATTGCTAAACAAGCTTAGGTTGTAGAAGTTGCAATGAAACTAGAGGCTACCCCAACACCCTGTTGCATTGGGAACTCAACAAATTTAGAATCAGCTGGAAACAATGCATTTGGAAATTCAAAATTTGTGCCAAGACAAAGGCAAGGAGGTTTGCGCAAAGGTATGGTGTATAAAGTGCAAATATTTTGGGCATCATAAAGACCAGTGTCATGTTTTCTACAACTATCTGAATGTTAGAGGTCCTAGTCCATTGAAGAGACCCGTATGGTGTACTATATGTCATATTGTTAGAATACATGACACATATTCTTGCCCCAGGATTGGAAAATATCAGCCTGAATTAAAACAACCATTTTTCAAGTTCTGTTCATCATTAGGGCATGATGTGCAGCATTTTTGGACCTATGATACGATGTTGGATAAAGAAGAGATATATAGAATGTAGGTTGAGCCTACATAACCAGCATCCCCTTCTAGGTGCAGAGGATTCCAAAGTAGAGGAAGAGGTCAAGGAGGTGGATTGGCTAGTCGAGGAAGAGGGCAAGTGATTTGTTATAACTGTGGTGATTCTAGTCATTATGAACATGAATATTTGAATCCAGTGTGACAATCCTACAGGTACTATAGACAATTTGATCATGTTATAGAAGACTGCCCTGTCATGATTGCTAAAATGCAGGAAAGGAAGACCCCAATGTAGAATTTGTAAATGGTTCAAACTGAGACTCGAGAGGAAGACCCTTGTGTGAATTTAGTTACCAAGAGTGGTGTAGATACCAATGAAGATAAAGGAAAGCAACCTGTCACTAATGTATGGATCTTAAAATCACCTGAAACTAAAGAAGTTCTTAATCTTCAACACACAAAATAGATTTTTATTGAAGAAAGGAAAGAATTCACAGAAGGAGATACTTCAACAAGTGGTAGAACACTGAAGGGAGCCAGAGGAGAAGAAGAGATTAAGCCATTTTTACAAGCATGCATAAAGTTGTTGCACAACAAAAAGGTTGTTGAAAATTTGCAAGCATTGATAGATAATTGCGCAAAAAAAGAACATCTTCTCATAGAACAGCGTGCAGTCAAAAAAATCTATAAGAACAAGAAAAGAACAGGTAGAGATATGTGTCTGAATACGCAGTTCAATGCTTATGAAATGGAAAAAGTTATTCTAGATTTGGGATCAAATGCTAATGTTCTACCTAAACAAAACTTGCAACGTATGGGAGAACCAAAGCTAGAATTTTCCACTATCCATCTGTGCATGGCTAACCAGTAGAAGATCATTCCCTTGGGGAGACTGTCAAAAGTTGTGGTTAAGATAGAAGGTGTTAAGGTGTTGGAAGTTTTGAAGTCATACAAATTGTAGATGATATTGATCCCTATCCTGCACTATTAGGATTGGATTGGGCCATTGACATGGATGGTGTTATCAATCTGAAGAAAAGGAGGATGTAATTCAATAAAAATGGAGTTAGGGTCATCATTTCCCTAGATATTGCAGAAGGTCAAAGCTATTTAGAACTAGTATGCGCTGAGGATGAGATTGATCAAATTTATAAGATGAATTTGCGTGAGGAGTGTGGAAAATCCTAAAACTAGATTCCTACTGCAACAAATCTGAATTACTTCTCTTATTATTTTCAATAATTATTTCATTATATTGAAATGTCGAAGTAATTATTGAAGTAGTCTACAAAAATAATGCTGTGTAATAAATATAAGTGTTGAAACAAAATGAACAAAATACCATGAAAAACATCCACATTTGACACAGTTATTTTTGGACTAAGTCCCTGGAAAAACAAAACTCGGGAAAAGCGGTGTAGAAGATATGAGGGTTTTGTATTATTAAGCACTAGAATCTTGAGTACAACTAGGGTGCCAATATACAGCTCACCCTTCAAAAAAAATCTCAGAAACAAAAGAAATGTGAGATATACCTCACTCTGTAAGTCCTTGGTTGATCCAAAAGAATGTTGGTGAAGCCCATCTCTGCCTCTGCATGAATGTTACGCTGCTACTGCGTAAGAATGCATAGGAAAACTCTGTAACTGCATCACTTCCTCCTCTGCAATGACCAAGTTGATCGGGAACTGAGTTTTGGCCCTCCTGGCTCAGAAACCCCAACTTCCAGCTATCTTTGGACTGAATCTAGAAGGCACTGCATCACTTCTATGTGATTCCCTTCAGGAACTGCATCACCCCTCCAAATGACTGCACTACATCTACTGCGTCATTGCTGCCTCTCTCTCTGAAATGTAATCTTGTTCCTCCTGACCAATTACTGCAACTACCCCTCTCTGGAACTGATCACTAAATCAAAATCACTTAGCAAACCCTTCCCTAGTGATTCAACCTTGATCAAAAAGCCGGGTCTCTCTCACAAGGTCGAAAATTCCAAATGCTCAATGTGTTTTCCATAGGCTACTCACCCTCCTTATAATATTTCGTTGACCCTTCAACGACCAAGATTAAAACATAACCAAGTGCTAAGATTAACTGGGATATGATCCATAACTTTATCTAGAAGATTCATAGTTATTTTAATTAATACCCTTTAATTAATCATTTTCCCTAAGTTTAGACTTAGGAAAACATTAAAATACTATTAAATAATTTAATTAAACCATATCTAAGTGGAATTTTCGAAAATATTTTATGGGTATTATGGAATACATGTGTCTTAGCCTATATACAAAATTACAAGGCTAGAGCACATCTGATGCTACCATAAATCAACACTCCATATTAGTGATGAAAGTGCTCTAGCAATACAACTCTATGTGTTGCTCTGAATTTTGTAACATATTTTTTTGTGTTATTGATGCTACTCACCAACACTACACAACTGTTACATCTATACTACTACTAACTTTGCATGCTGCTGCCAACTGCCACTGTACTGCAACTCCCTGTAAATTTTGCAACGATGTTGTTGCACTGTGTGAGCACTGCTCTGCACTATGTTGCACCACTGTGCACTATGCTGTAGCTACTCCACTACTATTTTTGTTGCAATGTTTCTAATTGCAATAGAAAAAAGTCTGAAATTGGACAAGTAAAACTACATCTTGGATACTAATACTGTCTGCTACTAACTTCTCCACTAGCTCTCTGAATATGCGCTGATGCTGCTACTCTACACTGCATGAGCACAACACTGCACTGTGCTGAACCAATGTGCACTACATTGTTGCTGCATAAATTCTTCTTCTGATTCTCTTCTTCTACACTGATTAGGCTCTAGTACTGCTAGCCACTACATTGTCTCTTAATCTTCCGCTGCAACTGTCCATCCTGCTACTGTCTTAAGGCTCTCGTAGCTCGTATGTGATCCAAGAGTTTGGAAATAATCAAGGATCTTTCCACTTGTATATTATGGATCTACAACTCCAAATCAGCCCACTTCCCTCCTTTCAGAATATGAGCTAACATAGCACATTAAGCTTCTGCCTCAATCTTGGCAGCTCCAGCTTGAGGATCTTGCTTCTCCTCCTTTTCCTTTTTCTTAAGAGGACATTGTGTGGCATAATGTCCCATTTCCCCACACCTGAAGCACTTGATATTGGTAATATATTTCTTCTTCTGCCTTTGTTTCCCTTTTTATGCAAGGGTTGTGTTTTCTTCCTCCTCCTTCTTGACTTTTGAACCGTCGTTGTCATCCTCAATATGGATTTTGAGGAGATATATCCTCATCTCTTCTTTCTACAACGCAGCCCACATCGCTTCACATCCTGGGATTTTTTCTCTACCCAGAATGCTCTTTAAAAAGACCTGATAGTATTCTAAAACAAATTTTAGAGTGAGCCTTACTAGCTCTAAGTCTATAGGTGCTAACCCCACTGCTGACAGCTGGTCTCAGTTATCCTAAATTTGAGATAGGAAAGAGTCAAAACGCTCTCCCTTCTTAATCCTGGTGTTACACATCTTCTCCTCTAGATACATCTTCTACTGCTCGGAAGATCCTTGATATAGCTTTTCCAGCCTTACCCACATTTATCTAATAGTGTTCTTTGCTACTATGTGGGGTATGATGTGATCCTTCACACCATCTAGGATCAATCATTTGGATCTTGCCATGTTCTTCTTGAAGGCTCTCATATGTGTTGCATCTAACAGTTCTGCAACTACACTGTCAATGAGGGCCTTTTGATCATGCTCATCAAGGAGAAATTGAATCCTTGACTTCCAAAAAACATATTTGGAGGCACCCTCCAACCTATCTTGGTCACGCAATCCATTGTTGGCCATCTCCTCAACTATCGACTTCTCCTTCTAACCCTTTTCTCACCTAGACTTATGCACTCCTTCAAGAGTAAGTTAATGCTTCTACTGCTGCATGTGAAAAATTGAGTCTCTTTGAGTAAGAGAACTCTCTGAGGTCAAGAAATTCCCAACTATGTTTTTTAGAAATTTTTTGACGCTTATGCACCAGAACTCACTATTGTGCAGCTACTGCATCCTTCAACTACAATGGTCGGCTATGCTTCCTCTTCCGCAACTAAAAAATCTTACCCCTATGTCAACTCTCTCAGAGGGAGCTTTCTCTATGCTAGATTGCTCTCCTGGCCTTGACTGCATAACTACTAGGGTAGTCTACTGCTTCTTACATAGCACCCAATTTATTCAACACTGATCTACTGGTTCACTCTTGTTTCTCATGCACTTCAGCTTAAATAAACTTTGATACCATGTGGAAAATCCTAAATCTAGATTCCTACTGCAACAAATTTGAATTAGTTCTCCTATTATTTTCCATAATTATTTCATTACAGTGAAATATCAAAGTAATTACTGAAGCACTATACACAAATAATGTTGAAAAATAAATCTAAGTGCTGAAACAAACTAAACAAAATACAATGAAAAAAATCCAGATTTGACAAATTTATTTTTGGACTAAGTCCTGGAAAAACCCGACTCGGGAAAACCGGTGTAGTAGATCTGAGGGTTTTGTATTATTAAGTAGCAGAATCTTGAGTACACCTTGGGTGCCAATATCTGGCTCACCCTTCAGAGAAAATCTTAGCAACAAAATAAATGTGAGATATAGCTCACTCTGCAAGTCCTTGGCTAATCTGGAAAAGCGTTGGTGAAGCCCCTCTCTACCTCTTCATGATGCTTACACTGCTACTGCATAAGCTTGTGTGGGAAAACTCTGGAACTACATCACCTCCTCCTCTATAATGATCAAGCTTATTTGGAACTGAGTTTTGGCCCTCTTGGCTTAGAAACCCCAACTTATAGCTATCTCCGGACTGAATCTAGAAGGCACTGCACCACTTCTGCGTGATTTCCTTCAGGAATTGTGTCACTCGTCTAGATGACTGCGCTGCCTCTATGGCATCACTGCTGCCTCTCTCACTGAAATGTACTCCTAGTCCTCCTGGCTAGTTACTGCATCTGCCCCTCTCTGGAACTAATCACTGAATCAAAATCACTTAGAAAACCCTACCCTAGTGATTCGATCTTGATTAAAAAGTCATGTCTTTCTCACAATCTCGAAAATGCCAAATTCTTAATGTGTTTTCCATAGGCCCCTCACCCTCCTTCTTATAATATTTCGTTGACCCTTCAACGACCAAGACTAAAACATAATCAACGGCTAAGATTAATTGGGAGATGATCCATGATTTTATCTAGAAGATTCACACGTAGTTTAATTAATACCCTTTAATTAATCAATTTCCCTAAGTTTAGACTTACGAAAACATTAAAAAACGGTTAATTTTTTTAATTAAACCATCTCTAAGTGAAATTTTCCAAAATATTTTTTGGGTATTATGGAATACATGTGTCTTAGCCTATATACAAAATTCGAAGGCTAGAGCACATTTGATGCTACCATAAATCACTAAGGAGGATTGTATTAATCTGACAATAGATGGGAATCTTAAATGGTAGAAGGATAGTTCTTATTTTTCAGACTCTAATGAAGAACTAGATAATTGGTAGAATCGACTGCATGAGGTGTCTACGCTGCACTGTAATCGTGTGACTCATGCTTTGTGTTGCATAACATCTAAGGTATGTGATTTCCCACACTATGATGGCTCAACTAATGTAAACACGTTCCTAAGAGAACCGAAAAGGTATGTGCCAACATCCCAAAGATTCCATGCCTTGGATATTAGCTTGTACGCTACTCCAAAAATATGGTTGGAAACACATAAGGAGAATATGGGATATTGGAAGGAATGTGTGCAGATGATGCGGCTATGATTTGAATGCCCAATAATTAAATAATAAGACTTATACTCTAGAAAGGAGGATCTGTGCAGACATCTGGCCAAGTGGAATCAAGTATGGGGTGTATAACCAAGGCATGAATGGATTCACATGTTTATTCATACATTGGGAAGGGTTCCAACTGAATGGTACTTGGAAACAGAGCTGTGCAGAGGCATTAACGACTAGTCTATGCTGATAGACAATTTCATTCTTACATTTAGCATTGAAAGAGGGTTTGATATCATTGGGGAAGCTATGATCCCAGGAATCATTAATGCATCGATAAGGGAGATTGGGCATTGCAGACACTTGGAACTAGTAGAAGTTAGGGAACTGCGTGCGCTCACAGTACCCTCCAGCCCCTCGAACTTCAGACAAATGTGATCCATGCTGAGTCTTGTGGGATACTATAGAAAGTGCATTCCCCAGTATGAATTAATAAATTCGCCCATGACCAGATTACTCAAAATAGGTGTGACATTCCATTGGGATGATGAATGTCAAAGAATTTTGGAGTTACTAAGGGATATGACAGAGACTACACCATATTATTTGAATTACCTGGTCAACAAGCCTGTGTTGGTGGGGGGGGGGGGAGGGGTGTTGGGGCATTTTTGTTAATGGTTATGCTTAGCTCTGAATTATATGTGTAGTAAGGTGCGGCGCGCGCACAGTATCTGCACCAGGGGATTGACTGGTGCACATAGGTGTCAAAAACTAGTTGTTGGAACAGTAAAGTTGGATAAGACAGAATTATTACCATTTTCAGGAGCATCCAAGATGCATTTAATGAGGTGCTTTTTCTACATTTGGGACCGTTTTGTTAGTAATGGAACCTCATTAATGCCTAAGGATCTGTTGCAGATGCACTAAAAATATAAATATGACTCATGGGGTTGAAATAGTTCCCTTTACGTTCTATGCGAATTTTATGCTTTGAGATTTATATTTGTCTTTTCTTTTGCTACGTCTATGTCAGGATTGGATCTACTGTTTGAGGAATAATTGCACCAAGCTAGTTTAGGATACATAATTCAGAGTAGAATGACAGCCACCAGACCCGGAGAAGAACCAACTGCACAGGAGTTTCCTATGGTACAGACCCTTGCACCATCTAAAATAAAGAAGGTCCAAACTTCTAGGACGTGAAAGTCCCCAAGAGAAAATACCCCCATACCCCACCATTCTGTTGGAGAGAAGATGAAGAAACTCATGCCTGAACTCTCAGATACTATTAAGGAAGGGGATGACGACATGGTAGAGGTAGCCCCCTTCTTGCGGTTTCCCAATAACATTGCGCCGCACAAACCTATAGTGCAGGTAGGTATCCAAGTGCCCCTAATCCCATAGAACATCCCAATGGAGGGGGATATGCTCGCAAAAATCTCTCAACTGCGATTCGATGACTGGGACATCACATATGTTGATAAGTTTCCAAAGCTCGCGCCAGAGCTCTATCTTGATTCAGTTCCTTATGCCGGAGGCTTGGTGTGCCTCGAACCGAAGAGAGAAATTCTAGGTCGGCACAAGGCAAACCTCCTCAATCTGTTGCAGATCCCTCAGTTTGGGCACAACCCCATTAATGATATATGCGCAAGATAATTGTTGGTGTTGGTGCATAACGATGCACTTTGGCTAGGAGAGTGCAACCCAATTGATGCCAAACTTATTCACAGAATCATAGGATTTCCAAACAAGGGGGCCAACCCTATGGCTGATTTCGGAGGGAAAGCAGAGGAGAAAGCATTTTCGGAAAAAATCAAGAAAAAATATGATGTTACGCACAAATCCCGGAGATTTTTGGTGGAATAAATTAACGACCAGGTAGTCCGTTTTGGCACGGTAATATTGGCTTGCAAAATGATGCACAAGTGTAGGCAAAAGGAAGTTCCCACGTACGTAATTGCACTAGCTGGAAGATGCGAAAAATATGTTATATACATTTGGAGCGCGTATCTCTACAAGGAGTTCATTGAAAACATTCGTGAATTCTAGTAGGAGGGAAAACACTTTCATTATGCTTGGCTCTTGTTGTTAATCACACTCATTGGGTGGAAATCCCTCGAAGATACCCAGTTCCCTGAACTTGCAAAGTTGATGTGCGAAGCTGCGCACTACGCAAACCTCTGGAACTCCTATGACCCAGTGCAAGCAAAAGAAAACAATATCTTTTGGGTCCTATATGATGCCATGCTATACCAAGTAGTCCAGTCGAAGCTGCGACTGTCCCCGACATTGTATGAGCAACATAATATGGTAGACGATATTAAGGCTACATTTCACAATATCCACATCCATGCAATGGGCATTGTGGAGGGAATATGGTATGAGTTGCCTTACTTGGTGACTAAAGATGAACTGATTAGAGTTATATCAGACTAGCCGTCAACTTGGTTGACTCCACCAACATAGCCGTGCACCCCAACAAGTAAATCAACAAAGAAGGCCACTAAGAAGCCTGTTCAAATAGTACCACCAAATGTCACTAATAAGCCTTGTGAAAAGGAGCCTACCCCAACAACAATAGGATAAACTGCTTAGACCACCATAGTGCTATAAAAGAATGGATCTGTACCCAAAGAAACTAAAGCAGAAACATCAAAAGGCACAAAGCGTGGTGCGTAGGCCACAATTGGGTCAAGAAAGAAGCATAACGGTTCTAAGCACATATATCAACTAGTGTTAACATTAATGATAACATTTGTACTAGTGTTAACTTTAATGATAATGTAATAACATTATTATATTAACATAAAATGAATTTGCACAATCTTATTAGTAAATGAGGTTGATATAGGTTAATAAATCAACATATTAGTAAATGTAGTTGATATATGTCAATAATCCTCTTTTTCCACATTGTATATTCAAAATGAAATAGATAAACATATATCAACTACTTTTGTACTAGTATTCATATTAATAATGATGTAATAACATTATTATATTAACATAAAATGAAATAGCACAATCCTATTATTAAATGTGGTTGATATAGGTCAATAATCAACATTTTCACATTTTATATTTCAATAGGCTTATGAAAATGAAACTGATAAATATATATCAACTACATTTGTACTAGTGTTAACATTAATGATAATGTAATAACATTATTATATTAACATAAAATGAATTGGCACAATCTCTGAGGTTGATATAGGTTAATAAATCATAATATTAATAAATGTCGTTGATATATGTCAATAATCAACGTTTTCCACATTTTATATATCAATAGACTTATGAAAATGAAATCTCTAAATATATATCAACTACTTTGTACTAATATTAACATTAATAATAATATAATAACATTATTATATTAACCTAAGATGAATTATTAATAATATATCTATTTTATTAATGTAACATCATTAACAATATTAATATTAATATCATATTTTTAATAAAATTATTAATATTAAAATATTAAATATATTTATTATTATTACCATTTAACATTAATACTAAAACAATAATTTAATATAAATTAAGATTTTATTATAAAAATATTAAAACTTTATTGAAAACCTAACATAAATAAATTTACAATATAAATAAAAACCTTTAGTGCCATAACAAAACCTTAAAACCTTAATGTTACAACTTCTATACCACTCCAGAACATCTGGAAGAGTGAACATGTTTCGCATAATAAGTTAGGTTTAAAATCTATATTCTTTTTTATTTATTTATGCCACTACAACCTAACAATAATTAATTTTTAAAAATTATTATTAAAACAAACAATCATTTCTACACGGTACTCGATTCTATTTCCCATGTTGAACCAAAATCAGAATAATGGAGTGTTCATGGAACATTGAGGAGAGTTCGAAGCTATGTAGATTTAAATGAAGCCACTTCTCTTCTTTCCACCTTGAATGCCTTGTCCAATGAATCAGGTTTCCAAAGTCGAACCTCATGTTGGATGTTATTCTTTAAATTCCCTATGAATACAACAATCCTAAGCTCCCATAGAATATCATTTACCTTGATATTCAATCTTTGGAAGTCCTCAATGTGCTTCATCATTGAATCCTTTCTTTTTATATTTATCAATTGGCTAAAGAAGGTATTTCTCTTTGTATCCTCATAATGTGCTACCAATTATTTCACAAAAATTGTCCAAGTGACAATTGATTTACAGGAACAAATCTATTGATACAACACATATTGATTTTTTTCTAAATATAAAGATGTAGTGCGTACCTTTTGTGTTTGTGACACATCATGTAAATCAAAGAATTGCTACATCTATTGTATCCATGTTACTAGATCCTTGCCATCAAAATTTCTCATATCAATATTTGGAATGTGATGGGTCTTAAACCCAAATGTTAGAGTCTCTAAAATCATATTTCATATTCCTTTTGTCCTCATCCTAATTTTCATGGAGTAACTTGTCACCACGAGGAAGCATTTCTTGTGAGAATTTTGTCAAACCTTCCTTTAAACCTTCCATGTCTACTTTCAAACCATCCATATTAGCTTCCATGACATCCTTCAAACCTTCCATGTATGTTTTTAAACCATTCTTCAAACCATCCATCTTAGCTTCCATTTCATTTTTCGTTACTCTTTGTGAGAGGGAAATTTGGTACACTTGGTCTCATAATATTGATATATCATGTTGCATTCCTTCCTCTTCTTCATGCGTCATAGTAGAGATTTCTGGTTGCTAACTAGGTGTTTCCATTTTCTTTCTTGGAGTCATTTTTGAATAAAACAATGATATTTCTGATTCACTATACCCCTTGAATCAATTCAAACTGGTTTTTCAAACAAAACCTATGCAAATTTAAAAAAAAAAATACACACCTTTTTCTTTCTTTTTAGGAGCTCCATATTGAATTTGTTGTATATCTGTAATTTCAAATCTCCAAAGTATGAAATTTATTCATCTAGTAGCTCTGTGAGTCTTATTTACAACCCCACAAGTCATATTAAGATTGGATTATTCAAGGAAGAGTTATTCACAATCTCCAACGGTGACCTGAATATAGACTAGTAGAGTAGAGCGAAATTGTATGAAATTCCACGTGTCATGGAGCATGATCCTCTTTAGTATACTTTAAATCTTCATGGAGCAGGAAAGCCGGTATGCTATGGGAAACACCTTGTTTACATTTCACTGATCGGTACAATTCATTGGAATGATTGCACGATTTGGGATTCCTAGGAGCTTACGATACACCTCTACCAAATCATGGCTCTTTTCTTTATATTTCACCAAAGGGGCTGTAGATGTTTCCACTTTGGTGAAGTCTTTAGTATCCAGATCTTTAGACATACGTACTATGCTAGAAAATCACGAACAGAGATCTGACAGAGGAAATGAAGGATAAAACACAGCTTCATAGAAATGAGAGTGATCCAACACAGGGATTGAATGATAGACCTCAAACCATAGCTTTAGAGAAACAAAATGAAGGATAGAACTCAGACCTCAGCTTCAGAGAAACACGCCAGGTAGCACCTGATGTTCACAACGGTTACTCGATGAACGCTCTCTCAAAGTCACCCATGGGAGGACGCGCTTTCCACATGAGAGTCAGGGCAGGCGGCGGTAGTTATAAACATTGGATGAGAGGTGGCTTGAAAAAAAAGGGTAGATCTAAATCATACACGTGGTAGGAATGAATAAGGGCAACTAATTACTATTACATTTACAAACATTATATTAACGAGTGAAAATCTGCATTCATTTAACAACATATTTGATAATTCAATTTGTGAGGATCAAATCTCTTTACCTAACTCACTCTTGGACCACATCTTATAATTTAATGAAGTAAACTTAGTGTTGCCTAACATTTCATCAAGAACCAAACATGTGGAGGCCAAATTTCTCCACGTACCACAACTTTGGAACTAACTAGATTGAAGCTTTGGAACTAACTTTTAAGATCACTAGTTAAATAACTTATTACTAAATAGTAAACATTTTAAATTTATTAAAAACTCGATTGGTTAAAAATAACAATTAAATAAATTAATACGTAAAATCATTATGAAGGATATTTATCTTTCCACCTAACCCTTGTGACCACATTCTTAGGACTACTTAGAAAGATCAGTGGTTAAATGACTTATTACTTGATAGTAAGATTTTTAAGTCTATCAAAAAATCAATTGATTGAGAATAAAAATTAAATAAATTAATAAGTAAAATCATTATGAAAGAGGATTATGACGAGGAGAAGTAGATTCACTAACTACCATGATTCAATTTAATTTTGAGTGTGTCATATGGAAAATTATTTGTAACAATTGAGAGAGGTGGTGAGTGGCCTTTGATGGTGTATGCAAATTACATTACAGAATTTGCAAAATCTATTCTGCTTTACTATCTCACATGGAAAACTACATATGTATCTCTATACCGACAAGGAGGAGTTGAATTCGCAACAATTGAGAGTAGCGATGACTGACCACTAGCAAGTCTTACAGGTTCCTCTCCTCTCACAACAAAGTACTATTAGCTTAACATAAGATGAATTATCACAATCTTATTAGTAAATGTGGTTGATATATGTCAATAATACTCGTTTTCCATATTTTATATTTAAAATGAAATAGATAAACATATTCAACCATATGTGTACTAGTATTTATATTAATGATAATGCAATAACATTATTATATTAACATAAAATGAATTAGCACAATCTTATTAGTAAATGTGGTTGATATAGGTCAATAATCAACATTTTCACATTTTATATTTCAATAGGCTTATGAAAATGAAAGTGATAAATATATATCAACTACATTTGTAATAGTGTTAAAATTAATGATAATGTAATAACATTATTATATTAACATAAAATGAATTGGCACAATCTTATTAGTAAATGAGGTTTATATAGGTCAATAAATCAACATATTAGTAAATGTGGTTGATATATGTCAATAATCCTCTTTTTCCACATTTTATACTCAAAATGAAATAGATAAACATATATCAACTACATTTTTACTAGTATTCATATTAATAATAATGTAATAACATTATTCTATTAACATGAAATGAATTAGCACAATCCTATTAGTAAATGTGGTTGATATAGGTCAATAATCAAAATTTTCACATTTTATATTTCAATAGGCTTATGAAAATGAAACTAATAAATATATATCAACTATATTTGTACTAGTGTCAACATTAATGATAATGTAATAATATTATTATATTAACATAAAATGAATTGGCACAATCTTATTAGTAAATGAGGTTGATGTAGGTTAATAAATCAACATATTAGTAAATATGGTTGATATATGTCAATAATCATCTTTTTCCACATTTTATATTCAAAATGAAATAGATGAAGATATATCAACTAAATTTGTACTAGTATTCATATTAATGATAATGTAATAACATTACTATATTAACATAAAATGAATTAGCACAATCCTATTAGTAAACGTGGTCGATATATCTAAATAATCGACATTTTCACATTTTACATTTCAATAAGCTCATTAAAATGAAATTGATAAATATATATCAACTACATTTGTACGAGTGTTAACATTGATGATAATGTAATAACATTATTATATTAACATAAAATGAATTTGCACAATCTTATTAGTAAATGAGGTTGATATAGTTTAATAAATCAACATATTAGTAAATGTGGTTGATATATGTCAATAATCCTCTTTTTCCACATTTTATATTCAAAATGAAATAGATAAACATATATCAACTACATTTGTACTAGTATTCATATTAATGATAATGTAATAACATTATTATATTAACATAAAATGAATTAGCACAATCCTATTAGTAAACGTGGTTGATATAGGTCAATAATCAACATTTTCACATTTTATATTTCAATAGGCTTATGAAAATGAAACTGATAAATATACATCAACTACATTTGTACTAGTGTTAACATTAATGATAATGTAATAACATTATTATATTAACATAAAATGAATTGGCACAATCTTATTAGTAAATGAGGTTTATATAGGCCAATAAATCAACACATTAGTAAATGTGGTTGATATATGTCAATAATCCTCTTTTTCCACATTTTATATTCAAAATGAAATAGATAAACATATATCAACTACATTTGTACTAGTATTCATATTAATGATAATGTAATAACATTATTATATTAACATAAAATGAATTAGCACAATCCTATTAGTAAACGTGGTTGATATAGGTCAATAATCAACATTTTCACATTTTATATTTCAATAGGCTTATGAAAATGAAACTGATAAATATACATGAACTACATTTGTGCTAGTGTTAACATTAATGATAATGTAATAACATTATTATATTAACATAAAATGAATTGGCACAATCTTATTAGTAATTGAGGTTTATATAGGCCAATAAATCAACACATTAGTAAATGAGGTTGATATAGTTTAATAAATCAACATATTAGTAAATGTGGTTGATATATGTCAATAATCCTCTTTTTCCACATTTTATATTCAAAATGAAATAGCTAAACATATATCAACTACATTTGTACTAGTATTCATATTAATGATAATGCAATAACATTATTATATTAACATAAAATGAATTAGCACAATCCTATTAGTAAACGTGGTTGATATAGGTCAATAATCAACATTTTCACATTTTATATTTCAATAGGCTTATGAAAATGAAACTGATAAATATATATCAACTACATTTGTACTAGTGTTAACATTAATGATAATGTAATAACATTATTATATTAACATAAAATGAATTTGCACAACCTTATTAGTAATTGAGGTTGATATAGGTTAATAAATCAACATATTAGTAAGTGTAGTTGATATATGTCAATAATCCTCTTTTTCCGCATTTTATATTCAAAATGAAATAGATAAACACATATCAACTACATTTGTACTAGTATTCATATTAATAATAATGTAATAACATTATTATATTAACATAAAATGAATTAGCACAATCATATTATTAAATGTGGTTGATATAGGTCAATAATCAACATTTTCACATTTTATATTTCAATAGGCTTATGAAAATGAAACTGATAAATATATATCAACTACATTTATACTAGTGTTAACATCAATGATAATGTAATAACATTATTATATTAACATGAAATGAATTGGCACAATCTTATTAGTAAATGAGGTTGATATAGGTTAGTAAATCAACATATTAATAAATGTGGTTGATATATGTCAATAATCCTCTTTTTCAACATTTTATATTCAAATGAAATATAAAGTTGATATAAGTTAATAAATCAACATATCACTGAATGTGGTTGATATTGGTCAATAATCAACATTTTCCACATTTTATATGTCAATAAACTTATGAAAATGAAATCGATATAAATATATATCAACTACTTTATACTAATAATAATATTAATATTAATATAATAACATTATTATATTAACCTAAAAAGAATTATTAATAATATATATATTTTATTAATATAAAATCATTAATAATATTAATATTAATATCATATTTTTAATAAAATTATTAATATTAAATATATTTATTAATTTTATTTTTAACATTAATATTAAAATAATAATTTAATATAAATTTAGATTTTATTATAAAAATATTAAAACTTTATTTAAAACCAAATACAAATACAAATACAAATACAAATATAAATATAAATATGAATATGAATATGAATATGAATGTTTGTGGGAACTAAATTTCACCGCTAATAATTAAATTATATTTTAGATTTATGTATTTTGGGAAATGTTACCTAAAATATCACGTGCAATGGTGAGAATTTGTTAAAAGAAGAAATGAATGCACGCTGAGAGGAGAAACTGAAAATTTGTTTGCTAACTCTTGATTTCATCTCTTTGATCAGGTATAGAATTATGAATATCTTATTAAGTCTAATCCATTCATAACTTTCCTTAAATTTTTTGAAAAATCTAGAAACCCATTTCCAAAATAGATCATGTTCATGTTTATATGTATAATTAATTAAATTGTGTTGAATATAAAAACCCATTTCCAAAATAGATTAAGTGTAATTAATTAAAATATGTTGAATATTAAAAACAAGGTGGACAATTGGACATGGTTATCATAACATTAATATATTAAGGAGAGCAATATTAAAGAGAAGTTGTAAAAACAATTATTAATATTGAATTTTTAAAAGTGAATTGACTTTTAACGTGGTGTGGTGAGTGTTGGCCATGGTGGCCTATCGAGAGGTAAACATTAATGGTTTATATAAATGACTATAATTTTATATATGGTATTATTGTGTAAATAATTAATAATTGAAAAAAATTACTTGTTAAGATTTTATAAATGGGGTATCAAGTTAAGTGAGCTTGATTGTAGAAAATTTTTAAAATTAAACTACTAGCTTGAACTAGAAGCATAGAAATGATTGTCACTTAAAGCAATTGAATCCCAAAAATAATATTTAATAAAAAAATTTATTATTAAAAAAATAAAAAATAAAAAATAATTATAAAAAATTAATTAATAATTAAATTAAATTAAAATAATAGATAATTAATAAAATAATAAAAAATAATTAACTAATAATTTTTTTTTTAAATATTAATTATTTTAAATTATTATTGTAATAATAATTTTAAATAATTTTAATAATAAAATTAATTAAAATTATTATTAAAAGAATAATTTAAAACAAACCATCATTTCTACACGGTAATCTATTCCTTTGCCCATTGGTTGGTTATGCAGTAACTCTCAATGTTGGCGTTAATATTAAAATATTGGGTGTTAATATTGCAATTGGAAGATCTCAGAAAGTTAGGTTATGGTTTGGTGGACCATAAGAGTTTCTTATTTATTCCCCAAATAAAACTGATAAGTTTATGTATAACTTGTACTATGTTATATTGAATTTTAGATTATCTGTGTTGTCTGGAAAAGAAAGAGTGAGAGTGTTATATGTTAAAGAAAATCTAGGATAAAATACTAGCAATGTGATTAATGTGATTAATGAGTTTTGAAATGTCCATGACCAAATTTTAGCAATGTGATTAATTTGAAAAACATTTTCAGTGATTGATATAGGTTAATAATCAACATTTCCCACTTTTTGTATGTTGATAGACTTATGAAAATAAAACTGATTGAAAACATATGTGCAGTCACACTACGTTCAAAATCTTTAAATTAATTAAATAAATTCTCTCTATCGTTAGTTTTGGAAAAATATCAATGGAGGTCCTACACATGGTAGTGGATACCAAAGTTTTGCATTGTTAATGTGGTTATGGACCCTCAAGAAATTTTGAAGATTAAATCATTGTTAATTTGAAGCTTATGTGTTCTAATGTTTATTAGGTTATAACATTTTTTTAATTGACATTTCAATCTTTTAATATTGTGCTTTGCAAGTCACATGAAAAATTTGATGCTTAGTTTAATAAGTGATTAATTAAAAAAAGGAAGCATTCATCATCTCTTTTGTCATTTGATACTGTTGTAGCCGCTACAACACCCTCCAAAAATTCACCCTCTAAAATTTTTTGAGCCCCCTGAGCATCGAAAAACTAAGTCAACACCTGAAGTTCAAATCTTTTCAAAATCCTTAAGTCACTAAGTTGTAGAGTAGATCATCTTCTCCAATCAGTGACCCAGCGACCTTGCAACCTATCAGCTCGCCAAGTTGCTGAGTTGCATACCTCTTTCAACTTTAAAAATTGCGACCTAGCGACCCTGCGACCCTGCGACTCCCAAGGTCACAAGATCGCAGGGTTGCAGGGTCACACATCTCGTCAACATAGGTTTTCCGCGACCCAACAACCTCATTGATTGCCCACACGCGTGACTTCTTTATAAATAGAAGGGTTGCTAGGTCGCATTTCACTCACGTGACACAGAGCAAAAAAGCTTTTGACAGGCCAACTGGAGCGCGTTTTTCTCGAGTAAGTTGCCTAATCCTCCTGATGTTTCCATTTTTTTCTATTTGTTGGCCCTTTCCCCTTATCTTAGCCCCTTTTAAGCCACCTACTATTCCTCTTTTCAGATCTTCTTTCAACCTAAGCCTTTCCTAAACCTCCAAACCCTGCCATGCTTACACAAACTTGCAGATGAAGCCATCCAACCTCCCCTCTATTTGTCTTTCCCTCTAATGACCACTTCATCCTCATTTATTATTTTTCTCACTCACTCCTTTTATTCTTTTAAGCTAAAATGAAGAAAAAGGCCGCGTCGCCGTCGAAATCATCTGCCCAGCCCTAGCGCAACTTTCGACCCCACAACCTTGCGACCCCCGCGACCCAGCGACCTCGGTTGCTAAGTTGCTAAGTCACATATCGCACTAAAACTGAACCTTCGTGACCTTGCAACTCAATGACCCAACGACCCGGTCGCAAGTCGCTGAGTCGCAAGGTCGCATCTTCATGATTTATTTAGACCAACGCGACTCAGCGACCCCGTGACCTATTTGCAAGTCGCCAGGTCACAAGGTCGTCTTCCTTTGAAGTTTTAAGCCAACACGACCTGGTGACCCAGGCAATGGGTCGCTAAGTCATAGTTTCCCCCCTTTCTTGGCCTTAGTTGGGCAGAATTAAAAGCATTATTGAGCATTCATTAATATGGCTTCAGTCTTATCCTGGGACTATTTTATGAATATGCCAGGGAAACTCGAAGTAGAGTTAGAGTGCATCTTCGTATCTTTATGTTGGGAAAAATACTGAGAGGGGGGGGGGGGGGTGAATCAGTATTTAGGACTTAATCAAAACTTTTTACTTTTTCATTCACTAAAACCCATACGCTACTTTGCTGAATCCAACTAGCGTATACATGCGGATATACTTCATAAAACTCGCATATACACAGAGATCTTACTATGCCATTAATTCTTCACTTATATCATTCCATCATTCATTCATTAGATGTTCAATAAACTGTAAACATGTGCAGTAAGAACAGAATAAATCATCACACATAAGCAACACACATGAACACGAGGATTTTAGGTGGAAACCCAAGTCGGGAGAAAACCACCGCTTCCGTTGCTCAGCGTTCAATATTTTATTATAGAGAAAACATCTTACAACTTATGTGCTGGCGCAGACTCATACCAGCATGCAGGCACCCACCTGCGCTAGTTTACCAGCCTCTCCTGGAAGGGAGCACCGACCCATGCTCTCGTTTACCAGCCTCTCCTGGAAGGGAGCTACGACCCCCTACTCTCGTTTACCAGCCTCACCTAGAAGGGAGCTACAACCCCCTGACTGAAGGCTACAACCCTCAGCACCTTTATGGACCACGTTTCATCAATTTTCACACTGGATCCAAAGCTTCCTTTAGAACACAACTTGCAGGCCACGTTTCATCATATTTTCAGACTGGACCCACTCCACACATTTAAGCTCAATCATACATCAAAACTAATACAGACAACTCAGAACTATAGAATACAGATAACAGTAACACAGCAGAACAGATCAGACATTTCATACCCCATACTTCAGCAAACCCTAGTTTTTCATACGCGCTTTCCTCTCACTGATCTTGCGTATATACGCGCCTTCATCCATACAAACCCGCATATACTTCTGTACATATTACAGAGCTAATTTCTCTGCCCATACGCACTTTCTCTTCAGCAAACCCGCGTATATACGCGCTTCCTCTGCGGCGAACTAGCGTATGGTTCTTCAGACATTTAGGTCATTGCAATTCTTTAGAATAGATACATCACACAGATTTTACCCTTTACTTCAGACAGATGTTCGCCTCATCTCAGATATAAACAGATCTAGCAAATACAAATACATTTCAGATCTAGATACCCTTCTTCATCATTTTCTTCATTGGTGCATCATGCATTCAGATCTATCATTCAACTATAACCCTTTCCATTCAGATATACTTCAGAGAGAAGTATTCATTCAAACTCTGTCATCTTGCGCACCCATTTCACAATGATTTCCTTCTCCTTATATAGGTTTACCCTTTGTCAATACCATGGGTCAAAACTACATTACTTTCGATGGTAATCCTGGGCGGGGTCACATAGACGAAGCATTAATCAATACAATGGGTCAATACCATGGTGGTTACCCATGTTTTTGCACTTTATGAGCACTTTTTCCCATACGCGACTTGGCACGTTATTTCTCGCATGCATACGTGACTTATCCTAGACAAATCCGCGTATGCCTTGAGACATACTCTTTTCATCATAGATCTAGCACATAATGAATTCCTTTCTTCATTACCTTTTGTACTCACTGTAGATACATCATTTGACAAGTTCATCAAGACATATTCTATCAAACACAACTTCATCAAGTAGGTTGCCATCATCTTCATCAAGTGGGTTGCCATCAAGGACAACACTCAGCATCATATTGCCAACAATCTCCCCCTTTGGACTTGATGGCAACCACGATGGTGTTTGATCACCACAATAGATAGATACATTAAGAATACAATGATACCATGTCACTCTCCCATCATTCTTTATTCAAACACCATGTCACTCTCCCCCTTTGACATCAAGGGCAAAGGGCGGATCAAAACCAACACAAGGTTTTTCTCCTCATGTAGACATAAGAGCTCTGCAGATATGATGTAGATTGAAGTTACCATGCTCCCCCTGAGTTCATGCCGAATCTTCAAACATATTTTTCAATGAAGTACATGACTCTTTGACCTTCCTATCACCAATGACTCATACATACATCAATGATTCACGCAAGTGGATTTACATAAGAGACTCAAATACCCAACCAAGTGGGTTTACACATTTCAACTCAGCTACCCAACCAAGTGGGTTTTACAAATTTGACTCAACTACCCAACCAAGTGGGTTTACAAATTGAACAAGTCCTTACATGACTGAATATTACAACTTACATCATGGGTCTCATCATGAAATTTTCATCAAAATACAAATATGACTTTGTATGATCAATACCAGAAAGACCTCAAGAGAGAGATCATATTTCAGAAACATCATAATGCCAACAATGCATTATACGCAGCAAGGCTAGTGCTCCCCCTGAAAATGTGCATCCAAACATCCTTTCCATATGACCAAGGCTCCTCCTTAGCTTCTGCAATCTGAACGCCTTCAACAGTAAGTCATCAGCAACAATCTCTGCATGATCTATCCTTATCTCTAAATCATAAGGTTTCCATCTAATCCAAAAGATACTCTTAATTAACAAGCAATCCGGGTTCATCCATAATCTTCAACATAAGAAAAAAAATATCATCATTATTTAGAACTGAGAAATAAGCTGATACAGAGTCAATAATAAAATTATTAACAGTCAGACTGATGCTCCCCCTGAACCTCTGCTCCAGATCTTCAGCTATCATATAAATTCTCTTATCATCAATGTATATGCAACTGTGTCTGCTGGAACTCACGTGTATACGTGGCTTTTATTCACCGAACCCGCGTATGGGAAGTGAATCATTAAAAAATTCACATTCCTTCATCTCCCCCAGAATTTTTACTTCCTGTACCTGTCTTCTTTACATCAAATGTTCTATCAGAAATAAACATAACCAGAGTAACCAAATCAACCATGAGAATCATCATACATTGCTCCCCCTATGACAATACATTACAAATCCCTATAATGTATCTCACATCACTCCTGCAGTCATTAAGATAAGTAAGCTTCAGAGGCTGATGACTGCAGTAGGGTCAGTATTCCCTACATTTCTGACCGGTCCTCCTTCCTTTTCCAAATTTGCTTGAAATTTCTAATTGTGTGCTGGAAATTGTCCACTTTCTCAGATCTGTTCATCCTGCATTCTTTTTCTACATGTCCATACTTGTTACAAGCATAACATCTCATGTGGTCAGAGAAATAAGTATAAGAATCATAATGAGCTTTTCTATTCTTCCTTCTATTGCAATCAGCAGCTTTGTGACCATACTTGTTGCATGAAAAACAATATCCCTTGAAGAAACCAGAGTACCCTTCTGTGTAGAATTTGTTTGTTTGTGACTAAAACAATCTGCTTCTGCAATTGGTTGCAACATGCCCATAAGTATGACATTTAAAGCATTCAACATTCTTGAATGATTTTCTTTGAGAATTCATGATTGTCAGTTGACCTTTTGTTTCTTTCAATACTTCAGGTTTTGCTTTGACATCCTTTGAATCTTTAGCACCTACTTGTGAACTAGATTCTCCTTTAACCGTTTCATGAAAGCCAAGACCAAGTTTAATAGAAGGATACCTTTGACTACTAAGAATATTGTCCAGAATCTTAGTACTATCTTGAAACCTCAAGAGCTTGTCCTTTTCTTCTAATTTACTTTTGAGAATGTTTACCTCAACTTCCAAGCTCTGGCATTGTTTCTTCATACTTTCTTAAGCCCTTTTTTCTTCTTCAACTTGATCATTTAATTTTAAAATTTCTTCCTTCAACCAATTTTCTTGATCTTCACATGTTTGTAGTAGTTCTTCATTCTTCTTAATTGATTTTTCCAGATCGTCTTTGAGGGAGATGATTTCTGCTTCAAGAGCTTTCTTTTCAAATGATTGTAGGGGTTCCTCATTCTTCTTACTTGATGCTTCAAGATCTGCTTGCAGAGAGATGATTCCAGCTTCAATTCCTTCATTCTTCTTGTTTGATTTTTCGAGATCTGCATTTAGATCGTCGATTTCTGCTTCTAGTATTTTAATTCGATTGGATGCATAAGCATGGAACCTTTGATATATGTCTACCTGTTCATTTAGTATTTCTATCTATCCTTTCATTTGAGCGATCATCTCATTGTAGATAACTTCTTTCTTATTATATGCTCTTTGTTGTTCTTCAACTTTAATCTTTAGAGCTTCTTCTAGATCCATAACATTTCTTTCACTATCTTCACTATTGCATGCACAAGAAGATGAATCACAAGAACAACAATCAGTACATATTTTATCTTCTTTATTTTCTGCCGCACATGTTTTCTGAGATGTCTCCTTTTGAGTAGCCTTCTTCTTTTGCTTCTTTTCCATGAGCACTTTCAGATCTTGGTCAGAATCTTCTTCATCTTCACTAGACACTTCATCATCATCTTCATTTGCATAATAACTCTTTCCCTTTTCAAATTGTTTCCCTTTAACATGTTTTTCTCTATAAGGACATTTAGCAGCATAATGACCAACTCTTCCACAATAAAAACACTTGAAGGGGAGCTTACCTTTGAATCTTCCAGTTCCTAGTTGGAGTTTTCTCACAAAATTTTCTTCTTCTTCTTCTGATATATAATCTGATTCCTTGACATATTTCTTTTCTTTTCCTTTGGCACACGCCTTAAAAGCAGCTTCTTTGATTTGAGAGGGACCTCCTTGTCTCATTTCATAAGCAGTCAAAATACCATGTAGTTGAAAAATGGTAAGAGTTTGCAGATCTTGCCTTTCTTCAATAGCAGATACTTTCGACTCAAATTTTGAAGTCAAAGATCTTAAGACTTTTTCCACTAGAGTAGTATCGGTTATGGTTTCACCCAAACTTCTCATACGATTTACAATATCATCTAGACGTAAAACGAAACTGGCAATACTCTCATCACTATGCATCCTTAAATTTTCATATTCAATTCTGAGAGTTTGGAGTTTTTCAATTTTTGCCTTTGTATCTCCTTCATAGCTCAGAATGATTTTGTCTCGTATTTCTTTTGTTGAATTTAGCTGCATCACTTTAGCAAATTCTGGTTCAGACATGCTTCCTAATAAGACATTCACTGCTTTGGCATTGATTTCATATTTCTTCCTTTCTGCTGCATCAGTAGGAATACTTGCTGGATACTGATAACCTTCCTCCACGATTGCCCATACTTCTGCACCAAGACTTTGCAGATATGATTTTGTTCGTATCTTCCAAAATAGCAGATTATCTCCATTGAACAAAGGTGGCCTTATAGACATTACTCCTTCATGACTTCCCATTGCGACGGATCTCCTTCAAGCGATCAAGCTTCTGTAGAAGGACCTGCTCTGATACCAATTGTTGGGAAAAATACTGAGAGGGGGGTGGAGTATTTAGGACTTAATCAAAAAAGAATTTTACTTTTTCATTCCTTAAAACCCATACGCTACTTTGCTGAAGCCAAGTGGCATATACACGCGGATATCCATCATAAAACTCGCGTATACACAGAGATCTAATTATGCCACTAGTTCTTCACTTATATCATTCCATCATTTATTCATTAGATGTTCTATAAACAGTAAACATGTGCAGTAAGAACAGAATAAACCATCACACAAAGCATCACACATGAACACCAGGATTTTTAGGTGGAAACCCAAGTCGGGAGAAAACCACCGCTGCAGTTGCTCGGCCTTCAATATTTTATTATAGAGAAAACATCTTACAACATATGTGCTGGCGCAGACTTGACCAGCACGCAGGCACCCACCTGCGCTCGTTTACCAGCCTCTCCTGGAAGGGAGCTCCAACCCCCTGACTCGTTTACCAGCCTCTCCTGGAAGGGAGTTACGACCCCATGATCTCATTTACCAGCCTCACCTGGAAGGGAGCTACAACCCCCTGACTGAAGGCTACAACCCTCAGCACCTCTATGGATCACGTTTCATAAATTTTCACACTGGATCCAAAGCTTCCTTTAGAACACAACTTGCAGGCCATGTTTCATCATATTTTCAGACTGGACCCACTCCACACATTTAAGCTCAATCATACATCAAAACTAATACAGACTACTCAGAACTGTAGAATACAGATAGCAGTAACACAGCAGAACAGATCAAACATTTCATACCCCATACTTCAGCAAACCCTAGTTTTTCATAAGCACTTTCCTCTCACTGATCCTGTGTATATACGCGCCTTCATCCATACAAACCTGCGTATACTTCTGTACATATTACAAAGCTAATTTATTTGCCCATACGTGCTTTCTCTTCAGCAAACCCATGTATATACGGGCTTCCTCTGCGGCGAACTAGCGTATGGTTCTTCAGACATTTAGGTCATTGCAATTCTTCAGAACAGATACATCACACAGATTTTACCCTTTACTTCAGACAGATGTTTGCCTCATCTCAGATATAAATAGATCTAGCAAATACAAATACATTTCAGATCTAGATACCCTTCTTCATCATTTTCTTCATTGGTGCATCATGCATTCAGATCTATCATTCAACTGTAACCCTTTCCATTCAGATATACTTCAGAGAGAAGTATTCATTCAGACTCTGTCATCTTGCACACCCATTTCACAATGATTTCCTTCTCCTTATATAGGTTTACCCTTTATCAATACCATGGGTCAAAACTACATTACTTTCGATGGTAATCCTGGGCGGGGTCACATAGACAAATCATTACTCAATACAATGGGTCAATACCATGGTGGTTACCCCTGGTTTTGCACTTTATGAGCGCTTTTTCCCATACGTGACTTGGCACGTTATTTCCCGCGTGCATACGCGACTTATCCTAGACAAATCCGCGTATGCCTTGAGACATACTCTTTTCATCATAGATCTAGCACATACTGAATTCCTTTCTTCATTACCTTCTGTACTCACTGTAGATACACCATATTTACATCATTTAACAAGTTCATCAAGACATATTCTATCAAGCACAACTTCATCAAGTAGGTTGTCATCATCTTCATCAAGTGGGTTGCCATCAAGGACAACACTCAGCATCATATTGCCAACACTTTAGCCTCAAGTGACATGGGACCCCCGACGGTTCGCAGGAAAAACAAGAGCCTAGAGATAGAAATCACAGAGAGAAAAGTACTTATGTCTCCTCCCCCTATATATGGATACACTGCATGTGTATTCAGCTGGGGAGAAAGCATGAGCTGGTATCAAGTATAGCAAGATTTCGCACAACCTGATTTCCTAGAGGACCTCCCAGATCAAGAAGTATATGTGCAGGTTAAAAGGTCAAAGATTCACTACGCAGGGGCCCACCCATCTCTCTTCCCATGTGCCAAAATCATTAATTGGATCATACAAAAGATCGACCCCAAGAGGTGGGTGATTTGGGACCACGAGGGGAAAGTTTTTGCAAATATAAAAGGGCAGGATGCAGATTACTATTATGCGCTTCCAAAGTGGGAACATACATTCACAGAGGAATGGGCCACCACCCATGTAGTTCCCATAGCAGACACCCTGAGAGGATGGTGGGAAGAACTGGAGAAGTTCAAAATCAAGAAGGACCAGGAGTATCAGGTTGCAGGCCTAAGAAAGGTCTACAAGTTCATAATAGCCATGCTTTGTAGGATGTATGGTCGTCTCAATGCCACCACTTTCAACAGTTCTTGGGTATCCCTGATGCATTTTGTTACTGTATATGGCACCCATTTCAATTGGGCCAACTTGCTAATAGTGTCCCTCAAAACCAACATATCTGCAGCACTGGTGCCCAAGGAGGGATACTCGTCCGAATTTTACATGGCCTCCTATCTATTGGATGCAGTTTGTGCCAAGTGCCACTTTGAGGGATGGGCGCACAACTAGGATCAAGAGAGAGCACGCCCAATTCACAAGGAGTTGCAGGTATTCTAGGACTCCAAATACAAGCAGAATATAGAGCCAATTGCAAATAGTTTTGTCCCTGCACTCTACGAGAAATTATTCCGGTAGGATACCCCATGCATGTCCTGGAGAGCTATGGAAACGATAGTCAAGGTATCACATTGGTTTCCATTTAGAGAAGGCACCTTCATCCAAGTTTTCGGTTCATTCAAGACTCCCCATGCTTTGCCCCGATTCTCCACTGATAGGATGCTACTTCAAGAAGTATGTTATCAGATGACTTGTGGCTTCTCGAAGGTCCTTACTAAAGGTAAGAAAAAGCCGTGGCCCACACTGCCACTCACCATTAGTGCTTATTCGGTAAAGGATTTCAGAGAGGTGAATGCAGAAGTTGAGCAAATCAGAGGATTTTTTCTAGAACCTTTAGATTAGCGAACATACGATCCTAAAAGGATAGTCCCTGCCCATTGCAAACGAGCCAAGTTCAAATGGAGCTACCAACATACCGAACAACCAGTTGAAGATGGGGTACGAAACTGGTACAACAAGGGTAGAGAACTCGCCCCGGAAGCATTGACTGATTGAGAGGACTAGGATGATCATACTCTGGAGGAGAGAATCCACGAGTTGGGAGGCACCTCGTCTTCCTAGGCCAAGAAGCCACGAACTAACATATTCCATAGCTCTTCCACCCAATAGAAAGAAAAAGAAGCAGAAGCTCAGTGAGAAGCTGAAAAGAAGGCGAAAGAGGATGAAGATAAGCATAAGAAACACCTGAAGGCAGAACAAAGAAAGAAATAGGTGGAGGATGCCTAGAAAAGGAAGGAAGAAGAGGAAACAAGAGCAGAAGCTGGACAAAGAAGGAAGGAAGAAGAGGAAAAAAAAGCAGAAGCGGAGCGCAGGAAAAAGGCAGAACAGGATAAGGTAGAGGCGGAGTAGCTATTGAAAGAGGAAGAAGAATGAAAGAGAAAAGAGTAAGAGGATCAAAGATCAAAAGACACCGAGACACCTCCTCCAGTAACAACAGTACAGATAGAGTTTCCGCCCATCGAAGTACCTGCAATTAACACACATTTTGCACTCTCAGATCCAAGCACCTCTGAAGGACAGGAGGAGGAAGTGCTCAATCTGACAAGAGTCACTTATGATCAATTCACCTTCAAAATTTGGTAGGAAAAGAGGATATGCCTAGCATAGAACCTTGCCGCCCCATTCACGGCCACGACGGAAACGGATATAGTCCTAGACACTAGGACCAATCCAGTGATGATAACATCATTCAACACTACTTTTTCCACAGCCATAGAAGAAAATGTGAGCCGGATGAGTAGGGAATTCCTCTCCCTACTAAATAGATTACAGGACTCTGAACAAAGGGAAGCCAGGTCGGAGCAAGAAAAAAGAGCACTAAGGGAAGAAATCCAACAACTCCATGATAAAAACACTCTTATTAACGAAGTACTGCTTACCTTCCAAAGAGAGTTGGTGATGCTAGAAGCCACCATGATGCACGTTTACGAGGATATGTTCACCATAAATCAAACAGTCGCACCTCTACTAAGAGCCCAAGTGGAAACGAAGAAGAGAAACGAGCAACTGAAAGAGGCCTCCACCACCTTGGATAGAATGATAGAATGGAAAAACAGATATCCACAAGCTCTGGAAAATTTTCCCAAGAAATATTGGATTCACACTCAGAATGACAAGGTCAAAATTCGCATGAAGATGCAATCCAAGGAGAAATTATTTAAATATCTAGAGAAGGTGATGACCGCATATGAGCATTTGATCAGTGGCATTGAATCGATGCATGAACTGCACCATATTCCTTCTCTAGGTGCACTGGGTGAAGAAAAGACATGGGAATAGGTAGATCAGGAGTTTCAGGCATTTCTATAGCCTATCAGTGAAGCTGCCACTACACTTGATCTTCCCGTATCATAGGAGAACTTTGTTAAGTTCGTCATAACACCAGTTTGGATTTACACCAAACTGGCTTCCTTATCTAACTAGGTCACAATCAAGAGAGAAACTCTAATTCTGAATGCCTTAGAATGCCTGCACAGGTTAAGGGAAGATACTCCTCTAATCTCCCCAGTTGCTGCAGATTATCGTGCATGGCAGAATTTCCTCAAAGAGCACCAAGTTGATGTTCCCAACCTCGCAATCACACACACGCTCCCATGATTAGATTGCAAGGCATAGTCTACAGGAGGGTTCACATGTCGCATCTTCCATGATCAGGTCGCAGGTCGCACTATTCATTCAGGTCGCAGGTCGCATCTTCCATTCAGGTCACAAGGCAGACCAACAGGCAGGAAGGCGAAGAGTCAGGGCCCCCAAGGGTCAATTTTGTCTTATATATACTCCCTTCGAGGACTTGTAAAAGGATATTTTTTTTTTATCTCCAAAGAGAACAGAGTTGTAAAACATTGAATAGCCCATTATGAATGAATACAAGCATTTGTTTTAAATCCACTCTTGGATCAGATGAGAGTCAATGTGTCAATACTATGCGTATTTCTTCGTATATGTCTGATATCTTATGATTAATTGATCAGCCTTTTCTGATTATAATCTTCATGCATTTCATTTTACTGCATGTGTTTATGATGGTATGTTATTTACATAGGAGATGTTTGTAACTTTATTATTGACATCTATCTTATTCACAAAAACGACCAAGTATGCATAAGTTGTTCCTACCATGCAGAACTGTTTCTTCTATGGTTTGAACAATCTTACAAACATGAACTTAATGATATGCTACTAACAGCATCTCCTTCAGCTATGTTTTCTCTTTTATATCTTTCTATTTGTAGTTTTTATACTCACTGACATTCATCGATATTTGTCTTGTATTATTTGGTAACAGCACACCTATAACTCTGCAGGGCTCATTTGCATCCAGGAGAAGGAGTATTCAGTGGTAGCCGAACCCACACCCCAGACGAGATCCCTATCACAAATGGTTCAAAGTCTAATTGGGACTTTCTACCGGGGAGATCCCCTACTATTGGCCGGAAAATTTTTCCCATCAATAGTTTTGGCGCTAGAAGGAGGGCTTGATGGCAACCTCCCAGCACACAAGTAACATCCCATTACAAACTCCCCAATGGGAGACCATATGTGACAATACCGGCCCTTCCCCGTTAGAGAACTCCTCAGAGGAGGAACCCCCCCCTTTTTATGAGATTACTTTAACCCAGCTAAGGGCCCTATGCCCTATCGCCTGCGAGCTTGTTCGGGGCTTAAAGCAAGCTCCAATCACTAATTCCTTGGCTAATCTTAGAACTCCTGCAACTAATCATATGCGCCAAGGAACCCTCATCAATTCCCTTCTTCAGCTGGTGGGTCTTATGATCGAAGATTATGTAGATGCAATTGAGTGAAATTCTGAAGCCTCCCCAGATATCCATGGGGAGGGGGAAGAAGACGGCCCAGAAATCACTGAACCTCAACCCAAAATTGGCCCCCAACCTAACCATACTATGCATGATAACATGCAAGCCAATGACCCACATGGGGAAGGAGCTAGAAGAGGCCGAGGTAACAGAGGTAGGGGAGGTCGAGGCCATGGGTGAGGCCGAAATGATGACCCCCCACCCCCCACCGAAACCAGAACAAGTTTCCTTTTATTTATAGTTGGAGAAATATCAGAAATACAGGAAACCGTGGAGAAAACCAAGACATGCAGTCCCTCCATGAGGGCGAGGCCTCTAGTTCTGAAAGTGAGAGGGGACGTGTATACATACCACGCCACCAGCGGGCCAGATGTATACAACCATTAGCTTGGATAGCTCAATCCCCCTTAGGTATCCAAGGTCCCCTCCATGACATGCCCTGACACCCTGAAAAACATCTCCCTAAGGTCGACCTCGAGAAAGGTACTTTGGCCAAATACCACATCAGCAACTTTTACCTGTCTTTACAGATGATGAGAGTGCAGTATGACGACGTAGCATGCCGCCTTTTTCCTCATACTCTTGAAAATAAGGCTAAAACATGGTATCGGTCGCTCCCCGTTGCTTCTATCCCTTCGTGGGAACACTTCCGTCGTACCTTCTTGCAAAAATTCTCAGAAGATAAAACTCCCTCGATACTCCTCACAAAGCTCTGCGCACTGAAATGTCAGAAAAAGGAGAAGGTCAAGGATTTCAATCAAAGTTTCGCCACTATATTGAATAAGTTCCCTCCAAACATGGCCTTAGATGATTCCATTACTATTGACTACTACACTAGAGCCCTCCCACGAGATATTGTTGTGTTCGTGAAATGTGAGGCCAGAGCTACATTGGCAGCCAACTATACTACCGTCCTTGCTGTTGAAAAGGACATGTTGTCCATACGTTCCATTGAACACGAAGGGAGGGATGATTAAAAAAAAAACATGAAGAGAACCCAATCCTTTGGCCACAAAACTGGAGACAAAGATAAGGACCCCTTCAATTTTGAAAGTGTTGCAAAATCCCTCAAGTTGATGACCAACAAAGTCTCCGACCTGAAAAGGAAAAACAATGATTTTTCCTCAGCCACTAAAACACAGAAACCTTTCTTTAGAAAGAATAACCCTGTCATCAATTGGCCCCTATCTAGCTCAAGTGTAGGTCTTAATGTTGACGAAATTGGCCAAGAAAATTTTTGTTCTTTTCATCAAGCCTCTCACTCAGAAAAGACTTGCCCCTAATGGATTAGTAGCATGACCGCAGTGGTGAACCAACTTCTAGAAGATCAAACCCCCGGGGATATGGAGGAGGAGGCTATTTCAGACGATGGGGAAAATTCCCCCCCATATGAAGATATGGGCTCCACTGTCCTCACTTTTGAAGTCATACGGGGGGAGTCTCCCCTTCCCACCTCTGGGATAAACCTAGCAGATGACCCTAAATCTAAACCGCCTCAAAACTATGGCTTGAGGAGGAAAGGCCTGGCGCCAAAGCAATATTTCGAAGAAAAAATAAAAGCCTTATTAAGAAAAATCTTACTCCTGAACACCAAAAACAAAGACAAAACTCCTGAAAAATTTAGTCCAACCACTCCCCAAGAAGGCCACAAGACTAAAGCTTCAGTAGCTTCCCCTAAAAACACCATCGAGCCCACCTCACCCTTAGATCTTGGGTATAACATTATCGAGGATATGAAGAAGACCAGAGCCAACATATCTCTCTACGAGATCGCTTGCATTGCTAACCAGCAAGATCTCATTCTTAAGGCCTTTTCCAATCTATCGACAACCAAACCCGTAAGCATCACGTCTACCCAAACTGCTACTAGTCCCCAATCCATCGTGAATGCTGTGAATGCCAACTCCAGGGGAAACATGCCACCTTTCCTCCTTTCCTTCGAGATTTTTAACTTCAATGTCCACAACTGTCTCGTCGATTCAAGTGCATCCACGAATGTTATGCCCTTATCCATGTGCAAGAAGTTAAACATCCGCCTTGAGAAAACCGATGCCAAAATTATCCAGCTCGATAGATCTCAAGTTCCCGTAGTTGGAAAACTAAAAAACGTCATTATCCTCTTATCCTCCGGCTCCAGAGTGCATCAGTGCATCGACATAGTAATTGTGGATATCCCTGAGGCATATGACCTTTTGTTGAGTAGAGATTGGTCCAGCAAGTTCTAGGGGTACGTCACCACTGATTGGTCCCACCTCTGGCTCCCATACAAAGGCAAGAATAACCAAATACGAATCGAGAGTGAACCATACATGAAACATACTATAACTGACCTGGATGCAACTAACGAACTATTCATTTTCGTTGAGGAGGAGCTTGGTATGTGTTTCTTAGATTCGATCTTTGGTTGTTATCAGACTCGCCAATCCCCAATTACCCAAGACATTCAGTCTGAACTGCTTCTGGTTGCTGAAAACTCCCCCCTATCCAACCAAGAAACTGGTGCCACTAACACATCCTCAATAGGTGCAGATAGCCTTGTCCAATCAGAAGATGAAATTTGGACCCTATACTATGACGGCTCCAAAACCCAAGATGGGGTTGGTGCAGGCTGCATCTTGCTAGACCCGCAGAAGAACAAATTTCTAACTTCCTGCCAGTTAGAGTTCCATTGCACCAATAATACAACCGAATATGAGGCACTGATACTAGGACTCCAAAATTCCATAGATCTAAAAGTCCATTGTTTGAAGGTAATTGGCGACTCCGAGATTATCACTCGTCAGGTACGCAACACCATCCATTGCTTGTCTCCCCATCTGAAAGGTTACTAGTAAGAGGTATGGCATTTAATTTCAGCTTTTGATGCTTTTGGTATTAAATCTGTACTTAGAATGCATAATGCAGCAGGTGATACGCTTGCCAACGTTGCCGCTAGGTTCACTCCACTTAGAGATGTATTTTCTATTGAAGTTATATACAAGCCATCCATACCAGACAATGCTACTAATTTACGCGTTTTCAATTATGGCCAATAGGTACTGGATTTCATGCTCAACACTGATATATTCAAGGACGCAGTTATGGAAGAAGAGGATCATGATCGGGCTTTGCAGGAGGAACTAAAAAATCAGACAGAAAATCCCATACACAAAGGGGTCGTGTCACTCGAAAATTTTTTCATCTTACAGAACCATTTCCGAGGGCCCCCCAATACGAAGGTGCAAAGTTCCACATTAGTACACCAAAAAATTAACCTCGAGACAGACAAGGATCCCAAGCTTGTAAATTTAGGTAATGAGTGCACCCCTCAGGAGAAACAAGCATTCACCGGATTATTTAAGAAATACCAAGATGTGTTTTCCTGGACGTATGACGATCTTCGGACTTATGATAGATGGATCATCGAACACGTCATACCCATTAAGGAAGGAGTGAAGTCATTCCAACAAAAACTAAGAAAATTATACCAGCTCTAGAACCGACAATCCTAAAAGAACTAAAGAAGCTCTTGGATGCGCGGATAATTTTCAAAGTTAGACATTCGACCTGGGTGTCCAACTTGGTCCATGTTCACAAGAAATTCGGGGAAATCCGTTTGTGCGTAGACTTCAGAAATTTGAACAGAGCTTTCGAAAAAGACAACTATCCAGTCCCTCCTATGGAGCAAATCCTTCAAGCTGTATTAGGGTCTAAAATGTTCTCTCTATTGGATGGGTTTTCAGGGTATAATCAAGTACTAGTGGCTAACCCCGATTGGCTCAAAACCACATTAAGAGCTAAGTGGGGAACATTTTCTTTCAGATGCATGCCCTTTGGGCTGATTAACGCCACTGCCACCTTCCAAATATCTATGGACATCGCCTTCAGAGGTCTTATTGGGAAAAGTGTGGTAGTATACCTTAACGACGTCACCGTGTTTTCAAAGCACAGATCTAACCACATACACCACATCAAACAAATTTTTGAAAGGTGTCGGAAATACGGGATCTCACTGAACCCGAAGAAAAGCGTGTTCGCCATCGCCGAACGAAACTTGTTGTTACACATAATAACTCAAAACCGCATAGTGGTGGATCCGGAACGTGCAAAATTCATCACTCAAATACCACCCCCAAGTGGGAAGAAAGCCATGCAATCCTTCCTTGGAAAAATCAACTTTGTCCGAAAGTTATATCAGATTTTTCTCAGCTCATGAAACCATTACAAGGCATGATTAACAAGAACACTAATTTTAAATGGAATCCCCCCAAGAAAGAGGCGTTCGGCAACATTAAGTGAGCCATCATGGAAGCACCCGCTCTTTACAGTCCAAATTTCAACAAAGGCTTCATCTTGTACACCTTTGCCTCAGATTCATCTTTAGTCGTCGTCCTCACCCAGAAAGATGACTGCCATAATGAGCGGCCTATATCATTTATGAGCACTGGATTGCAAGGTGTTGAGCTGGATTACCTAGATATTGACAAACAAGCATATGGAGTATACAAGGCAGTCAAACATTTCAGGTCAAATATTTTGAAGAATCATGTCACAGTCTTCGTGCCTCACCCAGCTGTTCGCTCACTATTCGTACAACAGGAGCTGGGTGAGCAATGAGGCAACTGGATGACATGCCTTCAGGAATATGACTTGGAATTCAAGCCAGAACACACAGTGAAGGGTCAAGGATTGTGTCGCATGGCCGCAGAGGCAGTAGACTCATGGGGAAATGAGGAAGAAAATTGGGAACACGAGATCGATATGTATCAAAATAATAGCACATCCCCACAGGATACATCCTCTTGGTATGAAGATCTCCTGCAATATCTTAAACACGGCACCATGGGCCCCACGTTAAATACCAAGCAAAAGCATGCGTTGATACTGAAAGTTGTATCCTACCAGCTAGTGTAGGGTAAGTTGTTCCGCAAACATCACATCGGTGTCTTGATATGATGCTTGGAATGGGATGTGGCACAAAAAATATTGGCAGAACTTCACGATGGCCCCGTCGGGGGGCACTATGCAGGAGACACCACTGCTCACAAGATCATGCAGGCCAGTTTCTATTGGCCTACTTTGTTTAAAGATGCACATGCATATATTCGAAAATTCTAGCAATGCCAAAAGTTCGCAAATAGAGATATTTTTCCTTCGGCCCCATTACAGTCTGTCGCAGTGGAAGAGCCGTTTCAACAATGGGGATTGGACATGATTGGGGAGATCCTGCCACACTCTTCCAAGAAACATAGGTACATCCTTAATGCCACAGACTATTTCACGAGGTGGGTTGAAGTGGTACCGTTACGTCAAGTCAATGATCAAGAGGTAATAGACTTCATCACCCAATGCATCATGATCGGGTTTGGGGTTCCAACCTCCCTTGTTTTTGATAACGCAACATATTTCTCATCATTGAAATTATATGATTTTTCTTTAGAAAATGGTATCATACTGAAACATTCAGCCAACTACTACCCTTAAGGAAACGGGTTAGCTGAGTCAACCAACAAGAACCTAATCCACATCATCAAGAAGACTTTGCTATCCCAAAAAAAAAAATTGTCATAGGGCACTCTACAATGCCCTCTGGGCAGATCGAGTCACATCCAAACCTTCCCTAGGCACCTCCCCCTTTTTCCTCGTATATGGAAAATAAGCTATCCTTCCCCCCAATTTGTCTCTCCCGGCACTCCGATTATCTCAGGAGACTCATGGCACTCCTTGCCCTACTTTACAAGCCCGAATAGACACACTATTGAAACTTGAGGGGGAAAGGAAAAAAACTCGGGAAAAATTCGCCATCCACCAAGGACGGATAAAACTATGGGTTGACAAGAAGTTAGCCGGGAACAAGGTTTTTGAAGTGGGGGACCTTGTCCTCAAATGGGATAAAGCTCATGAAGATAAAGGGAAACACTCCAAGTTCCAGGCATTATGGATAGGCCCTTTCCAGGTTAGAGAGAAGGTCGGTTCCCACACTTACAGGTTACAAACTCTTGAAGGGAGGATTGAAGTCCTCCCTGTGAATGGGCACGACCTTAAACATTATTTCACCTGACAGCCCCTAGGGGTCGTCACCGCACCCTGTACCATATTTTGTATTATTTTCTGTTGTTCTTTACCTTTTTGTTTTCAATAAATTGCTTGTTCCACACAGGCTCCCTTTAACCTTTTCTTTCCCATGGCATCCATATTTTAAAAGGGGATATAGAAGCTACTCATTTTGCATCTTGATTCGGGGTCTATGCTGGTGTATTATCTCCTCTCAGATTGTAAAAGGGGGGAAAGCTTACCTGTGATGGGCACTCAATGGCGAGAACATGACTAAGGCCTTCAGACCAAGATGCAGCAGCTTACCTAGCATGCTAGCTTGAGGGATTGTTGTGCAAAAGGAAATGTTCGGTTAAATCTGTGATTGGATGGAAAAGGGAGGAGCTAGCCTCAGGTGAAGAATGAAAATATAGGAAAACCCTAAGTCCTCATGTAGACCAGGAGCAACCTCTCTTGCAAGTAAAATAAGTCGGGATCACTCATCCGCCTATGCAATAATTGCCAAAATAAACTAAGTTCCCTGAGCACGAAAATAAGTGCCCTGAGCACATTTCAATAAGTGCAGTAAGCACATGAATAAAGGGTAAAGGATTGAGAAAGGCTTCCTGCGCAGAGAGGTGATATGACGACTCCACCGGGGTACTAACCAGGCTTGCTGGCAGTAGAGCAACGCTTGTGATTCCTAGGCAGTAACTCCGCCGGGACCATTTGGTTCGCTGGCAGCGGAGCAACACAATGAGGACCAAATAAAATATACTGGATCCATAAATCCCCGGGGTTACTCCAAACTTTTCCATCCGGTCTCCAAGAATTAAAACACGGTAAATTAGCACCCAAGGGCAGGTAGATAAAGAGAGCAAATGCGGAAGGCTCGAAGATGGAAGAAGTGGGACCCACGGGGTTAAAGGAACAAGTGATTTACCCTCCCCCCCCTCAAGATGAATCACCAGCAGAGATCCTAGGCCCTACCAGTGAATCGCCATTTTTTGTAGCTGCTACAACACCCTCCAAAAATTCACCCTCTAAAAATTTTTGAGCCCCCCGAGCATCAAAAAGCTAAGTCAAAACCTGAAGTTCAAATATTTTTGAAAGCCTTAAGTTGCTAAGACACAGAGTAGATCATCTTCTACAATCAATGACCCAGTGACCTTGTGACCTATTAGGTCGCCAAGTCGCTGATTTGCGTACCTATTTCAACTTTAAAAATTGCGACCTAGCAACCCTGCGACCCCGTAACTCCCAAGGTCGCAGGGTCACGGGGTTGCACATTTCGTCAACACGGCTTTTCCATGACCCAGTGACCTCATTTATTGCCCACACACATGACCCCATATAAATAGAAGGGTCTCTAGGTCGCATTTCAATCACGCGACGCAGAGCAAAAAACGCTTCTGACAGGCCAACTGGAGCACATTTTTCTTGGGTAAGTCGCCTAATCCTCCTGATGTTTCTATTTTTTCTATTTTTTGCCCCTTTCCCCTTATCTTAGCCCCTTTTAAGCCACCTACTATTCCTCTTTTCATATCTTCTTTCAACTTGAGCATTTCCTAAACCTCCAAACCCTGCCATGCTTACACAGACTTGCAGATGAAGCCATCTAGCCTCCCCTCTATCTGTATTTCCCTCTAATGACCACTTCATCCTCATTTATGAGTTTTCTCACTCACTCCTTTTATTGTTTTAAGCTAAAATGAAGCAAAAGGCTGCGCCACCGTCGAAATCATCTGCCCAACCCTAGCATGACTTTCGACCCCGCGACCTTGTGACCCCTGCGACCTAGCGACCTTGATTTCTAAGTCAGTAAGTCACATATTGCGCTAAAACTGAACCTTCACGACCTTGCGACCCAGTGACCCAGTGACCCGGTCGCAAGGTTGCATCTTCATGATTTTTTTAGACCAGTGCGACTCAGCGACCCCCGACCTAGTCGCAAGTTGCCAGGTCGCAAGGTCGCCTTCCTCTGAATTTTTAAGCCAATGCGACCCGGCGACCTAGGCAATGGGTCACTAAGTCGCAGTTTCCCCCCTTTGTTGACCTTATTTGGGTAGCCTTAAAAGTAGTATTGAGCATTCATTAATATGGCATCGATCTTATCCTAGGACTATTTTATGAATATACCAGGGAACCTCGAAGCAGAGTTAGAGTGTGTCTCCGTATCTTCAGCCTCAAGTGACATGGAACCCCCAATGGTTCGTAGGAAAAAAAAGAGCCCAAAGATATAAATCACAGAGAGTGAATTACTTATGTCTCCTCCCCCTATCTATGGAGACACTGCATGTGTATTCAGCAGAGGAGAAAGCATGAGTTGGTATCAAGTATACCAAGAGTTCCCAGAGGACCTCCCAGATTGAGAAGTATATGTGCAGGTTAAAAATTCAAAGATTAACTATGCAGGGGCCCACCCTTCTATCTTCCCATGTGCCAAAATCATTGACTGGATCATACAAAAGATCGACCCCAAGAGGTGGGTGATTCGAGACCACGAGGGGAAAGCTTTTGCAAATATAAAAGGGAAGGATACAGAGTAATACTACGCACTTCCAGAGTGGGAATAGACATCCACAGAGGAATGGGCCACCACCCATGCAGTTCCCATAGCAAACACCTTGGTGGGAAGAACCGGAGAAGTTCAAAATCAAGAAGGACCAGGAGTATCAAGTAGCAGGCCTCAGAAAGGTCTATAAGCTCATAGCAGCCATGCTTTGTAGGATGTATGGTCGTCCCGATGCCACCATTTTCAACGGTTCTTGGGTATCCCTGATGGACTTTGTTACCGTATATGGCACCCGTTTCAATTGGGCCAACTTGCTAATAGCATCCCTCAAAACCAACATATCTTCAGCACTGGCACCCGAGGAGGGATACTCGTCCGAATTTTACATGGCCTCCTATCTATTGGATGCAGTTTGTGCCAGGTGCCACTTTGAGGGATGGGTGCACAACTGGGATCAAGAGCGAGCACGCCCAATTCACAAGGAGTTGCAGGTATTCTGGGACTCCAAATACAAGCAGAATATAGAGCCAATTGCAAATAGTTTCATCCCTGCACTCTACGGGAAATTATTTGGGCAGGATACCCCATGCATGTCCTCGCGAGCTATGGAAACAATAGTCAAGGTAGCACATTGGTTTCCATTTGGAGAAGGCACCTTCATCGGATTTTTCAGTTCATTCAAGGCTCCCCATGCTTTGCCCGGATTCGTCACTGATAGGATGCTACTTCAGGAAGTATGTTATCAAATGACTTCCGGCTTCTCGAAGGTCCTTAATAAAGGTAAGAAGAAGTCGTGGCCCACACTGCCACTCACCATTGGTGCTTATTCAGTCAAGGATTTTAGAGAGGTGGAGGCAAAAGCTGGGCAAATCAGAGGATTTTTTCTAGCACCTATAGATTACCAGACATACAATCCTGAAAGGATAGTCCCTGCCCATTGCAAATAGGCCAAGTTCAAATGGAGCTACCAACATATCAAACGACCAGTTGAAGATGGGGTACGAAACTAGTACAACAAGGATAGAGAAATTGCCTCGAAAGCATTAACTGATCGGGAGGACCAGGATGATCATACTCTGGAGGAGAGAATCTGCGAGTTGGGAGGTGCCTCATCTGCCCAGGCCAAGAAGCCATGAACTAACACATGCCATAGCTCTTCCGTCCAACGGAAAGAAAAATAAGCAGAAGCTCAACGAGAAGCTGAAAATAAGGCGAAAGAGGATGAAGATAAGCATAAGAAAAACCTGAAGGCAGAACAAAGAAAGAAACAGGCGGAGGATGCTCGGAAAATGAAGGAAGAAAAGGAAACAAGAGCAGAAGCTGAACAAAGAAGGAAGGAAGAAGAGGAAACAAAAGCAGAAGCGGAGTGCAAGTAAAAGCCAGAACAGGATAAGGCAGAGGCGAAGTGGCTATTCAAAGAGGAAGAAGAACAAAAGAGAAAAGAGGAAGATGATCAAAGATAAAAAGACGCCGAGACACCTCCTCCAGTAATAGGTATACAGACAAACCTTCTGCCCATCGAAGTACCTGCAATTAACACACGTTTTTCACTCTCAGAGCCAGACACCTTTGAAGGATATGAGGAGGAAGTTTTCAATCTGACGAGACTCACTTATGATCAGTTCACCTTCAAAATCTGGCAGGAAAAGAGGAGATGCCTAGCATGGAACCCTGCCGCGCCATTCATGGCCACGACGGAAAAGGATATAGTCTTAGACACTATGACCAATCTAGTGATGATAGCATCAACTATCACTACTTTTGCTGTAGCCACAGAAGAAAATGTGAGTCGGATGAGTAGGGAAATCCTCTACCTACAAAATAGATTACAGGACTCTGAACAAAGGGAAACCACGTCGGAGCAAGAAAAGAGAGCACTAAGGGAAGAAATCCAATAGTGCCAAGATAAAAACACTCTTATTAATGAAGTATCGCTTACCGTCCAGAGATATTTGGTGATGCTGGAAGCCACTATGACGTAGGTTTATGAGGAGATGTTCACCATAAAGAAAACAGTCTCACCTCTACTAAGAGCCCAAGTGGAAACGAAGAAGAGAAATGAGAAACTAAAAGAGGCCTCCACCGCCTTGGATAGAATGATAGAATGGACAAACAGATATCCACAAGCTCCGGAAACTTTTCCCAAGAAATATTGGATTAACACTCAGAATGACAAGGTCCAAATTCGCATAAAGGTGCAATCCAAGGAGAAATTATTTAAATATCTAGAGAAGGTGATGACTGCATATGAGAATTTGATCAGTGGCATTGACTCAATGCATGAACTGCACCATATTCCTTCTCTAGGTGTGCTGGGTGAAGAAAAGACATGTGAACAGGTAGATCAGGAGATTCAGCCATTTCTACAACCTACCAGACAAGCCACCACTACACCTGATCTTCTCGCATCACAGGAGAACTTGGTTAAGTTTTTCGTAACGCCAGTTTGGATTTACATCAAATTATCTTCCTTATCTAACCGGGTCACAATCAAGAGAGAAACTCTGATTCCGAATGCCTTAGAATGTCTGCATAGGTTAAGGGAAGATACTCCTCTAATCTCCCTAGTCGCTGCAGATTATCGTGCATGGTAGAATTTCCTCAAAGAGCACCAAGTTGATGTTCCGGACCTCGTAATCGTACACACTCTCCCATGATTAGATTGCAAGGCACAGTCTATAGGAGGGGCCGTAGGTCGCATCTTCCATGATCATGTCATAGGTCACACTGTCCATTTAGGTCGTAGGTCACATCTTCCATTCAGGTCGCAAGGCAAACCAACAGGTGGGAAGGCGAAGAGTCAGGGCCCCCAAGGGTCAATTTTGTCTTACATATACTCCCTTCGAGGACTTGTAAAAGGATTTTTTTTTTGGACTCGAAAGGAGAGAAGAGAGTTGTAAAACATTGAACAACCCATTATGAATGAATACAAGCATTTGTTTTAAATCCACTCTTGGATCTAATGAGAATCAATGTGTCAATACTATGAATATTTCTTCGTATATGTTTGATATCGTATGATTAATTGATCTGCATTTTATGATTATACTCTTCATGCATTTCAGTTTACTGCATGTGTTTATGATGGTATGTTATTTACATAGGAGATGTTTGTAACTTTATTATTGACATCTATCTTATTCATGAAAACTCCCAAGTATGCATAAGTTGTTCCTACCATGTAGAACTGTTTCTTCTATGGTTTGAACAATCTTACAAACACGACCTTAATGATATGCTACTAACAGCATCTCCTTCAGCTGTGTGTTTTCTTTTATATCTTGCTATTTGTAGTTTTTATACTAATCATCGATATTTGTCTTGTATTATTTGGTAACGGTATACCTATAAATCTGCAGGGCTCATTTGCGTCCAGGAGAAGGAGTATTCAGTGGTAGCTGGACGCACACCCCAGATGGGATCCCTATCACAAACGGTTCAGAGTCTAATTGGGACTTTCTACTGAGGAGATCCCCTACTTTTGGCTGGACAAATTTTCTCGTCAACAGATACCAAGAAATCATTAACACTGTAATAAAATTTATATAATATACATTGAGTTTAATACATTTTGTAAAAGTGGGGTATTTCAATAAATTTAGTTGGAAATAAAAATTTATTACAGAAGATGATAATTTTTTTTTTAAATATGTAAGTTGAAAGCAATGCATCAACCTTTTTAAATATAACTTTAAAGGAATTTTTACTTTAATAAATTTCAACTTTAATTGAGTTCAAGAAAATTTATTGGACAAAAAAATCACTACCCACTATCAATTAGAAATAATAGATATTTCATGGAAACTATAATTTTGATCCAATCCTTTTTTAAGACTCTCACTTACATCTTGTTTATGGTTGGGCAAAAATGTGGACACTTGGATGAGAACAATGTGACACCTCATGCATGTATGCTTTTTTTTCTAAAGTGACTTCCACCTACTAATTATTGAGAACTCTTGGACTACATCTTATAATTTAAGGAAGTATACCTAGTCTTGCCTAACATTGCACCACTATACATGTGGAGACAAAATCTCTTCACCTAACCCTTGACCATATTTTTGGAACTAGCTAGAAACATCACTAGTTAAATGACTTATTACTAAATAGTAAACTTTTTAAATTTATTAAAAACTTGATTGGTTGAGCATAACAATTAAATAAATTAATAAGCAAAATCATTATGAAGGATATTTATCTTTCCACCTAACCCTTGGACCACATTCTTAGGACTAGTTAGAAAGAAAACTAGTTAAATGACTTATTATTTGATAGTAAACTTTTAAAATTGATTAAAAACTCAAATAATTGATAATAACAATTAAATAAATTGTTAAGTAAAATAATTATGAAGGATTATTTATCTCTTCACCTATCTCTTCAATTAACCTTTTGACCATGTTATCCTTGATAACAAATAGGTTTGTCTTAGTTCAGTTAGGTTAGGTTATTAGGGTGAAATAAGGTCATGAAATTCATTAAATATCAAATTTTGTACATAGTTTAAAGGGTATAAATTGTCATTGGTCATTCAATAAAGGTCTTATCAAAGTAAATTTCGAAAAAATATGATTGCATGGGGTAAAAAGGTAACTTTTTGACACTTGGCAACTTTTTCTGGAGTGAGCAGCCCTTTTTGTGTAAAATAGTTTGTTTTCAATAGGAAAGTGCCTCACAGTTTCGTAGTGAATTTTCCCTCCCACTAAATGAAAATGCTACGAACTGTGTCTTTTCTACTAACAGTGGGGTAAGCAGTGTCTTGTCATCATTTTCAGTGGTTAGAGAACACTTTTTCAACATAGTATGTTTCAGTTATGTGTCGTCTTCTATCATGTGCATGTGTGGTAATCATCATGTCTTCCATCATTTCATTTTCCCACTCATGCCTCTTTCCTAATTTATCTCGATTCCTCATTCAATCCGCAACACCTTTCCTTTCATCCTTGTAAGAAGTTTAAGCCTTTTTCTAGCAGTCTTGAATCTTGTTTTTTTTCTAGTAGCTGTCTTAGGCTAGCTGTTACATGTGTCAAGGAAGGTGATTGTTGTCTTAAACAATTTTGTAGGTATCAAAGTTTGAAGTTGATCAACGTTGTATTTGAAGGCATGGATTCACATTAAAATCCAAACAGGTGTGGCTCTCTCGTTAGATATGAGACCATGGATATGAGGCGGATTGCAGAAGACCCTAGATTCTCACAACCCTTTAAAAATGTAGGTTGTTTGAGGTTTTGCCAGAAACTGCAAGGATATCATGCACCAATGTCCAAAGATTTAGCTGTAAAATTCATTGGTACAACTTCAAAGGTGGGAATCCTCAATTTTACTATTTCTTTTAATATCATTGCACATGCAACTAAGATTCCAATGCCTAGAGAGGAGTGGTTCAAGGCAAAAAAGTTTAAGCTTCAAAACTGTGATGAATTTCTAAAGGAGGAGCACATAAGCATTAACATGAATTCACGCATCTCCAGAAATTGCCTCAAGGACAACTATTCAAAACTATTGATGGTGATTCAGAAATATTTTACTTGTGAAGGTAGATTTCACATGATTGACTATTGGAGCGGGGTCCCTTGTGACACAAGTTCCAATGATATTTTTTGTATTTTTATATGTGTGAATTGCGCAGGTATAGTCAAAGGGATTTTTGCCCCAATTTTGGATATATTTAAGCTTAAATGTAAACTATGGGCCTAAAACCATGGTTTGAGACCATATTATTTGCACACTAGGCATATTATAGATAGATAGAGTTTGTCTAATTCATGTAGGGAGAGAAAGAAGTGATATGTGATATTGATAGTCTGATATTTTTGTTTGTAAGGGTTTTTGGGTTGCACAAAAGGCTCCTGTTGGCTGTGTGTGCGGAGACCTAGTCCTGGTTGTGTGCAAACTCCGATGGCTGTGTGCATGGAAGGGATTGTAAGGGTTTTGTAAGGGTTTTTTAGGAAAGATGATGTATTGACAGATCTGAAGAATTAATAGAGGGAATAGTTATGGCGAATTCTCCGTGTTAGGCGTATATTTTTTCTTTATGCTTACTTTTATGCTTTGATGAGATCACGCTGACTGTTTACTTATTTATGAATACACAGAGCTAATTGATATGTTTATGTATTACATTGATTAGATCGAGTTCTGGTTCTGATTCATTATTTTCACTAAGTAAAGACAATAATTTCTATATTATTATGTTGATATGTAATTGTGTTATAAATTTAGTGTGCTCATCTATGAAAGATCAATTAGGGTTTTTTTGAGGACCACCTCATTAAATTCTCTCTGAGGGTGTGGAAAAGTAGTTCTAGCACCCCCCATACTGCTTCGGGTGAGACTTTGGTCTGCGTAAGCAGATCATTTCCGAAAGGGCCAATAGTTGGAGGGTTTGTTGGTTTATCCATAAACTCTTAACCTAGGTCAGGACCCCTCAAGCCAACAAATGGTTCTGTTTTCAGGACCGAGATCATAATTTTAAGTGAGGTTTCATGTTGTGGCATCCATCGCACAACAAATTACAAGACTCATTGGATAGAAATATCCTTGAATTTACACTGTGAGAGAATAAAAGCACTAAATTGTCTGACGAAAAGTGGGTACAGAAGTATATTGATACCAAAGTACATGAAATTTTATTCTATTCCTTTGCACAGGAACTTCAGGAGTGGTTGTCGCGATTGGCTAAGTTCCATCACTACATAAAAGACGACTTATTCACTAAGTGGACTCCTGAATTGATCCAGCAAGTAGAGAAATTTGATATTAAGATCACTTGTGTGGTAGATCATTGGATCGATCGGCTTCTAGGCATATTTGTAACTGAATTTTCTGTTGACCAATTTGTGTCATATTCTGAAGCATAACGGAGGTTTTTCAAAGGTCCTAGAGGTAAGTTTCCAGGCTCATTGAAATTATTACTGAAAATGTTATTGTGTGAACAGGGTTGTCTGTGTGAAAATGCTGCTTGAATGCCAAAAAGAGGTTTAGTTACACATAGTGGAAGAATTTATCAAGAAGTCTCTGAAAAATTCCTTTATAACCCTCTAAAGCCTAGATCTAATAGTGAGCCTAAAATAGACACCGACTCTGAAGAAGAAATATTTTTATATCAGAAACCCTTGAATCTATTTCCCACTCCATCCAATCCACTTCTGAACTCACATCATAGATCACCTACCCCACTGCACATTCCATCTCTCCCCCCCTCCTGAAGTAGATATGGTTGCATCCATGAAGTTACCTAATTTCAAATGCATTGGAAATGAGGACATTAATCACTTATGGTTTGTAACTGAGGCCGTGTGGCAGGATCAACAAGTAAACAATATTGATATTAGAAAATCACAGCTCGCAACTGCATTCCAAGATTTCTCTCTAGACTGGTACATTAGATATGCCCAATCTAACCCTAATGCTACCCTGGAAGTAGTTAAAGTAACCCTAAAAGAGCAGTTTAAGAAATCTAAGTACTACACGCAACTGATGACATAGATGAAGGATATTTGTGAGGAACCTAATGAATTTGTATGGGAGGCTGATAAAAGGTGGAAGTGCACCATCAGAGATGGTGGATTTGTGATTGATGATACTTAGCATAAATAATGGTTCATTGTTATGTTCCTCCCGCATCTACGCCAAACATTAGGTCAGCAAAATATTTCTAAACAAGCTTAGGTTGTAGAAGTTGCAATGAAACTAGAAGCTACCCCAACACCTGTTGCACTGGGAACTCAAAAAATTTAGAATCAACTAGAAACAATGCATCTGGAAATTAAAAGTTTGCGCCAAGACAAAGGCAAGGAGGTTTTCGCAAAGGTATGGTGTATAAAGTGCAAATATTTTTGGCATCATAAAAACCAATGTCATGTTTTCAACAACTATCTGAATGTTGGAGGTCCTAGTCCATTGAAGAAACCTATATGGTGTACTATATGTCATATTATTAGAATACATGACACATATTCTTGCCCTAGGATTGGAAAATATCAGCCTGAATTACAACAACCATTTTTCAAGTTCTGTTCATCATTAGGGCATGATGTTCAACATTTTTGGACCTATAATATGATGTTGGATAAATAAGAGATCTACAGAATGCAGGTTGAGCCTACATAGCTAGCATCCCCTTCTGGGCGTTGAGGATTCCAAAGTACAGGAAGAATTTGAGGAGGTGGATTAGCTAGTTGAGGAAGAGAACAAGTGATTTGTTATAACTGTGATGATTTTGTTCATTATGCGCGCGACTCTTCGATTCCAGTGCAACAATCCTACAAGTACTATAGAAAATTTGATCATGTTATAGAAGACTGCCCTGTCATGATTTCTAAAATGCAAGAAAGGAAGACCCCAAAGCAAAATCTACAAATGGTTCAAACTGAGACTCGAGAGGAAGACCCTTGTGTGAATTTAGTTACCAAGAGTGGTGTAGATACCAATGAAGATAAAGGAAAGAAACCTGCCACTGATGTATGAATCCAAAAATAACCTGAAACTAAAGAAGTTCTTAATCTTCAGCGCACAAAATAAATTTTTATTGAAGCAAGGAAAGAATTCACAGAAGGAGATACTTCAACAAGTGGTAGAACACTAAAGGGAGCTAGAGGAGAAGAAGAGATTAAGCCATTTTTACAAGCATGCATAAAGTTGTTGCGCAACAAAAAGGTTGTTGAAAATTTGCAAGCATTGATAGATAATTGCACAGAAAAAGAACAACCTCTTGTACAACAGCGTGTAGTCAACAAAATATATAAGAACAAGAAAAGAATAGGTAGAGAGATGTGTATGACTACGAAGATCAATGTTTATGAAATGGTAAAATTTATTATATATTTGGGATCATATTTTAATGTTATACCTAAACAAACCTCGCAACGTATGGGAGAACCAAAGCTAGAATTGTCCACTATACAACAGTGCATGGCTAACTAGTAGAAGATCATTCCCTTGGGGATATTGTCAAAATTTGTGGTTAAGATAGAGGTGTTAAGGTTTTGGAAGATTTTGAAGTCATACAAATTGTAGATGATACTGATCCCTATCCTGCACTGTCAGGATTAGATTGGGCCATTGACATGGATGGTGTTATCAATCTGAAGAAAAGGAGGATGTAATTTTATAAAAATGGAGTTAGGGTCATCATTTCCATAGATCTTGTAGAAGGTCAAAGCTATGTTGAACTAGTATGCGTTGAGGATTATATTGATCAAATTTATAAGCTAACTTTGTGCAAGGAGTGTGGAAAATCCTAAAACTAGATTCAACAAATCTGAATTACTTCTCTTATTATTTTCCATAATTATTTCATTATATTGAAATATCGAAGTAATAACTGAAGAAGTCTACAAAAATAATGCTGCAGAATAAATATAAGTGCTGAAAAAAACTGAACAAAATATAATGAAAAACATCCACATTTGACACAGTTATTTTTGGACTAAGTCCCCGAAAAAACCAAACTCGGGAAAAGTGATGCAGTAGATATGAGGGTTTTGTATTATTAAGCAGCATAATATTGAGTACAACTAGGGTGCCAATATACGGCTCACCCTTCAAAAAAATTCTTAGAAACAAAATAAATGTGAGATATACCTCACTCTGCAAGTCCTTGCCTGATCCAGAATAGCGTTGGTGAAGCCCCTCTCTGCCTTTGTGTGATTCTTAGGCTGCTACTGCATACAAATGCATGGGAAAACTCTTTAACTGTGTCACCTCATCCTCTGAAATGATCAAGCTGATCTGGAACTGAGTTTTGGCCCTCCTGGCTCAGAAACCAAAACTTCCAGCTATCTTCGAACTGAATCTAGAAGGCACTACGTCACTTCTATGTGATTCCCTTCAAGAACTGCATCACCCCTCGAGATGACTACACTGCCTCTATTGCATCACTGCTGCCTCTCTCTTTGAAATGTAATCCTGGTCCTCCTGACCAGTTATTGCAACTGCCCCTCTCTAGAACTGATCACTGAATCGAAATCACTTAGCAAACCCTTCCCTAGTGATTCGATCTTGATAAAAAATCCGTGTCTCTCTCACAAGCTCGAAAATGCCAAATTCTCAATGTGTTTTCCATAGGCTACTCACCCTCCTTCTTATAATCTTTCATTGACCCTTCAACGACCAATATTAAAACATAATCAAGTGCTAAGATTAACTAGGATATGATCCATGAATTTATCTATAAGATTCACAATTAGTTTAATTAATACCCTTTAATTAATCATTTTCCCTAAGTTCAGACTTAGGAAAACATTAAAATACGATTAAATAATTTAATTAAACCATATCTAAGTGGAATTTTCCAAAATATTTTATGGGTATTATGGAATACATGTGTCTTGGCCTATATACAAAATTACAAGGCTAGAGCACATCTGATGCTACCATAAATCAACCCTCCATCTTAGCGAGGAAAGTGCTCTAGCAATACAACTCTATGTGTTGCTCTAAATTTTGTAACATCTATTGTTGTGTTATTGATGCCGCTCACCAACACTGCACAACTGTTGCATCTGTATTGATGTTAACTCTGCATGCTACTGCCAACTGCCACTGTACTACAACTCCCTCTAAATTCTGCAACGATGTTGCTGCACTGCGTGAGCACTAATATGCACTACACTGTACCATTGTGCACTATGCTGTAGCTTCTCCACTATTGTTGTTGTTGCTCAACTACTGTTGCTGCTGCACTGTTTCTAATTGCAATAGAAAAAAATCATAAATTGAACAAGTAAAACTGCATCTTGGATAATAAGAATGTTTGATGCTAACTTCTCCACTAGATCTCTGAATATACACTGCTTCTTGTAAATTGTAAAGGAATATTTCCAAATATTCCTCCAAAATTTCATATTCTTGCTGGGACATTCTGAAAATGTCTTCTTTTGAGTCTCTATCCCTGTAGTAAGCATGATACTTTTTAAGAAATATTTTCTTCATATCTTCCCAAGAAGCTATCGTGTTTTATCCTAATCCCATGAACCATTTCAAGGCTATAGGTTTTAAAGTAGCAGGAAAAATTCAAATTTTATGTGTATCATCAGTATATCCATATGTTCTATACAAAACATCAAACTCAAACATGAATGCATCAAGATCTTCCGTTGACATTCCATATAAATTAGGCAATACAGAAGGTGGAATAATTTTCATTTTTATTTCTTCTCCTAGTATTGCTCTTCCATCTAAAATAGGAAAGCTAAAAGCAGTTTCCTGATCATTGTTAAATTCTTTCTCATTTTTTTGTGTTCTCCGATTTTGGTTTTCTCTTCTTGCTTCTTCCTCTATTATTTGAAGTTCTTCTACTCTTTTATCTTCTTCTGCCTTTCTTTCCACTTCAATTCTTCTTTCTTCTTCTCTTTGTGTAATATTCCAAAATTTGCAAGCAGCAAATTGGAATATTAATTTTTTCTTATATCATCCAGGAGGTGAATAAAATGGGTAAAATGCCCATGAGTAGGAATAAAATCCCTCATAGTGTGAAAGGGATCTATGGAGTAGATTAATTTTTCACCTTCTAGTGTGAAAAGGGGCAAATGCATGAGAACAAGGTCAAGTTTGACCAAGTCAACAACATTGCCTAAGAGGGTGTGGCTTGCTTGGGAAGACAACGCAGTTTGAGAGGGAGAAAGATTCTTTGTGGAAGAAACCCTAATGTGTGGGGTCCAGGGAAAAGAGACATTCACTTGCATAAAAGGAGGAAGAGGCAGCCATAGAGGGACATGTTTTGAGGATTTGATATTGGTCTTGTAGACTATTTGCAGTCTCCGGCTATTTAGCTGAGTTGCAGTGCTATTTAGCACAAGGGATTCTTGTTTAGGAATTATTCTCCTTCTTTAGAGGCCTATTGAAGGATTGCACTTCATTTCTCCACATCTAGGCTCAAGGCCAAAGCCATACCTCTAGCTACAGTGTTATTTCTGCTCAAGTGTAACGTTGTGTTGCAGGGTGTTGCAGTGGAGGGTTCCACAACACCATTCCTTGACTCATATTTCAGAGGAGGGAGCTTCTAATCCTAGGGAAGGTTAGTGAGGAAGGTTTCTAGAGATGAATTGTATATTTTGGCATTAGGCCAGGCTTCTCCTATCATCAGTAGTGCAATCCCTTCTCTAGGATGCGTTATTTCAGTGCATATCTGCAATGGGGGTTTGCACCACAATCTCGGAGGGTGAGATCTTTAGTGCTAGGATCAGCCTTTTACTTTAGGGATCTGTTGGAGGAGGTCTATTTCAGATTGAGCATCATATTTAGCCATCTCCATGTATTTCTAGTTTTGAGTTGCTGTTGCTACCCTGCTACTTCAGCATTTCTACAGATTTTCCATTTGTATATATATTTCAGCCAATCCTTCTAAGGATTGTTGTACCATTGTTTTTAGGGGTTTAGAGCTTGCTCCCCCAATTTTTTTGAGCTGATATTGTCATATCATTATATTATCATTTTGTATGTTTTAGTGTCTCCACTAAACTACACTGATATAGCCTTGTGTAAACTTTGTGTAGCAGTGGTCTTCAGTTTCTTGTACATGTTCTGTTGAGGCTCTCATTGCTTAGCTTGAGTGATTTATTCCTCAAATAATTGTACTCTTTTGCTGCTATATTATACATTGGTTTGCTATCTACATCTTCATGTGTGAAGGCTTGATAAAATAACGTTGTTGATCCATTATATGCTCATGTATTGTTGTAGTCCCTTCATCGGGCATTTTCTGAAGATAACTAGGTATGGGAGATCTGTTTAACTCAGATAGAGGGATTTATTTTGAGCCATCTCTTGGATTTAAGTCTTATATGCATTTATCTAAGGGATCCAGGTCCTGGTTTCAAATCTTGTAGCAGCCATTCCTGGAAAATGCGCTTTCCAAGCATGCTTGGCTGACAATTCCCAATTTGAGATATGTTTTGCTGTACAAACAAGCCTCCCCATTTAAAATTTTTATATTAATAAGAAATGGGTCCCCTTTTATTTTTAGAATAATTTTAGACTCAATAAATATTTTTAGAAAATCTAATTTATCATGAAACAAAACCAAACCCCAATGAAAAAGGATTTATTCAATAAAACACATAAAGGCCTTATCGCATTTTGCTTAATCAAATTTTAGAGTCAAATGTATTATCATTCAACCTCGATGTGATTAAACCATCGCAAAAGCACATATCACATCAATCAAAAGTTCAATTTTTTCCTTGGAAAAGTTCTGATGCGATAATCCTAATCGCAATCGCAAATCAGGAATATCATATTTTTTGCACATTCTATTGAAAAGTTTCGATGCGATAAGTCCGATCACAATTGCGAAGCGGCAAAGTAAATTTTTGGTTACAAGTTCTGTTGAAAAGTTCCTATGCGATAATTCTATTCACAATCGCAAATCGAGAATATCACATTGATGCACATTTTGTTGAAAAGCTCCGATGCGATAAGCCTGATCGCAATCACGAATCGGTAAAGGTAATATCACATCTACCTGCCTCCATTTTCCAATGCGATAAGTTAAATCACAAATCGCTCATCACAAAAACACATAACTTATATCCAAATACTCTGTTTAAAATTTGCAATGCGATATAATTATTTCATAAAAGTGCTCTTCAATGAAAAAGGTAAAATAAATATTTTTATGATATAAAAGGCATCGTACCATCCTTGCTAGCTCATCCATAATCGTGCATCGAAAATTTAAAAATGGTGATACTTAAACTTGATATTTAAAACTTCTGATCTCCGATATATGATTATCGTTGATCGGAAAATCTTAAAAGATTATGGTATTAATGCTTTAAAAGGACTGTTATGAATGTGTGAAGAGACAACCTACAATGGCATTAAAGTCTCACACTATTCAAGAAAATTACCAATAGATAATTATGGTTAAAACGCGTCGTGAATTTCAAATTGAAAAGAATATTACTTCTTTAATCCACCATCGTTATTGTGATTTAATGCTATTAGTTTCTCTTTGTTGATATTCATTCTTCAAAGAATATTTCCCCCATTTTTCTAATCTGTTTCATTGTTCAGACCTGAGGAAAACCTATGAGCTATGAAAATGTCTAAGAAATCCAAGAAAGCGAAGCCCCTGTTGTTCCAAAAGAACAACTAGCTAAATTAGTGTTAGTGATTGATACAACTTGTCTCGGTCTTGGAAAAACATCGTGGGAAGGAGTTTATAATTTACTGGAAGCAGAGGATCCAACGAAAATTTCAGAAGAAGAGCCGGAAGCAGATTCAAATAAAGGGTCTGAGAGAACTCTTAAAGAATTGGCAAGCTCCTTTCTCCATAAGATAGTAGCTCGTGCAAATGTTCTCCCATATAACGATGTGGTAAGATGGGTTATTGAAAGCATTAATATAATAGATAGAGAATTCTTTACGTCGGATGGAAGGATATTCAGGTCTTTCAAGGTAGAGGATATCAAGAAAATGTACCACTTACCAGACCCTTAGCAAATATACAACAAAGCATTTCTGGAAGACTTCGCCAAGGAAAATGAAGTGGAGTCAGATCCCATCAGAAATTGGAGACATTTCCCTGAGAAACATAAGCATGAATCTTTTGGTATGTACTCCGTAGAATCTTTAGCATCTCCCTACTGTTATGCTGCAGCTATGATGTGTAGGTTATTTGGAATTGTCAACTCTAAAAAAAATTATATTGAGATGGTACCCTTGATTGAAGCTACTATTAATTCCTTTATTATGGACTGGGCAACTATTTTATCTAATAAAATAGCAAGTAAAATTCTTGATTATAGGAAAAATAGGTTTGTAACCACCCGTACCATACCCCCATTTTTTATGAGTGCCTATATCATTGATACCATCTGTTTCAATTTTGAGTTCCCAATTTTAGGTTGGAAATGGACTCCTCAAAGTCCAATTCCTATCCAAATTTATCATAAGTATCTGTGGAAATCCTATTATAAAGACCACATATACAGGATTTGTCATGGATTCATTCTACCAGTTCATCAATTCATATTTAATAAACCAACTCTAAGGTTATCTGATGAGGTCAACACTAACCTAACCTCAGTCAGGAGCTGGTTTGGGGAAGAAAAATTCACTTATATTTGAATATTCGGAAGTATTAGTAATCCTCATGTCTTGCCATTGTACGTTCCTGAAAAATTATTGGCCCGAGAAATAGCTTATCAGCTAACGGAGAAAGGAATTTCTAGAAACCTAAAAAATTCGAAGAAGCTGATGTGGCCGACATTTCCCCTCCGATGTGGATCTTTTGCTTTGAATGATTTCAAACATGCGGAGAAAGAATCCCAAAAGATGAAGGATCTCAAATTGGCAACCATCCCTTAAAGACAATATGATTCAAAGAAGGTTGCCTTCAATTTTACATCCATGGTACAGATTTCAAAATTTGAACATGAAGAGGCTGATTTTGATGATCTATTTGCCTCTGTCGATGGATTTTTGCAAGTTAAACATTTGGAAAAATTAAAGTTTGGAGAAAAAGGAATGGAAGAATTCTTACAGTTCAGAAACAACAGACTTCTAACAATACCTCTAGATCAATTAAGAACTACTCCTCTACATCATGAAGAATACAGAGAAGAAAATAATACTGAAATAGAGCAAGAAAGGGAAAATACAAGAAATGAAACTGATATTCAAATTGAAAAAGAAAACACAGGGAAAAAGGATGGAGATTTATCTGAGATGGATATTGATGATAATTCAAAGTTATTGAAGCAATGGGAACAATTTGATCAATAGATCGGGGGCCAGGAAGATTCTCAGAATGTATCTTCAGTGCAAACACCCACAACACAACAGCCTTCAGTTATCAATGTTGCAAATGAATTAATAGTTAGCTTTACTAATACACACGATATTGAGATTATTCTTGAAAATCCTTTTGAAGAAATTGTGTTAAATATTGAAGATATACCACCTCTGGATGTCTTTCACAGTCCAAAACATAGGGTTGTGGTAAAGAAATAGAGAAAGAAAAGGAAGCTTGATCAGGGTTTATTGTCATCTTCCCATGTTGAATTAATGAATGTTGTTTGGAAGGATTCCTAAGTTAATCCCTCAGAGGATTTAACCAAATTATCTCAATATGCAGGGGCTTATACGACAGCTACAATAGACAAAGCCTCTAAGATCAGTCATTTGATGAAGGAAAAAGATCAAAAGATAGCTTTGTTGGAGGAAAAGGCAATAGCAGATCAACAAAGGATAACACAGCTAGAACAATAGCTCATTGAAGAACGTCAAAAGAATGAGTAACTTAAAAATAAATTGAATATTGAAAAGCAAAAGCTTGATCAACAAGCGATACATAGAGAAAAACAGTTGTCTCAAGAATTAAATAAATTACAGGTGATGCTTCAGCAAGAAAAGATAGCTAAAGAAGAACAAAGTGCTTTATTACAAGCACAAATACAAAGATTTAAAGATTAGCCCGAGAAATAGCTTATCAGCTAATAGAGAAAGGAATGTCCAGAAACCTAAAAACTTCTAACAAGTTGATGTGGCTGACATTTCCCCTCTGATGTGGATCTTTTACTTTAAATGATTTCAAACATGCGGAGAAAGAATCCCAAAAGATGAAGGATCTCAAATTGACAACCATCCCTAAAATACAGTATGATCCGAAGAAGGTTTCCTTCAATTTTACATCCATGGTACAGATTTCAAAATTTGAACATGAAGAGGCCGATTTTGATGATCTATTTGCCTTTGCCGATGGATTTTCGCAACTTGAACATTTGGAAAAATTAAATTTTGGAGCAAAAGGCATGGAAGAATTCTTACAGTTCAGAAACAACAGACTTCTAACAATACCTCTGGATCAATTAAGAACTACTCCTCTATAGCATGAAGAATACAGAGAAGAAAAGAATATTGAAATAGAGCAAGAAAAGGAAAATACGGGCAATGAAGCTGATATTCAAACTGAAAAAGAATACACAGGGAAAAAGGATGGAGATTTATCTAAGATGGATATTGATGATAATTCAAAGTTATTGAAGGAATGGGAATGATTTGATCAACATATCGGGGGCCAGAAAGATTCTTAGAATTTATCTACAGTGCAAACACCCACAACACAACAGCCTTCAGTTATCAATGTTGCAAATTACGGAACAGCCTACTTTACAAATACATGGGATATTGAGATTATTCCTGAAAATCCTTCCAAAGAAATTGTGTTAAAGTTTGAAGATATACCACCTCTGGATGCATTTTACGGTCCAAAGCATAGGGTTGTGGTAAAGAAACAGAGAAAGAAAAGGAAGCTTGATCAGGATTTATTGTTATCTTCCCATGTTGAATTAATGAATGTTGTTTGGAAGGATTCTGAACTTAATCCCTCAGAGGATTTAACCAAATTATCTTAGTATGCAGGGGCTTATACGACAGCTACAATAGACAAAGCCTCTGAGTTCAGTCATTTGATGAAGGAAAAAGATAAAAAGATAGCTCTACTGGAGGAAAAGGAAATAACAGATCAACAAAGGATAACACAGCTAGAACATCATCTCATTGAAGAAAGTCAAAAGACTGAGCAACTTAAAAAGAAAATGAATATTGAAAAGAAAAAGCTTGATCAACAAGCTATACATAAAGAAAAACGGTTGTCTCAAGAATTAAATAAATTACAGGTGATGCTTTATCAAGAAAAGATAGCTAAAGAAGAACAGAGTGATTTATTACAAGCACAAATACAAAGATTTAAAGATTATCCTAGAATTGATCAATTTAAGATAGAGGCTCTTGAATTGAGTAAAATACTGTCACAACAACTTGATGTTTTATGTCAAAAAATATCTCTGGTTGACCCTTTGTGTGAACTAGCATCATCACTTATAGAAAAGGAAGTAAATGAAAGAATGGAATTTGAAGATGTTGATGAGAAGATTGCAGAATGCCTCACATGGCAGAACACGGATCAAGGCATCACTTCCAATCTTCCTAAAATTCAAGAATCGCACAAAGAAATCTTGTTTGCAGAATGGGAGACACAGTTGAATAAAGGAGAATGAGCTATCTCCAGAGCAAGAGCCATAATGAATAATTTAGTGGGATTAATTAATGACAGTCCGTATGTGGCCAACCTAATTTCAGATTGCATTCCAGGCAAACTCTCGAAGTTCAAGGAAATAGAGAAACAATGGAAATAGGACTTGGCCAATAAATATCAACAAAGCAACGCTATACAGGGAATTACATGGGACGCATTTTGGTTCTATTTGGTGAAGCCATATAGCCAGAAAATAACTACAAAGTGCCTCTCCGATGCCATTGGATATATGATTCCATAACTATTGGATGCCACATATACCATCCAGATGCATTCCTGGTTGATTCGTCCTCCTGAAGTAAAATATATGCTATCAATCTGCCATCTGCGTACATCAGACATGAAATGAACCTGTTTTCTTGGAGATTATAATCCTATTTATGAAATCGGATCTCCGATCCTTCATTTTTTTAGCGATATTTTACATATTTTGTTAATTTTATTATTATTTAAACCCCTTTCATGCATTTAGAAAGGGGTCCTGAATTTGTAATAATTTTTTACTTGGAAGATACACTTTTGTACATCTAAATATATTACTTTTATGATGGATCACATTCTGTGATTTTCTGAGGAATCATTTTTAAGAGTCTGCACTTTTGCGTCTTGGAGATAGTTCTAAGTGAAAGAAAAAGATCTAAGTATCAATTGCATCTGAGAATTTTAAATGTATTTGGTATTTATATAATTTCTGTTTCAGTTTTCTTATGCGATGAAATATTCCTATTAAAATTGCTATTGTTTATATATATGTGTGTGTGTGTGTGTGTGTGTGTGTGTGTGTGTGTGTGTGTGTGTGTTTCTAAAACATTTCTCTGTTATATCATTTTTGAAAATATAGAAATGTTATCTTTCATAGTATGTATAGACAATATAGAAACATAAATCTATGAATATGATACATTATTATAACTCTGTTTAACTTCTTAAATAGAGTTATCATTATATGAAATCTCATCTTTCTTTTAAATAAATAGGTCATCTTTATGATTGTTTGTTTAAATGAAATTATTCTTAAATCGTGTTCGTCTTTAAATACCCAGGTTAGTTTAGAGTTATTTGTATTTATCAAGTAGTAGATTAAATATCAAAATTTCACCATCCATTATACAAACACCTCATCACCAACTCATTCCATTTATTATTGGGAAACTAGTCCCATATTATCCAGTCAGAGCCACTATCACAAATGGAAAAGGAGTTGTACCAAGGTCCGGACTGGGTGGTTTCCCCAGTGTTTGAAGCTAGGATTTTTGGGGCTTCAACAGGATATTATAGCGGTATTAGAGCTACAGTATTGGCTCAGCCTGTGAGTCTCAGCCAAAGGAGAGAATGGGCTTTATCTCATTATATTTCAGATCCATGAAGAACCTTCCCAAGGAGGATAAGCAGAAAGAAGACGAAGGACCCTGCACTTCCTATTCTCATCAAGAAAGAGACAGAGAGATGTGCTGGAAGTGTTGGAAATATGATGCAGAGTGTTGTCCTTGATGGCAACCCACTGAATGTAGATGAAGACATGCGACTGTTGACATGTGTTGTCCTTGATGGCAATCCACTTGATGAAGTTATGCTTGATTTGATGGACTTAGTAAATGATGTAAATCTGATGTGATATGATGTTTTTTGTCCTTGAAAGGCAACCCACTTGATGAAGATGATGACAACTTACTTGATGAAGTTGTGCTTGATAGAATATGTTCCTGATGAAGAAAATATGATGTTTCTACAGTGTGTACAGAAGGCAATGAAGAAAGGAATTCAGAATGTGCTCAAAATATGATGAAAAGAGTATGTCTCTTTGTATACACGGATTTTCCTAGGGGAAGTCGCGTATGCACGCGGAAAGGAACGTTCCAAGTCGCGTATGGGCAAAAGCGCTCAAAAGGTGCAAAACCAGGGGTAACCACCATGGTATTGACCCATTGTATTGGGTAATGATCCGCCTAATTGACCCCGTCCAGGTAGTTTTGGGCTCATGGTATTTCTTTGGCCCATGGTATTGAAAAAGGGGCTCATGGTATTGAAAAAGGATAAACCTATATAAGGAGAAGAAATTCATTGTGCAAAATAAGAGAGTGAGAGCAAGATGTCTAAGCTTGAATGAATACTTCTCTGTGAAGTATATCTGTATGGAAAGGGTAAAGGTTTGATGATAGATCTGAATCTATGGAGCACTTATGAAGAAATGATGAAGCGGGGTCTTTAGATCTGAAATGTACTTGTATTTGCTAGATCTGTTTATGGAGTGATTAGATCTGTGATGAGGCGAACATCTAGGCGAACATCTGTCTGAAGGAAAAGGGTAGATCTGAACTGAATATCTGATCTGATGAAGTATGCTGCTCTGTAATGATTGAATATCTATACGCTACTTCGCCGCGGAGGAAGCGCGTATATACGCAGCTTCAGCGAAGAGAAAGCGCGTATGCGCAATAAAATATACACTGAGGTATACGCTGGTTTGTGTGGACGGAAGCGCGTATATACGCGACATCAGTGAAGTAAAAGCGCGTATGCAAACTAGGGTTTGCTGAAGCAAGGGGTATGAAATATATGATCTGTTCTGCTGTGTTTCTGCTATCTGATCTGTGTTGATATGTATCTGTTGGTGATGTATGTTTGTACTTAAAAGTATGGAAAGGGTCCAGTGTGAAAATATGATGAAAGGTGGCCTGCAAGTGTTGTTCTATTGAAGTTGTTGGATCCAGTGTGAAAATTGATGAAACGTGGTCCATAAAGGTGCTGAGGGTTGTAGCCTTCAGTCAGGGGGTCGTAGCTCCCTTCCAGGTGAGGCTGGTAAACGAGATCGGGGGGTCGTAGCTCCCTTCCAGGAGAGGCTGGTAAACGAGTCAGGGGGTTGGAGCTCCCTTCGAGGAGAGGCTGGTAAACGAGCGCAGGTGGGTGCCTGCGTGCTGGTCAAGTCTGCGCCAGCACATATGTTGTAATATGTTTTCTCTATAATAAAATATTGAAGGCTGAGCAACTGCAGCGGTGGTTTTCTCCCAACTTGGGTTTCCACCTAAAATCCTGGTGTTCATGTGTGATGTTTTGTGTGATGATTTATTTTGTACTTACTGCACATGTTTACTGCTTATTGAATATCTGATGAATAAATGAAGGAATGATTTAAGTGAAGAATTAATGACATAAATAGATATCTGTGTATACGCGAGTTTCGTAAAGGGTATCCGCGTATATACGCAAGTCTGGTTCAGGAAAGTAGCGTATGCATTTTAGAAGCAAGAAAAAGTGAAAGTTTTGAATATGCAGTAAATACTGATTCACCCCCCCCCCCCTCTCAGTATTTTTCCCAACAATTGGTATCGGAGCGTGGTCCTTCTGCAAAAGCTTGATCGCTTGAAGGAGATCCGTCGCAATGGGAAGGAAGCAAAAGAAGAAGGCTACTGAAAAGGAGATATCGCAGAAATCATGTGCAGCAGAAAATGAAACAGGTATTGATTGTTGTGATAAACTTTCCTGTGCATGCAATGGTGAAGATAGTGAAAGTAAAATTTTAGATCTAAAGGAAGATATCAAGAAAATTGAAAATCAACAAAGATCATTTAATAAAAGCGAAGCTATGTACAAAGAGTTAATCTCTAGAATGAAAGAACAGATGAACAAGTATCAAAGGTTGTATGATAATGTAACCTAAGGGACTTGAAGCAGAAAACGTTTCTCTAAAAACAGATCTGGAAAAATCAAAAGGGAAGAATAAAGGTCTTGAAGCTGGAATCATCTCTCTACAAGCAAAACTTGAAGTGTCAAGTAAAAAGAATGATAACCTCTGCAATCATTTGATTATGAAGAATTTGGAGCAAAAATCTGGTCTGTCATGGCAGAATCATACAAGGAACATGAAGAACTTCTACAAGCAGATCTTGAAGAATCAAACAAGAAGAATGCAAGACTTGAAGCAGAAATTGTCTCCCTCAAAGAAGATCTCAAAGCATCAAACAAGAAGAATGAAGAGCTGCAACAAACATGTCAAGACAACGAAAACTGGTTGAAAGAAGAGATTCTAAATCTGAAGGATCAAGTTGAAGATGGAAGAAAAAAGGAAGAAAGCATGACAAAGCAATGTCAAGACTTGGAGGTTGAGGTAAACATTCTCAAAGGTAAATTAGAAGAAAAGGTTAAACTTTTGAGGTTTCATGATAGTACTAATATCTTGGACAATATTCTGAGTAATCAAAGGTCTCCTGCTATCAAACATGGTCTTGGTTTCCATGAAACTGTTAAAGGAGAATCTAGTTCACAAGGAAGTGCTAAAGATTCAGAGGAAGTCAATGTAAAATCTGAAGTGTTGAAAGAGTCAAAAGATCAACCAACAATCATGAATTCTCAAAGGAATTCATTCAAGAATGTTGAATGTTTTAAATGTCATAATTATGGGCATGTTGCAGCCAATTGTAGAAGCAGATCATTTCAGTCTCAAACAAACAGGTTCTACTCAGAAAGGTACTCTAGTTTCTTCAGGGGATATTGTTTCTCATGTAACATGTATGGACATAAAGCAGCTGATTGTAAAAGGAGGAAGATTAGAAATACTCATCATGATTCTTATGTTTATTTTTCTGGTCACATGAGATGTTATGCTTGTAACAAGTATGGACATGTAGAAAAAGAATGCAGGATGAACAGATCTGGGAAAGTGGATAACTTCCAGCACACAGATAGAAAGTTCAAACAAATCTGGAAGAAGAAGGAGGACCAATCAGAAACGTAGGGAATTCAGACCCTACTGCAGTCATCTGCTTCTGAAGCTTACTTCTCTGATTGACTGCAGGAATGATGTGAGATACATTATGAGAATTAGTAATGTATCGTCACAGGGGGAGCAATGTATGATGTCTCTCATGTTTGATTATTCTGGTTATATGTATTTCTGACAATGCATCTGGTGTGAAGAAAATACAGGAACAGAAGGTAAATTTGCAGAAGGAGATGAAGGTGTGAAATTTTCTATATTACACTTTCCATACGCGAGTTCCATTAACTAAAGTCGCGTATACACGCGAGTTCCAGCAGACACAGTCGCGTATTCATTGATGATAAGAGAATTTATCTGATTGCTGAAGATCTGGAGCAGAGGCTCAGGGGGAGAATCACTCTGACTGCTGATGATTACACTGTTAGCATCATTCTGGTTATACTTATGATAATGAAATGATACATGGGTTCTTGTGTTGAAGATTATGGATGAAGCCTGGTTGCTTTATGATGAAGAGCATTCATTGTTGAGATGAAAGTCTTATAGTTCAGAGATGAGGATAGATCATGCAGAGATTGTTGTTGATGACTTGCTGTTGAAGGTGTCTCAGATTGCACAAGTTAAGGAAGAAGCACTGGTTTAGGGGGAGTAGCAGGATGAATTCTAATGGTTGCATTGTTGGCAATATGATTGCTTATTCTTTGGTCTTGGTGATACTCATGCTCAAATGATGATGATTTGGTACATGGATTATTATGATGAGATTTTGAGCCCTGGTTGCTGATAAGTATCTTTGTGTGGATGAGTTGGATATCGTTTGTTTCAGATCATGTAGAGTTTGGTTTCTATGGTTGATATCTTTTGCCTACATATGTTACTTCATGTTACATCTTGAAGATCATGGTGATTTTGGACCACATGGATGATTACTTGACATATATCTGAAGATGCTGTTCTGGTATGATAATCTCTTTTGGAAAGAATGTATTGATGCTGCAAAGGATCTGAAGGCTTGGTTACTAATGGGCTTATGCTACAACCATTGGATGACGCTTGAAGACACAACTACACTATTCTGTTATATCTGTAGTCCAGGGAAACAGTCAAATATCTCAGAAAGAAGCTGAACATTGTCTTTTCCTCATAGAGAATCAGATCAGCATAAATTTTAGAAGATGGCTTGGGATACGCGGGTTTCCTGAAACACAGTCGCGTATGTACGCGAGTTAATGCACAGAAAACCGCGTATGCATGATTGCTGACAATTTTTTCTTGGAGTCAGCTCACTTCAGCACAGCTGCAGTGTTGTTTGGTATCTCTGATACTGTTTGGTATCTCTGGTGGTATTCCAGTTCTCATAATTCTGTTTCTAATGTTTTGATGAAGATGCATTGATGATTTGTTGGTGGAAGTTTTCAGGATGCACAAACTAAGGGGGAGCCTTAGTAATTTGGAAAGATTGCTTGGTTGCACAGATTCAGGGGGAGCATTAGTTTTTCTGAGTATAATGCATTACTGGCATTATGGTGGTTCTGATATATGATCTCTCTTGAGGTCTTTTTGGTATTAATTATGAAAATTCATTTTTGTACTTTGATGAAAAGGTCTGGTTGAGACCCATGTTGTAAAATTGTAATATTCAGTCATGTAAGGACTTGTCAATTTGTAAACCCACTTGGTTGGGTAGCTGAGTCATTTTTGTAAACCCACTTGGTTGGGTAGCTGAGTCAAATTTGTAAACCCACTTGGTTGGGTAGTTGAGTCTCATATGTAAATCCACTTGGATGGTTAATTGATGTAAGTATGAGTCTTTGGTGATAGAAAGTTTATAGAGTCATGTACTTCATTGACAAATATGTTTGAAGATTCAGCATGAACTCAGGGGGAGTTTGGCCACTTCAGCACATATCAGATCTGTAGAATGTTTCTTCCACATGAGGAGAAAAGGGGGAGAGTGTTGGTTTTTGATCCGCCCTTTGCCCTTGATGTCAAAGGGGGAGAGTGACATGGTGTTTGAATAAAGAGAAGATAATGATGTGACATATTTGGGAGAGTGACATAGTATCTATCTGTTGTGGTAACCAAACACCATCGTGGTTGCCATCAAGTCCAAAGGGGGAGATTGTTGGAAATATGATGCAGAGTGTTGTCCTTGATGGCAACCCACTAAATGAAGATGAAGACATGCGACTGTTGACATGTGTTGTCCTTGATGGCAAACCACCTGATGAAGTTACTCTTGACTTGATGGACTTGGTAAATGATGTAAAGCTGATATTTGTTGACAATATGATGCTGAGTGTTGTCCTTGAAAGGCAACCCACTTGATGAAGATGATGACAACTTACTTGATGAAGTTGTGCTTGAGAGAATATGTTTCTGATGAAGAAAATATGATGTATCTACAGTGTGTACAAAAGGCAATGAAGAAAGGAATTCAGAATGTGCTCAAAATATGATGAAAAGAGTATGTCTCTTTGTATACGCGGATTTTCCTAGGGGAAGTCGCGTATGCACGCGGAAAGGAACGTTCCAAGTCGCGTATGGGCTAAAGCGCTCAAAAAGTGCAAAACCAGGGGTAACCACCATGGTATTGACCCATTGTAGTGGGTAATGATCCGCCTAATTGACCCCGTCCAGGTAGTTTTGGGCTCATGGTATTGTTTTGTCCCATGGTATTGAAAAAGGGGCTCATGGTATTGAAAAAGGATAAACATATATAAGGAGAAGAATTTCATTGTGCAAATCATGAGTGTGGGTGCAAGATGTCTGAGCTTGAATGAATACTTCTCTCTGAAGTAGATCTGATTGGAAAGGGTTACACTTGAAGATAAATCTGAATGTATGATGCACCAATGATGAAGAAGGGGATCTAGATCTGAAATGCACTTGTATTTACTAGATCTGTTTATGGAAAGCCTAGATCTGTGATGAGGCGAACATCAAGGTGAACATCTATCTGAAGTAAAAGGGTAAATCTGAACTGAATATCTGATCTGAAGAACTATGCTGCTCTGTAATGATTAAAGATCTATACGCTACTTCGCCGCGGAGGAAGCGCGTATATACGCAGCTTCGATCAAGTGAAAGCGCGTATGCGCAATAAAATATACACTGAGGTATACGCTGGTTGATGTGGACGGAAGCGCGTATATACGCGACATCAGTAAAGGGAAAGCGCGTATGCAAACTAGGGTTTGCTGAAGCAAGGGGTATGAAATATCTGATCTGTTCTGTTGTGTTTCTGCTATCTGATCTGTGTTGATATGTATCTGTTGGTGACGTATGTTTGTGCTTAAAAGTATGGAAAGGGTCCAGTATGAAAATATGATGAAATGTGGCCTGCAAGCGGTGTTCTATTAAAGTTGTTGGATCCAGTGTGAAAATTGATGAAACGTGGTCCAAAGGGGTGCTGAGGGTTGTAGCCTTCAGTCAGGGGGTTGTAGCTCCCTTCCAGGTGAGGCTGGTAAACGAGATCGGGGGGTCGTAGCTCCCTTCCAGGAGAGGCTGGTAAACGAGTCAGGGGGTCGTGGCTCCCTTCCAGGAGAGGCTGGTAAACGAGCGCAGGTGGGTGCCTGCGTGCTGGTCAAGTCTGCGCCAGCACATATGTTGTAAGATGTTTTCTCTATAATAAAATATTGAAGGCTGAGCAACTGCAGCGGTGGTTTTCTCCCGACTTGGGTTTCCACCTAAAATCCTGGTGTTCATGTGTGATGTTTTGTGTGATGATTTATTCTGTTCTTACTGCACATGTTTACTGCTTATTGAATATCTGGAATAAATGAAGGAATGATTTAAGTGAAGAATTAATGACATAAATAGATATCTGTGTATACGCGAGTTTAGTAAAGGGTATCCGCGTATATACACAAGTCTGGTTCAGGAAAGTAGCGTATGCATTTTAGAAGCAAGAAAAAGTGAAAGTTTTGAATATGCAGTAAATACTGATTCACCCCCCCCCCCCCCCTCTCAGTATTTTTCCCAACAGGAAGAAGACTCCATATTTTGAAGAAAAGAAAGGGGATAAGCTTACAAAGCTTCTTCCTAAATCTATACATATTATTCATGAAGACTTCAAGAAGATAAGGAGGGAGATGTATGAAGAATCTCCGAAAGGGTTTGAATCTAAAGCAAACTCTAGATTTTTATAAGAGGAGTGTGAGCCAGCAGTCACACACTTTAATACACAACGCAGTCACATGCCCAATATTTCCAGATGAGAGATGGAAAGAGGAGAAGAGGTTGCTAGGAGGGAAACTCTTAGTGATTTCCTGAAGGAGTATGAGTCTCAAACTCAGAAATTCCGAGATCATCTCAGTTTTTCAGAGTTTTGCAAGATGAAGGTGAAGGGAAGAGAGCAGCAGGATATATTTCTTCTATCTACCTTTGAAGGTTCACCTACAAGTTCAGCCAAAGCTTGGGTGGAGGAGTTAGATACCTTCTTGCAGCAGCATCAAATTCTTGAAGATGAAGCCATCAAAGTTGCAGCGCTGCATTTGAGAGGTAAGGCATATGCCTGGTGGATATTTGAATCCTTTTCTTTGAAAAATATAAACATTGCATCTTATGCAAGTTTCACTAAGGAATTAGTGAAAAGATTTGATAGGAGGATTCATGAGACACACATGGTAGAGCTAAACAAGGGAGCTCAAACAAAACCCTTGCATGAGAACACAATACCATTTTATAAAACCATGGGGGAGGCTGAAAATTTGCACCATACCTTGCCAGAAGAAAGACTTCCATCTCACACCTTTTAGAAAGGGAGCATGGAGATGTCTTTTTCAAAAATGGATCCAATCATTGGAGGGTTTCCCATTCATGTTTCAGAGATTGGGGGCAACAACATTGTTTCATCTAGAGATTATCTAGTGCCTCATGCATAGGGAGGAGGAGCTCTTGATCCAGGTAGAGGGATGCTTGCATCTTTGCAAGGAAGTCCCTAGGATCTCATGTGTGGAGATCAAGGCACAACTCATGTGCCATTGTTGAGGAGGTGTGGAACCATGGAGACACAAGGAGAAGGTAGGGAGGAGAACCCGTATCATGAGATGAGATGTAAAAATCCCTATCCACTTCAGGAGGTTGATGCACCTGAGGAGAAAACTGGATTGTGTAGTGAGGGCATGGACAGATTTTTTCATTCATGTATACATTCATCTCTTGATGATGATGTCTCATTGCATGGAGACGTTTTGCCAGGGAGACCACTGGATCAGTAGAGGAGGATGGATGCTTCACTATTTGAGGCACCACTCAGTGATTTCAGAGGAGTGGGAACCTTGGGAGAGCTTGATACAGCACTGGGAGTCTTGGGTAGACTCAAGGAGAGAGGGATCATTCCCTCAACAGCATCATTACCCACTTCCATTTCAGATTTTGCACTGTGGCAAGAGCAACAAGGGAACGATAGCAGCCTTCCAACTTGCATCTTTGGCATAGGAGATTTCAAAGGAGAGGATGACCATATGACAGATGTTCTTCATGAGAGATCATCAACGTTGTCACTATGGAGGATAGATCCCTATTAGAACTCCCAACTGTTGGTGGATTATTCCAAGGATCTTTTCACTTGCATGATCTTGGATGACCAGTTGTATGAGGAGGGATATTCAGTCAGAGATGGGGTCATATACTATCATGGTAGGATCTTATTATCTAGAGCTCCCAAGCTCAAGGAGAAGTTACTAAAAGCAGCTCATGAGGATTTCCTTTTCAGCCCTACTTGTTCTATGAGAGCATATCACACCATCATGGAGGGGTATCTTTAGAAGGGTTTTGAGGAGGAGATATATCAGCATATGAGGAGATGCATAGATCATTTGGAGATGGGGGAGTTAGGAAAACCACCCCTTTTCTCTTTGAGGATGAGAGGAGACTCATTTAGGAGCCACTCCCTTTGCATGAGAAGAAAATATGGTAAGGGTATTCACTTTTGTTTACATGATTATTTGTATAATGTATATATGCATCCCTTAACCATACATGTGCAGGATGATGCTCCAAGGAGAAGCATTCTTTTTTCTAGACCACATGTTTTAGCTGAGGCCAAAAGCATGATTGATGGCCATCCCCTAGGAGGACTTGGGGAGGAGATATATTATGGAGGACATGCTCATTGTAAACCTTACATCATTCACTTCCTCCATACTTATGGGGATATTGGAGCAGTAGGAAAGTGGTTGAAAAGTGTAATATCCCAAATTAGGAATAGCTACACTATTGGGAATATCTCAAGATATTACCAATGTGTAGATTAGCAATACATAAAAATGAGCTGGAAAATAGCAGTGAGTGCATTAATACAAGAATGTCGAAAGATCCACATAACCATTACATTATATTATAGCAGTAATAATTTATACAATATCTTGAGGAAAATTATATGTCAAGCTAGGCAATGCAGCCCTGATGAAACATATACATGGCACATGAAGAAATACTGCTATACAAGAGAAGACCTGGCTATGACTGCGCAATCCATGAAGAGGAACTGCTGCAAAATAATGTCAATACATAGATACAGTAATGTGGAGCTCAAATAAATAAGGGGGAGCAAGATCTCAACCCCTGGAAACTACAATACACAATCCTTAAAAGGATTGGTTGAAATATACACAAAATGGCAATTCTGTAGAAATGTCGGAGTTGTTGGGCAACAGCTGCAACTCAGAAATTAGAAATGGATGTAGATAGTTGATGATGCTACAAATGATGGCTAAATCTCATCCAAAGGATCTCTCAGGTGAAAGGTTGATCCAATCCCTGACGATCTCACCCTCCAAAATAGTGGAGCAAGTCCCCACTGCAATTGCACTCAGAAATAACGCAGTCTAGAGAAGGGACTGTGCTTTTGGTGAAGATAAGTGCTTGGCACGATGCCAATGATATGAAATAAGCTCTAGAAACTCCCTCACTAACATCCCAGAGGAATAGAAGCTCCCTCCTCTCAAAGATGAGCCAAGGAAATGGTGTGTGGAGTCCTCCACTACAACATCCAGTAACACTGCGTTATATTTGAGCAGAAATAACGCAGTAACTGAAAGTAGTAGCTTTGGCCTTGAGCCAAGAGATGTGGAAAATGATGAAAAATCCCTCAAGAGGCCTCTTAAGAAGGTGAAGAAATCCTAAACAGGAATTCCCCTGCAATTCTTGCTAAACAGCAAAATAATGCACAATGTTTGAATAGACAATGAAATCAATAATCCAAAGCATGAGTAACAATGGTTGCCTTGAACTCCTTTTAAACAAGTGAAAGCTCTCTCTCCATGGGCCCCATCCATTAGGGTTTCCGCCACCAAATATCCTCTTCCTCATTCACACTGCGCTATCTCATAAAGTGATCCACTCCTCCTATGGCAGCATTGTTGACTTGGTCAAACATGACCTTGTCTTCATGTATTTGCCCCTTTTCACACTTGAGGGTGCAAAATGAAGCTACTATGATTATTCCTTTCACATTATGATGGATTTTATTCATGTATTCAATAATAATGGGTTCCTTTACCCATTTACTTAGCTGCAAGGTGATAAAAGAAATTTTAATATTCCATTTAGCCATGTGCTAAAATGAGAATATTACAGTCCTCCCCTCCCAAATGTTGTTTGTCCTCAAGCAACTGCAAGGATAGGACTGGAAAATCTCTACCCAAGGCATGGAGTCTGAAATGTGTTGAGGAAAATCTTCCCCAAATGGATCCTCCATCTCCCAAGTAATCATCCATACAAAGTGAGTTACCTCCCAACATGGCAACTCTTGACAAACATCTTCCACCTTTGGCTCCTGCAGTATAGGTGGGCTAAAAATCTGATCTTGGTAGACAAAATAGCCTACCCCATGCTATCCTCCTCTCCAATTAGGATAAGCGGAGAGTATATGCTGATATTGGGCTGCAATAATGTTTCCCTCAAGTGGCAAAATGAAGACTAGACCTCCAAGGATCTCTTCTCCAGCGTTATGAAACATGTTGTCCCAATCCATCTCATATGTGATGAGTTGGAATTCACCATCATATGGAATCCAATCAATAATATGGATCACCTCAAATGGAAACAATTTTTTTACTGTAGTGACCACATGTCCTCACATGATCCAATTATAACATGCAATGCAAATAATGTGGGAGATTTCTCCCCCAAGGGACACATCCAACTAATGTGCCATTCTCCCAATCATGCTCTCAACAAATACAAAGACAACATCAACATAATGAACCATAATGAGAACCATGCCTGCTGTCATGTGCGGCAAGGGAGAAGGACAATGGCCCCTTAATTGTAACCAATGCAGTTTGACCCTCAACTAAAAAAGAGTATGACAAAAAGTGTGGCCTCTCAACCACTTGCTTGCTGTCCTACTCTCCTCAAATGTATGGAGAAAGTAAATGATGCATGGTGTAAGGTGAGTATGTCCTCCAAAATACATTTCCTCCCCAAGTCCTCCTAGGGAGTGGTCATCAATAGTACTCATGGCCTCAACTAGACCATGGGGTCTAGCAAAAAGAGTGCTCCTCCTTGGAGCAACATCATGTACATATATGGTTACAGGATGAATATACAAATCATCATGCAAATAAACAATACCCTTACCATAAGTTGTGTGTATGCAAATGGAGTGGCTCAAGAATGAGTCTCCTCTCATCCTCAAAGAGAAAAGAGGTGGTTGTGCTAACTCCTCCAAAGATTTGTGTATCTCCTCCATCTGCACATGATCTATGCATCTCCTCTTATGCTAATCTGTCAATATCATGCAAGCAAGATGATCCTGGGAATACTCCACCAACAACCTGGAGCTCCAACATGGATCTATCCTCCATAGTGATAGCGCTGATGATTCCTCATTAAGGACATCTGTCATATGGTTATCTACCAATGTCTCCACTCCTCTGAGATCAATGAATGGTGCCTCAACATGTGAAGCATTCCTCCTCCTCTGCTAGTCTAGTGGTCTCCTTGGCAAAATGTCTCCATGCAATGAGACATCCTCAACAAGAGATGACTAAATATATGAATGGAGAAAACTCTCCAAGCTTCCACTGCACAATCCAATCACCTTCTTAGGTGCATCAACCTCTAGAAATGAATAGGGATGTGTACTCCTCATCTCATGATGTTGGGTCTTCTCCCTATCTCCTCCTTGTTCCTCCAAGGTTCCACACCTCCTCAACAATGGCACAGGTAAAACATGAGTTGTGCCTTGATCTCCATACATGAGATCCTGGGAACTTCCTTGCAAGGTTGCAAGAATCCTTCTACTTGGAGCAAGAGCTCCTCCTTCCTCTGCATGAGGCACTAGATAATCTCTAGATGGCACAACGATGTTGCCCTCAGCTTCCTCAACATAAATTGGCAACCCTCCAATAATGTTACTGCAACTATGGAATCTCTCCCAAGGGAAAAGTAATTCCTGATCATCCAAGGCCAAGGAGACAAGACCATATCCTACTCCTACAACATCATACAAGAAATGAGAGCAATTCTATTTTTTCTCTCCGAAGAATAACCCCGGAAACAAATTTTTTTTTAGTTTCCTCATGCTCTCATCATACAAGACATGTGATGGAGAAATAGTGTATGATATGAATGTTGCATCATCACTATGCACCCATACTATTTGCTGCTTAGTGATGCTAGCATTTTGCCACATCCTTTCCATCCTCATACCCTTGGAAAGAGTGTATGCCAAGTGATGGCCAAACTCCTTCAAGAGTAACCAGCACAACCAAGCCTCCTGCTGCCCGGTATCATAAATCTGCAAGTAGCTAACCAGCCCCTTGCTCATCATCCACTCAACCAATGGTGGATGTCCCCTTCCATTCTTCATCTTTGCACTCCTCCAATGAGGGCTACGATCATCCCAAATCAGATTCCTGCATCTCATGGGACCTTGAAATGAAATCTTCCAGAGGATCAATTTGACCCTATGAGGACCCAAATATGTGGTAGGAAAAAACCTCCCATCATGATGTGTATGGCTCAAGGAATGTCCAACACAGTCATGAGCGATTTTATCCATCCGAAGATGTCCTCCATCTACTATCTTCTCTTGTGAGAAGGTAAGTACCTCCTCAAACTGATGAAGAATCTTGCACTCCATGATGTGCAGGAGTGCACCTCTACTAAAATCTCTCCGGGAGGTCTCCTCCTCATGCATGTCCTTCCAAAACCAAAGAGGCCTTGGATATGGTGCAATTATAAGTCTCTCTTTAAGTTGTGGCATGCTCATTGAGAGAGTGTCATCTAGAGAGGAGAAAGAGTTCCTTATCTCTAGATGTCTACTCCTTCTCACTGCGTCCTTCATGGCTTCCTGAATGAAGCTGTCCTCCGAATGCTTACATGAGGAATGATCCCTCCTTTCTCCATCATTTCTCAACGTAGTGATATTCTGCTACTCTAGATCAATTGCATGCAATGATATAGACCCATCCAATGTTTTTTCTGAAATGACAAGAGATGGATTTTTAATCATACCTTGGTAAAATGTGGAGGCTCCTTGTAGGGCTGCAAGAGTTTCCTCCTCACAAGTGTTGGCCTCCCAAACTGTTGAAGATGAAGGCTGCTCCTCCATGGTCTCAATAGCATTGGTACATGCCTCATTAACTGGTGGTGAGGGCTCCTCCCTCTTCTGGCCAAATCTACTGATCAATCTCTGAGAAAACTCAACAATAGTAGAAACCCTTGTATGGCTTGAATGGTTGATCCACCAAGTACTTGCTTCACCTTCAAAGTGTAGCACTACAAATTCTATATCCTCTCTATCTACTACAGGATGTAGCAGGAAGAAAGCCTCAAGTTTCTTCACCCAAACCTCTGCTGCACATGTGAGTGATCCATCAAATGTGGACAATAGAAATCTATTGCCTCTCATCATCCATAGCTATGGGGTCTTCTTTCTTCTTTCTGCTGAATAAATTATGGAAAAGATAGTCTCTTGGAAGGCTCTAGATTTTTCTCAGTATTCAGCATGGTACTCACTTAGAATTTCAAATTCCAAGTGTTCTTCACGCTTCTGGTCTTCTTCTTTGTGAGAGTAGGAAGTGCATGGCTCTTCCTCTTCTCCTTCTTCAATATTCTTGACCTCCTTGGAGAGGTCTCCTCTGGATCTGAAAATAGATGAGAGTAAACTCATATTCTTCATCATCTTGATCTTCTTTGGCTGAGGCTCGCAGGCTGAGCCAGAGATCATGCTTTGATACCACTGTAATATCCCAAATTAGGAATAGCTACACTATTGGGAATATCTCAAGATATTACCAATGTGGAGATCAACAATACATAAACATGAGCTGGAAAATAGCAGTGAATGCATTAATACAAGAATGTCGAAATATCCACATAACCATTACATTAGATTATAGCAGCAATAATGTATACAATATCTTGAGGAAAACGCTCTCTAGCTAGGCAATACAACCCGATGAAACATATACATGGCATATGAAGAAATACTGCTATACAAGAGAAGCCCTGGCTATGACTGCGCAATATATGAAGAGGAAATGCTATAAAATAATGTCAATACATAGATACAACAATGTGGAGCTCAAATAAATAATGGGGAGCAAGATCTCAACCCCTGGAACCTACAATACATAATCCTTAAAAGGATTAGCTAAAATATACACAAAATGGAAATTCTGCAGAAATGTCGGAGTTGCTGGGAAACTGCAGCTCATAAATTAGAAATGGATGTAGATAGTTGATGATGCCAAAAATTATGGCTTAATATCATCTAAAGGATCTCTCAGGTGAAATTCTGATCCAATCCCTGAAGATCTCAGCCTCCAAAATAGTGGAGCAAGTCCCCACTGCAATTGCACTAAGAAATAACACAGTCTAGAGAAGGGACTGTGCTGTTGGTGAAGAGAAGTGCTTGGCTTGATGCCAATGATCTGAAATAAGCTCTAAAAACTCCCTCACTAACCTCCTAGAGGAATATAAGCTCCCTCCTCTGAAATATGCGCCAAGGAAATGGTGTGTGGAGTCCTCCACTGCAACACCCAGCAACACTGCATTATACTTGAGCAAAAATAACGTAGTAACTGAAAGGAGTAGCTTTGGCCTTGAGCCAAGAGATGTGGAGAAAGAAGAAAAATCCCTCAAGAGGCCTCTCAAGAAGGTGAAGAAATCCTAAACAGTAATTCCCCAGCAATTCTTGCTAAACAGCGAAAGAATGCACAATGTCTGAATAGACAATGAAATCAATAATCCAAAGCATGAGTTACAATAGCTACCTTTCCCTCCTTTTAAACAAGTGAAAGTTCTCTCTCCATGGGCCCCATCCATTAGGGTTTCCTCCACCAAATATTCTCTTCCTCATTCACACTACGCTGTCTCATAAAGTGATCCACTCCTCCTATGGTAGCATTGTTGACTTGGTCAAACATGACCTTACCTTCATGTGTTCGCCCCTTTTCACACTTGAGGATGCAAAATGAAGCTACTATGATGGTTCCTTTCACATTATGAGGGATTTTATTCATGTATTCAATAATAATGGGTTCCTTTAACCATTTATTTAGCTACAAGGTGATAAAAGCAAAATTTTAATATTCCATTTAGCCATGTGCTAAAATGGGAATATTACAAAAACCCACATTTTTTATCAGTCTCTATTTTAGTTGAGGGTCAAGCTACATTGGTTGCATTTGAGGGACCATTTTCCTTCTCACTTGTTACACATGGAAGCAAGCATGATTCTCATTTTTTCTCTCTATGGTTCTATTGTTTCTGTCTTTATGAGGAGAATGATTGGGAGAGAGACACATTGGGTGAATGTGTCCTTTGAGGGAGAAATTCCTCACACTTTTTTCACTACATGTTATAAGGGGAGCATGGGATATGGTATGGTAACCTTAAAAAAACATTTGTTTCCTTATGAGGTGAGCCATATGAGGGATGTGATGCCATATGATGATGACTTCCAACTCATCATATATGGAATGGTTTGGGCCAGCTCGATTTGCAGTGTTAGAGGAGAGATCCTTAGAGATCTAGTCCTCATCTTGCCACTTGAGGGAAATATTATTGCAGCCCATGATCAGCCAACACTCTACAATTATCACAAGTGGAGAGATGGATAGCGTGGGGTAGGCCACCTTTCCTACCATGTGCAGAATTTTGGCCCACCTACTTTGCCAGAGCCAAAGGTGGAGGACAGTTTCTAGGATTTTCCTAGTTGGGAGGTGACCCATTTTGCATGGCTAATAGCTTGGGGATGGAGGAGCCATATGGGAGATATATTTACCATTATATTTCAGATCCCATTCCTTGAGGGGACCTCTAGAAATCACTTTTCTATCCTCTTGAGTATTTCACCTTTACATGATGATAGCTTGATAGTTGACTTGCATGCTGAGGAGGAGAAATGTGGAGGCTTGATTGATGAGATAGCATCACTTCACTTGTAGGAGATAATCATACATGGATGCTACAGGGAGATGAGGAGAAAATAATTTAGTCTATCCTTGCACTTGCTTGAGGACAAGCAATCTTTGAGAGGGGAGCACTGTAATATTCCAAAATTTGCAAGCAACAAATTGGAATATTAATTTTTACTTATATCATCTAGGAGGTGAATAAAATGGGTAAAATGACCATGAGTAGGAATAAAATCCCTCATAGTGTGAAAGGGATCTGTGGAGTAGCTTAATTTTTCACCTTCCAGTGTGAAAAGGGGCAAATGCATGAGGACAAGGTCAAGTTTGACCAAGTCAATAGCACTGCCTAAGAGGGTGTGGCTTGCTTGGGAAGATAGTGTAGTTTGAGAGGGAAAAATATTATTTGTGGAATAAACCCTAATGTGTGGGGTCTAGGGCAAAGACACATTCACTTTCATAAAAGTAGGAAGAGGCATCCATAGAGGGACATGTTTTGAGAATTTGATTATTGGTCTTGTAGACTATTTGCAGTCTCCGACTGTTTAGCTAAGTTGCAGTTTTGTTTAGCACGAGGGATTCCTGTTTAGGAATTCGTCTCCTTCTTGAGAGGCCTCTTGAAGGATTTCACTTCATTTCTCCACATATAGGCTCAAGGCCAAAGCCATACCTCCATCTACAATGTTATTTCTGCTCAAGTGTAACGTTGTGTTGCAGGGTGTTGCAGTGGAGGGTTCCACAACACCATTCCTTGACTCATATTTCAGAGGACGGAGCTTCTAATTCTCAGGAAGGTTAGTGAGGAAGGTTTCCAAATCTGAATTTCATATTTTGGCATCAGGCCAAGCTTATCCTATCATCAGCAATGCAATCCCTTCTCTAGGCTACATTATTTCAATGCATATCTGCAATGGGGGTTTGCACCACAATCTCGGAGGGTGAGATATTCAGTGCTAGGATTAGCCTTGCACTTGAGAGATATATTGGAGGAGGTATATTTCAGATTGAGAATCATCTTTATCCATCTCCATGTATTTCCAGTTTTGAGTTGTAGCTTCTACCCTGCTACTCCGGCATTTCTGCAGATTTTCCATTTGTATATATATTTCAGCCAATCCTTCTAAGGATTGTTGTACCATTGTTTTCAGGGGTTGAGAGCTTGCTCCCAAAATTTTATTGAGCTGATATTGTCATATAATTATATTATCATTTTTAAGGTTGTATTGTCTCCATTAAACTGCGCTGATATAGCCTTGTGTAAACTCTGTGTAGCAGTGGTCTTTAGTTTCTTGTACATGTTTTGTTGAGGCTCTCATTGCCTAGCTTGAGTGATTGATTCCTCAAAGCATTGTACTCTTTTTCTACTATATTATACATTGGTTGGCTATCTAAATCTTCATGTGTGCAGTCTTGATAAAAAAACACAGTTGCTGCATTATATGTTCATGTATTGTTGCAGTCCCTTCATCGGGCATTTTCTGAAGATAACTAGGTGTGGGAGATCTGTTTAACCCACCTAGAGGGATTTTTTTTGAGCCATCTCTTGGAATTCAGTCTTAGATGAAATTTTCTAAGGGATCCAAGTCCTGGTTTCAAATCCTATAGCATCCATTCCTAAAAAAAAAAATTTCCAGGCATGCTTGGCTGATAGTTCCCATTTTGGGATATTACACTTTGTCTTCGTCATTCCCTTTGTTTTCTTTCATATTCTAATATTTGTTCAGGAGTCATGTTTAACCTAATTGATCCTTCTCCTTCTTAATCCATTTCTTGTTTAGATAATTGTAGGGTTTTAATAGGAGGTTGGCTTTGTATTTCTTCCACTACTTTGATTTCCCCAAGGATAGATTGCTCTAGCTGTTCAATAGTTGGTTTTCTTGTGTATTTTTGTTTCCAAATAGAAGAGGTTCTTTAGGGGATTGCTTTTTCATTACCTCCAAGGCCAACAAGATTTTTCTTTCAACTAAATTTAATCTTTGTCTCGATCTCTTTTTTTCCTCTAACTCCTCTATAATAGGTTTTCCAGCAACCGGTGTTGTTAGTCCTATGGATGAATGAATTGTTGGGGGGTTTTGTTTCATAAATATACCTTTTTGATCTCTATCTCTAGGCATAAGAAAACATTACTTGAAATAAAAACTATATTTCTTTTTGTTTTTGGTGATTTTATATTGTTTATGTTTTTTTTAATCTTTTTATCTTCCTATTTTGACCATTTTTGAAATATGCTTCCCCGACAACGATGCCAAAATGTTGGGTCAATTTACTGTTGTAAACTAACACAAGTATTTATTATTAATCTGGGTTAGTTGAACTTAGAAGCATCCCCAAAGTATATGTGTTTCATTTGTGATAAATTTAGAATATGGTTTATTGATGATTAGGGAAATGCATATTACAAATATAAATCTAACTTAAATAATTTTGAAATTTTAAAAAATAGATTAAGATGCATGAAGTAATAATTGAAGAGGCTCTTCACTAAAACAGGTCCTGGTTGTCCTTCATCATTTATTTCATTTATCATCAATGCTATTATGAAAAAAAGAATTTAAATAAACAATATATTAAGATACATGAAGTAATAATTGAAGAGGCTCTTCACTAAAAGAGGTCCTAGTTGTCCTTCATCATTTATTTTATTTATAATCAATGCTATTGTGAAAACAAGAATTCAGAAAAGCAGGAAAGATGAATCATATTTTTGAACTCTTAATCAGACAGAATAAGTATTTAACTTAAATACTGGTTTGTCTTTACGTATACAGAATAGAAACAAGATTAAGATCCATCAACAATCAAAGCATGTAAAGGCATGTAAAGATGAATTCTAACTGAAAATCTTGATTAGATAGAAAGAGTGCTTAACTTAAACACTTGTTTTTCCTTTCATATGTAGATTCATAATGATCATTATATTCATCAATAATTGAAAATAAACAACTTAAACATAAGAAAACTAATTCAGAAATTGCAGCTAAGAAATAAACTAAGAAGTGCACTTAGCTTGATGTGGGGGCCCCCACCCTTGCCTCGCACACTGAAGGTAAGTTGAGCTACTTAAGACTTCAATTAATCAACCAACATGTAACAACATCAAAATATGATAGAACGGATCTTCAATTATGTCTCCAAGTATTAGAAATAATAATAATAAGTCATATAAGTTCCATATTAAAGCCTTCAAATTTTGAGGCTTAAATAGATAAAATATCTAAAAAACTCATCTAAAATAGCTTAAGTAGTCATAAATATCCTTATCCTATCATATCAAGTCGAATTCATCTATCAGATCCATCATAATCTAGAAAATCCCACAAAATAAGAGTTTTGACCTAGTTTCTAGGGATCCTCCATAAAGACTGGTCCTGTTTGACCCCCTTTGACTGGGCCTATTAAAGCTCAATATGATTGTGCCAATAGGTTTAATCTTATTCTTATTTCCTGAGCTTTCTATAAACATATATAGCTCGAGCCCAAGTTTCATGCACATATGCAAACCATAATGCTATTTCGGGAATTTCTCTTGCTGTCCAAAAATGCACTTAAATTCCAATTTTTACAAAAACATCTAATAATTGAAAAACATAAATTAAATAACTGTATATGCATATTTGGGTCAGTATGAAGTGGATGTGATGGTAAATAGATGGATAATATGAAAAAATAAGGTGTATTTCCTAAACAAAAAGAGACAAAAAATGAGGGCCAACAAGCACGATGTAGAATGGGTAGCATAATGTAGAAGAAGCTTGCCAGGTTGTCGAAGATCAATGCACTGCATTGGAATCCATGATCAACTGATTTTGTAGTGACCTCCCCAAAGTCACATTACCTGCCACCGTTACACCTACAATTAAGTTAGAAATCTTGGTAGCCGCGTTGAAGGCTTCATGTTCGGAGATAAAAACAGTTCGCGCCGAACTAGAACAAAAGATCGCAGACCACCAAATGAAGCTGCAGCCAGTGACTCCTCTGGAGGTGTGTGCACAGTGTGCCGCTATCATCACAGAATCAACTATTAGCATTACCATTGTCATGAATGCTTGAAGTAAGCTATCTGAAGAGGCCTTGGGACTTTGGATCTCCATCCAATATGACCCCATCATCCAATAGCTAAAAGCAGAGTTGAGGACCAAAGAGCAGCAGTTTGATGACTTTTGGGTCGATGTGTCAACCCTCGTGCCCACCCAAAGACTCGAAAAATTGTAGGAGAACCATACCATTTAGCTAGAAATTGACACACTACGCCAACAAGAGAATTTGTCGGATGCTCGAATGAAGCCATGGTCAAATCAGTCCTTGCAGCTCTCACAAACCATTGAAGGGGCCCTCAAAAATCTGCACCAGACACATAGAAGCATCAGTTTAGCCACCAAAGGGCCAACCACAGAAAAATTGTTGGAAGAAGTGAAGAATGCTTCAGCGCAAAGTATTGAAGTCCTCTTACCATTCCAAAGTTATGTGCAGGTGCTCAAAGAAAAAATGCATGAAGTTGGACTAGAGTGAATCGGGACGAGTCACTAGATTATGTTGGGGGCCTGTTGGAGTAGGGTCCCATAGGGTAAAGAAATTTTGAGTATTTTTTGGTTAAGTTTTTGTTTATAAGCACTGTGCACCGATATAAAAGGGGATTTGGGGCAGGTAAAAGTCCCTTAATTATTGTAACAGGTAAAAGGGAAAACAATGAGTATCAAACCATGGTTTAAGACCATGGTATGTGCATGTTTGGAAAGATATAAATATGTAAGATTTGGGAAGGATAGATATATCATGTCATATCGATGAATGTTATGGTTATGTTTTGTGTTTTGGTCTGAGTTTTGGGGACGGTTAGTCTAGGTAGAAAGGCTCCTGCTGGCTGTGTGCACAGAGACCTAGTCCTAAGCTGTGTGCAAGGACTCTATTACTATGTGCACAGTGTTAGTGTCAGTATTTTCATACTTCCACCAAGGATCAAAACACATTTTTCATGTGCATCTTAGGTGTCCCACTCTAAATAAATTTTCAATAATTCCATTAGATCATGATGAAAAATTGTTCCACTGGTGGTTTTCCTTGTCAATAAGACTCATTCTCCCTTAGAAGATCATATTGGCTGACTCGTTCTCATGTCTCCTTGAGCATAACAACACCTATGGAAATGCTCTTTTCACTTGGAAGTCTTTTAAGTCAATCTCATTCATGAAAGTCAAGTATAAAGTAGTCCCATTAGGTCATTAGGTTTTTATATTTCTCAAGGTCACTCCTTCATTCCAGAGGAAGTCAAAACATATATGAGAGGGACTAAATAAGATCATCATGATGTAAATATCATACTTTCAAAGTTGTATTTTTTCAGTTTAATGATTTTTATATCAAAAATGTCATTTTGATATAAAATTCAATATGTAATTTATTTATGTTTTTCCAAATGTAGTTTAATGTTAAAGTATGTAATAAATTCAATCCCAAGCTTTCAAATACAATCATTTCTAGCCTAAGTGGAGCAAAGAAATCCAAGCTCCATGACTTGATCAAACTGCAAAATTCCAAAGAAGTCAGAAAGATAAAGAGTATCAGTGCCAAAGTCCAAAGGGAAAAGTGAAACATAGGAAAAGTGGGTTATTCAAATTGAAAATTCAAAACCACTAAAGCTATAAAGTCTTAAAAAACCTCAAAGGAAGTCATTTCCTTCATTCATCCATCAGAAGTTCCCAGCAAAGAAGAAATTTCAATTTTTCTGAGCATTTTGGGTCAAATTTGAGGGTCTCTGCACGTTTACCCTTGGTCCCTGCGCATTTCACTAGACGTTCCACGTTTTCACTCAGACGCTATGCATTTTCCCAAAAAATCTTGACCAATTTACACAGGCACTGCGCGTTTACCCAAAGGTGCTGCGCATTTTCCTGGGCATTGTGCGTTCCTCCAAAACGTTGTTTGTTTCCTCAGGGAGGGTTTCAAAGCATTTCACAAACTCCAGCAAGCTTCATTTCCTCACAAATTTCTTAAAAAGGCTTTAAAATCAATAAGTGGGCCCTAAAGACACCTCTCTTCTAATATATTTGGTGTTCCATAAAAATTTTGAAGTTTTTGTTACTATGAAACCCTAGCTTTCATTTCCTTCCCATTTTTCATGCACCATATCCATATTCATGTCCCTAAACACATATCCATCATAAATACTATTAAATCCTAGGGCTTTAATAAGACCTAGGTTTTCATTACATTCACTCTCTCCATTTTCCTAAGCTATTCATTTCATCTCTCACTCCCTTCATCTCATTCCATTTACCCTAGGGTTTCCAAGGCCTTCAAATTCAAAATGTCTGAAGAGGATGACATAAGTGTTAGTGAGGAACAAACACCAAAGAAGAGTAATAAAGGATGGAAATCATTATATATGAACTAGTAACCACAAAGGAGCTCATGGATTCTCCTCTCACTGTGTCATGTTTTAAACATGTTGGTTGTTTTGATTTTTGTGAGAAAGTGCAAAGGGTCCAATATCACCCTTTGTTGACAAGGTTGTTCATTACCAATATTCATGATAGGTAGGTCACTCTTGTTGTGGTCACTTTTACAGTATCCACTAATGCCATTTCAGCTGCTATATGGATCCCTAATGTGGGAGAGAAATGGTTTAAACAAGTAAACCTTGATCAGAGCTACTATGAACCATATCTAAACCTAGATACAATGATGACAAAAATACCATTTTCCCTTTTCTCTCCTCCTTTACCAATATTTCCCTATGATGAAGATAATCATGAAATATTTCACCTGTGAGGGGAGGTTTTCTCGACTCTATTCATATCATATCCGAATCCTCATGCACTTCACTGAAGCCAGAATGCTTCACATACCTTACTATCTCTCCCAAAGCATTGACAAGATGGCATACATAGTACAAAAGAGGGATTATAATCATCAAATGAAAATTATTTTCCACCACTCCCTCATCAAGATGATAGTCATGCATCAGCGTTGAGATTGCAGCAAGATGATGAGCTTAGTGGAAAGAAGTCGCCTTCACTAAGTGGGCCCGTAGGCTATTTTTGGAGCAAGTCTATTTTTAGACTATGTCTATTTTTAGACATGTCGATCATATTCTATGAGTTGCAGGATGCTATTTGTGGATGGTTGGTCAAGTTAGAAAAAATATATGGACTTCTATTTTTAGAAATATTGGGCAGAATCTATTTTTAGATTGCCAGTCTAAAAATAGAAATGTCGAATATTATTAGCTCTTAATAATATTTGGACTATAAAAATTATCTTATTCTCTTGGAGCACTTCAGTTAAGTGCATAGATGTGGCATAGGAGATGATAGAAGGAATTACGCTATTCCTGAGGGTTAAGTGGAGCTATTGCATGGATACTTCAGTTAGAACTCATGTGACAGATTTTGGTGGAGTTATTGAGATAGTTGATGGAGTTGTGTTTAGTTTAACTGAGTTAAACATAGTTGAGCTAGTTGTATCTAGTCTAACTGATTGATACACTAGTAAGAGTGGTGTGAATTAATTATTAATTAATTCAATAATTATTAACTCATTAATCAACTAAAGAATACATTAGTTAACTACAATGCATGGACAATTTCAGTGGAGACCAGTGAAGAGGTAGGTGAAAGAGCAGTGTGAATATCAGTTGTGACTATACTGTTGCATGATTTGCAACACACAGTGATTGGAGATGCCAATGAGGATTGCGCAGTCAAGGCTGGACCAATTTGAGTTCATTTAGAGCCATTCTTCAGCAATGATTGCGTAGTAGAGGTAGGCTATCAGGTGGCAGAGATTGGAGCATGTGATTTGCTAGATCGGGCTTGATTAGTGTGTAGCCATTGGAGATTGTACTGAGAGCTTTGTGAGGAGATTTGTATAATGATTTTTACATGATCTATATGACATATAATATACAGATAGTTGGGGTTTTTCAGCTTTAAATTTTCCCATAAAATACTGTGTTCATATGTGTGATTGTTTATGGTTTTAATGTGCACATGCAATTGTTTTTATTTCCGCAATTAATGATCAATGGTGGAAGAGATTTTGTATTTTGCATGAAGTTAAAATAGTGTGTGATCAGGAGAATCTCGATGAATAATATATCATTTATTCAAATTTCTACAATCAGCTTGAGAAAAATAACATTTCATGTGACGCATTCATAGCAAATGAAGTCTTCACTACCCCACCTAGTCAGCATGAGCAGAGTACCCCTTCATCATATTATCCTCCCATATCCACTCCTCCATCTCAACCGACTTCTCATACATCATCACCAAGTTAGATGCATTCACCTCATGTTGATCCTACTTCTTCACCTTTCTGTAACCCTTCATCATCACATCATGATACTGAGTCATCAAGTAGTGAGAAGGACACTGAGGCAACATGGGCTAATGTGATTGATGTTGAGACATTTCCCAAGACATATTAGAGAGGCTATAGGCATGTGTTTGCTTTGCTTGTATTGAAAGTGACCATGACTTCTTCATCAACAAAACAGGTGGACAAGGGCAAGGAAAAGGCTAAAGAGCCAATCATTGATGAGCAGGAGGATAAACATGAAACAGAATAGGAGTTTCAACTGATTGACCTAGATGAGGAATATGAGAACATAATCATCAGTGCAGCAATCAAAGTAAAAGAAGCAAGGATTAGTGAACTTCAATAAAATCTTGACAGAGCAAAGTATGTGATTGAATTTCTTGAGAAAGAAAATCAGCAGCTGAAGACCAAGCAGATCATCAGTGAGGTAAAGACCATCAAAGCACAAAGAGAGGTAGAAAAGGCTAAGGTCTTCCTAGAGGAGACCTTGGATAGATTTGGTGAGATTTATGATGAGGAGGATTATCCTCCAATATAGAGGCCAAGGACTAGAGGGCTAAAAAGAGCTCTAGCCCTTGAGAGACAAAGAGAAGCTGAGTTGGCAGAGCAGTTCACGTCAAGTAAAGTTGCTTGCCTTAGATATTAGCAAGGACAGAGAATCATGGCTTGATAGATCTAATTTGCATCTAGAGAGGTTTCTATAGAAGGACAAAAAGTACAATGACGTTCAGAATAAAATGGCAAAGCACTACGCCATGAGGAACAAAATTGCAAGGGCCAAGCTCAAACGAGCCCATGCAAAAATTCAAACTTTGACCAAGCAAAAGGAGAAGGAGAGGTTAGAAATACTTGCTGAGGTGTCTCTTCATGCATCAAGAACTTGAGAAGCAAGTATCCTCACAATTTTGTCAACTTTTTGGCACACTTGGCACTATAGTTCATTTTTCGTTTTTTGAGTAATTTTGGTATACATAAATTCTACCAAAAGTGTAGTGACCTCGGTGCTATGCTCTTTTTTGGTGCCTCCAATTGACAAACGGCCACCACCCTCATGTTCAAAATTATTAGTACATCAATCCTAGCAATTTTCATAAAATTTGGAGGAGAATTGGTCCCTCAAAAGTGCAAAAAACTACCAAATTTTCATGTTTCTCCCTCCTTTTTGACATGGTCATTGCACGTTTACTAGTATTGGGATATTGATTTTTTGATAGGTCAAATGAGAACTATTTTGGAACATGGATGTATATTTTGAAACTTGACTCAGGGATCTTTCTAATGAGCTATCATGGAGCTGATTTGGACATTGGGAAGACACTCAAAATTTTCTTTCAAAAGAGGCTATTTTTCTTCTTAGGGCATTGCACGTTTGCCAGGAAAATGCATTTTTCACAATCTTCAGCAAATTTTGAAGTTTCACTCCAATTTCACTTTTTACTGGGAAAAATGAAGAAATTACTGATGTAAATGGTCATGGTGAATGTAAATGTCATTTTTTTACTTTCTTCTAAGGTAGATGCATTAGGTGAGTCCTCTAGAGGTCAAATGAATCGGTTTCCTCTCTTTTAGAGGCAAATTGTTGGGTCTTCCTAGTCTTCAATTTCTTGTTTGGACGTAGGTGAAACTGATTCCTATCTCATGGATTAGACTCCTTGAGGCTAGGGACATTTTTTTTGAGGTCTATATCTTCTTCTTATTTCTCATTAGTAGGCGTTGGAATCATTTGGAGGTTTGTCTTCTCAAGAGACACACTTTTGTATCAATTTTAGCCTGGACATTAATCAAATTTGTAGCTATTTTTATGGGATCCATGTGGTATAGTGTTAAGTTTCAGTTTCTTCTTTGTGCTCATATGTTAGAATGTTTTTTTTATTTCATTCATCATCTCATTGCAATTAATTGAATGTTTTCAAGTTAGATGAACATAATCCATAATTGCTATGCTTTGTTTTGGGTAAATATTCACAGTTTGTAATTTCTTCATTTTAGAAAGAAATCATGAGTTCACCATCCTCTTTCTAGCTCCTCACCTGTCTTAATCATCTCATCATCAAAACCCTAAATTGCTAAACCACTATACTTACCTTGCCCCATAGAACACCCTGCAAATCTTGACCTGATTTCCTTGTCCTGACTGTTGACTCCTCCTGATCCAGCAAAACCCTATACAATCAAAATAAAAACTCTAAGCTAATATACCTAGCCTAAAATCTTATTTCCTCAGTCATCTTGGCTGTGATCTATACAGAGAGAGCCCTCTCCTTGCCTAGTAGGGCTAGCTACTTGGCTAAGCGTGGTTTGAGGTTACCTTGGAATTTCCTTCTTCAACCTGAGGTTCAATCTGAGTGATAAAATTTTGGTCACCATACTGGGGAGAGAAAGATCATATCTTCCCTAGGAAATAATGACAAAGTTTAGATCTGATTGTTGATGGTGGACAACAATTAGATGCATATGAAGGTTGAACTCTTCACCTAGCGACTCCAACTTGATGTAAATACTACACTGGAGTATTGACCTTGCCAGCATGAAAATGGAAGGATCCTACACAAAGGTAAGGTATTCAAAGTGGAATTGTATTCAAGATCTAATATGATTTCTTGTAAATTACTTATTTTCTTTTCCTGAAACTATCCTGAAAATTTTCCGAAGTTTGTTGTATGATAAATATGATCAAAATATTGATTCTACCTATTCAAAAAGTGTAAATACCGAGTTTTCCTTTGATATTTGTCGACATCCTTTTTCTAAATCTTATGATGACCATCTTCAAATTGATGAGCCTAAAGAGATCAAGACTGATCCTACAAATTATGTACATACTCCTACACCTTGTAAATTTCCAGATCAATACAAACCACTCATCTTACCTCCTATACTCCATGCTTTCCCTGAAAATCATTACCTATATCTGCCAAGGTTTGATGGTGAATATTAAAACATCAATGCTGAGAGACATATGTAGAATATTGAGACGTTCCTAGACCTTTTAGAAGTTGACAAAGAGGATGTCAGTATTAGGATATTTTATCTTTCTTTGCAAGGAAAAGTCAAGAGTTGGTTCAAAAACTTTCCTGCCGCGAGAATCTAAGATTTCCCATAGTTTGCCAAAGTTTTCCTCAATAGGTGGGTGGTCAAACAAAACCCCTTCCTAATTCTAAAAGAGTATGACCAGCTGAAAAGATAGCTAGGGGAGACAGTACAACAATTTTCTGCCAGATTCAATCAAGTATATTATTTGATACCTACTGATATAAGACCCCCTCCTAGCTCAACTCTTTTACATTACCTGGATGCCTTTGATCTGGAAATGGAGTTTCATCTAAGAGAATGGAACCTTGCAAAACTTGAAGAGATGTAGAAAAATGTAGTAGATGTAGAGGCTAATCTGTTGATCAGAAGGGAAAAGCTGAAGGAAGAAGAGAAGAAGAACATTGCAGAGCACCTGACATCTTCAAAGGTAAAGCTAGACATTTTGGTAAGTACAATAGAGGAAATGATGCAAAGTATCACCATGAGAGATGTATTTTCCGTTAAATATCATCATGACCCACTTATCCCAGAAAATTAAGAGATTGCAAGCCCTAAATATTTTCCTACTAATCCCAGCCACCATAGATCAGAAAATGGATTTGTAGATCAATCCGAGGAGAAACAATATGATAATATAATGTGTATGATTGGTGGCATTACTTATATTGATTATTTTCCAAAGTTTGATTAGTATGATGATGATTATGTTCTCCAACCAAAATATAATATTACAAAGAAATTATAAGTTGGTTTGTGGGAGGAAGTTCAGTTTCAGCAGCTTGAAAATAGTGATCATCTGATGCATATCAGCTATGATAGTGATGAGGAAAGTCTATAAAATTTGAAAGTAAGTGAAGGATATTTGCCTCTTTGTTTTACTTCATTTCAGTTTATTAGAGATAAATTTCATGCGATCATAAATCAACACTCATTGAGTTTTGATCTTGAAAATCAAGAGGATAATCAAATTTTTTATCAGAGCTCCTTACCTTTGTGTTTCTCCTCACTTGCAAAAATAAGAGAAAACTATAAACAAGAATATAAGCGAGTGGTCAACACTATAAATGATGAACATTCTACTAAATTGGTTGAGAAAATAATTTGCGACATAGAATCCTCCTTAGCTCTAGATTTGCAGCCACCAAATGCCATTGAATTCCAGGTTGCAGATGAATGCTTGGAAGCTAAAACATATGATCAAATGATGCAAGATGATTCTGTACCTTTATGTTTTGAAGCATTTCATCTTTTAAAGGAAAATTTTCATAATATCTCTAAAGCAAAGGATGAGAAACCTATAGAAAGCCATGAAGTCTCATTACGACCAATGGAAAATAGGTTGCAACGGTCTTTTCAAGTTTTTCATGACCCAATAGTTGATGTGTTAGATCATATCTACAGTAAATGTCCTTCTCCATTAGCTAACTATGATTTTTAAAACAGTGTTGATATAAACTTGATCCGATAGCCGACTTCATTGTCTTATTCAGCAGGAGTTTCATTACAAAGCTCATACCAAGATTTGCAATCATATCAGGAGAGTAATGAAGAATTTTTTTTGTTGTTGATGATCATCAAGAAAAACTAGTCATTCATGAGTTTCAGGATCCTTTTGTCAACTTCCGGGAGTCATCAAAGAAAGAAAGCACAAATGTTAGGAAAATTTTGAAACCAAGGTACGAAGACTACCTAGAGTAGATCAATAATGTATTAGATGGGCTGGAAATCATTATGTATTCTTATGAAGATCCTTTTTCTTAAGGTCAGATGGCAGGGTCATGCTTTGCAATTTCAGCAAGATTTGATCTGTTGACAAGTTTTCATGGGAGTTTCCTTTTATTAGTTCTTTCTTCTTGCTCATAAGTAAACACTTGCGGAAAATTAAAAAGTAGCTAGAATGATTACATGGTTGCATTGGTTATTCCATTTCACTTGATCAAGTGATGAATGGATCAGTTAGAGTAGGTTTTATTGAATAAGCCCAATTCCAAGTATCTTTTTCAGTCAGTCTTGAGTCTATTTATTGAGTCAATTTTTCAATATTTAGTTTGGTTTTTAGCTGTTGACTCCATGCCCAATGGATAGGCACATGGTCTACAATTTTCTTGGCACCTCCAAGGAGCTATCATCCCCGTCTGGAGCTAATGTTAGTGTCAGTACTTGCATACTTCCACCAAGGATCAAAACACATTTTGCATGTGCATCTTATTTTTCCCACTCTAAAGAAATTTTCAATCATTCCATTAGGTGATGATATAAATTTGTTCCACTCGTGGTTGTCCTTGTCAATAAGCTTCATTCTCCCTTAGAAGATCATATTTGAATACTCATTCTCATGTCTCCTTGAGCATAACAACACATATGGAAATGTTCTTTTCACTTGGAAGTATTTTAAGTCAAAATATCATTCATGAAAGTGAGGTCTACAGTAGTCCCATTAGGTCATTAGGTTTTCATATTTCTCAAGGTCACTCCTTCATTTCATATGAAGTCAGCAGATATATGAGAGGGACTAAATAATAACATCATGATGTAAATATCATACTTTCAAAGTTGTAATTTTTTCAGTTTAATGATTTTTATATCAAAAATGTCATTTTGATATAAAATTCAATATGTAATTTATTTATGTTTTTCCAAATGTAATTTTATGTTCTCATATGTAATAAATTCAATCCCAAGCTATCAAATGCAATCATTTCCACCCTATGTGGAGCAAAGAAATTCAAGCTCCATGACTTGATCAAAATGAAAAATGCCAAAGAAGTCAGAAAGATAAAGAGTATCAGTGCCAAAGTCCAAAGGGAAAAGTGAAACATAGGAAAAGTGGGTTATTCAAATTGAAAATTCAAAACCACTAAAGCTATCAAGACTTTCAAACACCTCAAATAAATTCATTGCCTTCATTCATCAATCAGAAGTTCCTAGCAAAGGAGAAATTTGAAGTTTTCTAAGTATTTTGGGTCAAATTTCAGGGTTTCTGCGGGTTTACCCTTGGTCGCTGCACGTTTGACTAGAAATTGTACATTTGCACTCAGGCATTGCGTGTTTTCCCTAAAAATACTAACCAATTTACACAGGAATTTCATGTTTTCCCAGAGGTGTTGTGCATTTTCCTAGGCTCTGCACATTCCTCCAGAACATTGTGTGTTTGCTCAGGGAGGGTTCCAAAGAATTTCACAAAATCCAGCAAGCTTCATTTCCTCACAAATTTCTTCAAAAGGCTTTAAAATCAGTAAGTGGAACCTAAATACACCTCTCTTATAATATATTTGGTGTTCCATAAAAGATTTGAAGTGTTTGTTGCTATGAAGCCCTAGCTTTAATTTCCTTCCCATTTTTCATGCACCATATCTATATTCATGTCCCTAAACACATATCAGTCATAAATATTTTTAAATCCTAGGTTTTTCATAAGACCTAGGTTTTCATTACATTCACTCCCTCCATTTTCCTAAGCTAGTCATTTCATCTCTCACTTCCTTCATCTCATTCCATTTACCCTAGGGTTTCCAAAGCATTCAAATTCAAAATGTCTGAAGAGGAGTTCAGTGAGGAACAAACACCAAAGAAGAGTAAGAAAAGAGGGAAAATAATCAGATATGAACCAGTAACCACAAAGGAGCTCATGGTTTCTCCTCTCACTGTGTCATGTTTTAAACATGTTGGTTGTTTTTAGTTTTGTGAGAAAGTGCAAAGGGTCCAATATAACTCTTTGTTGACAAGGTTTTTCATTACCAATCTTCATGATAGGCAGGTAACTCTTGCTGGGGTCACTTTTACCGTTTCCACTAATTCCATTTCAGCTACTACAAGGATCCATAATGTGGCAGAGAAATGGTTTAAAAAAGCAAGCCTTGATCAGATCTACTATGAACCTTATCTCAAACCTAGATACAAGGATGACAAAAAGACAATTTTCCCTTTCTTTCATCTCCTTGACCGATATGTCCCTATGATGAAGATAATCATGAAATATTTCACTTGTGAGGGGAGGTTTTCTTGACTCTATTCATATCATATCTAAATCCTCATGCACTTCACTAGAGTTAGAATGCTTCACATACCCTACTGTCTCTCCCGAAGAATTTACAAGATGGCATACATAGTACAAAAGAGGGTGTTAGTGTCATGTGATTTGGCTGATTGGCAAGCCAAATGACAGTGTAACATCAAACCAATTTTTGGAGCCTGAGGACCTAGCCTTCCTGGACTCAGAGAGGGCTCTCTCTATATGTGTAAGGGATATCTATATGTTTTCTTATTGTATTTGGATTTTAGGCTAGTTATGAAGTAGGTTTTTTGGTTTTGGTTTTTAGGTTGTGAGGCATGAAACTGATCAAAGATATAAGATAGGTAAAAATATGTGAGATCAACTGGGCTATGGGGTCGAAAAGGTCAATAAATCTATCAGATGGTGGTACAAGGCTATTGAAGGGCCAATTTGATTCGAGGTAGAAAGGATATTTGGGAAAAATGGAATAAAATGAACATCAAGTTTGGGAACAACAAAGGATTTCAAACATGACTAGTTTAATAGCTGACATAAGCATGGTAGGGAAAACCATTAATCATGAGAAATGTAACTATAAGCTAATCAATACATAGAAATAAACATTCAAGCCATGCATAGAGATATATGACTCTTTAAATTTAGGAAATGACTATCAGACTTTGGGGAAATACACTTAAGACAAACAAAGAACTTAAATCACTATGCCGGAATGCCTAAACACAGTACTTCGAGTTATTAGGCACTTTGAAAACAATATTGCATAGTCTTAGGCAAAGGGCAAGATCAGAACAAGACCTCCTTGGTTCAACAAATGACAATCTAATCAGTCAAAGAGACATTTCATGGATGGAGCTATGGCTAGCCATGAGTAAGCAGGGCGTACCGTAAATCATACTTAGCATGCATAAAACCATGAATGAAACAAGCAAACAATATTCTTAAGTTATTAAAGAGCAATCAAGAATTCCTTAATGTGACTAACAATGAAGAAAACATGGAAGCTATGAAGAAGCAGGAAATTTGAGGTGCCTCTAAGGGCATGTCTCAAATTTGTTCTCTACTGTTCTATAACAAGCAAGAAACATGGATTCATGAATGAAAACTAGGAAAAAAAACAAAGAGAGAAACACTACCATTCTACCAAGTCATGGAATTCAACAACAATCCTCTTTCATCATCCAAGAACAGCCAAGAGACTATCCAAAAGCATGAGACAAGTATTTCTTCCAAAGCTTATATGACCATATATTTCTTCTATCATCGAGTTCAGCCTTGTTTACAATGAAATCCTTTGGAATATATAGGCTCAAGTGAGGAAAATATCTTAGTTCATTTTTCACTCTCATTGGCCTATCCAAAATATCTAATCTTGTCCTTGAGGCTTTGCAAAGCCCAAGGCACAAAATATCTCATAAAATATCTAAAAATGCTAAAAGAGGGAAATAAATTGACTTTTCATAACTTCTCATGTGCAAAAATAGCTAAACGCACATGAGGAAAAAGCAGTTTTTAAAGGTTCAATTTTTACAAAAATACTCAAAAATTACATCAACAAAAGGTCCCCTCACTTGCAGGCAACTTTTGGCAGCCTTCCTGATGTCGAAACGAGGCTCATGATAGCTCGTTGGAAATCTCTGAGTGTCTACTTTCTTGGTAAACTATAATTTTCCCAATATGATGCCTGGAAGTCCTCCAAAAATAGGCCTGTGTGTAAAAAACCAAAAAATAAGGTTTGCTGATAGACCGGGCAGAGTGTAGAAAAAGCGGGCATTTTTCGCCATTTAGGGGGAGAAAATGATCTTCAAATGTCCTTAAAATCACTGAATGTGTGCTCCTAAAATTATGGCATCCAATGATACCATTATCCTCCTTTGATGATCCCCCAAACTAAAATGGTGAAGCCCATGAGTTTTGGCCAAAAACACAAAAATGCCAAAAAACCAAAATATGTCGAAAAATGCCCAAAATTGGTGAGCATGACCCTTAAGGGTTCTCAGCAACATGTTGTGAAGCAAAGGCCAAAATCTGAAGTCATGATATGTCTTTCCTCACTTTCCGTGTTGAGCGCTTCCCTTTAGCCTCCTTGAGCTTTTCTTGAGCAGCCTTCAACTTGCGCTGGGCAAACTGATTTAACTTTTTATAATGCCTCGTCATTCTCCTTTGAAGGTCTAAATCCTTGTTTTCCTTCTCCAATTTCCTTTCCAAGTGGTCATTGAATCTCTCAAGCCATGCCTCCTTATTGTTCTCTATCTCCTGTTCAAACAATGCAGTGAGAGGGGTAGATTGGAGAAGGGCATTTTCCTCTTCTTTTTTCTTCTCAAGGGCCTTTTTAAGCCCCATGGTTCTAGGCCTCTTTCGCCTAGGCTGATATTCTCCTTCACTTTCATCAAACTCGCCCATGAGTTCTTCCAACCCTTCTTGGGCTTTGGAGGCCTCCTCCTTGTACTTAGTCGCCCGTGTCTCATAAACAGCCATATGGACACTCATTTGCCTATATTGGATTTGCAAAAATTGATTGAAATTCCTAGCTCTATGAAGATCATCCTTCAATGTATCAATTTGGCTTTCCCTATGGATCAAGAGGCTTTCTAGAATCCAGGCCTCGTTATCACTATCATCACTTTGGATTTGGATGATGTCGAATGCACTCTCCTGCTCATGACTACCTTCCTCTTTACCCTTTCCTTTGCTTTGGGTGGCTATTATAGTGCTCTTCCTCCTAGGAAAATCAATCATGGGCTTCTTTGGCAATTTTCCTTTACTTCGAAGGGCCCTTGTCACATTTGGAGTGAAAACCCTAGGCACTCTCTTCTTTGCTGTCTGGGGCTTGGCCTTTTTAGGAGAAGAGGGCATGGCCCCTTTACGTTTGTCACCTTTCCCTTTTTCTTCTTGAGGTTGTTCCTCTTAAAACGACTGTTGTTCTTGAGGAGGCTGCTATTCTTCAGGAGGTTGTTGTTTATCATCTTTTGGCTGCCCTTGCTCATCACTATCATGTTTCTCTTATTCAGCGCTATCATGCTACCCCTGTTTAGTCTCATAAGGTTGTTGTGTGTCCTCTTTTGACTATCCTTGCTCATCATTATCATGCTGCCCTTGCTACTTTGTCTCATACTCACTATCATGCTGTTGTTTAGCACTTTCTTCCTCCTCCCCTTGCTGCTATTCATCATCACTGTGATGTTGTTGTGTGTCATCATAAGGCTTCTATTCACCCTCATCATGAGTCTGTTGTTCACCCTCATCACTTTCATGTTGTTTCCCTTCATCATCAGTTTCATGTTGTTGCCCTTCATCCTCTTCCTCATCATCATGATCATGCTCTTCCCCCTCTTCAGGCTCTTCTGCTTGTTCTGTAGTAAATTTGAGCTTTTTAGGAATAGGTCTAATAGAAGAAGGTGAGGGATGACGAGTAGGAGATGTAGGGGATGTATGGACTGGAGGGACAATGGAGAAATCCGGATGAGTGATGAAAAAATCCCAAGAGACCTCTCTCTTTTCAAGCTGGTGAAGAATGATGATTTTGATGAGAGAGTGATGGAAGAGACAGGCTATTTGCTGTGAAGGAGGCTTCTTCTGGACAGTGGAGGCCATTTTCTCAATGCTCTTGTGTAAGAAGAAAGGAAGATTTAGCAATCTGGCCCTAGTAAATGGCATGAGAAGTCGAATGTGATATGCATAAATTTGGGAGAATCTCCCCTCACAAGTGAAGTACTTCATGATAATCTTCATGAGAGGGGCATAGCTGGCTAAAATATATGAGAAAGGGAAAATAGAAGGACATGATTCTCTGTGCTCAGGCTTTAGGAAGGGCTTGTAATCATCTGAGTCCAAATGGCTTTGTTTAAACCATTTCTCACCAATATAGGGGATTTTAGTAGCCTTGGAGATGGATCTTGGGGAGAATTTGAAGTCAAGGCCTGCCAACTGGAAATGCTTGTATCTTAACCTCATAATGCAAAGATGTGTTAAAGCAGAGAAACTCTTCACCTCTTGCACCCTTTGACAGAAATCTAAACACCCGAGCTCATGGAAATTGAACAAGACTGATGGGTGTACATTCACTTCTTCAGTGGAAATAGGTTCATATCTCTTATGCAATCCACTCCTACTATCCTACCTAGGAGGCATCTTATTATGGATGCTCTATGCAAAACCAAACTGCCTCAAAAGGTTTTTTGAAATGTCTTTTCAAACACAACTCTGTCTCACCCATCAATCACTGTTTGATAAGGAAAATTTGTTTCAAATGCTGTGTGAGATGACCTTTTTAACACAAAATTCTCTGCTCTTTCCAAAACACTGTTTTCCCTTTGCATGCCACTCAACGAATAATTTTAATGATAAGCATATAGTCAAACAAAAGGCACACACAGTCAAAGTGATTTTCTGTGTTTGGATAAGGTCACAGGGCTCTTGGTGTTTTGGTTACAACAAGACAGCGGAAAAACAAAAATCTTCTCAATCAAAAACAACCTCCTTGTATTTACTATTTCTCATACACAGTTTTGCCAAAAACACCTTTGAATTGTAATAGCAGCTCCCCTTACTAAAGTTTGTTTCATGGAAAAAAAGGCAGCATTGATTTTTCTCTTCACCACACAGAGATGACCTTTGACAGTGACAAAGTAACATGTGTATGATTACCGTTGTTGAAAATAGGCCCACTGTTTCATTTTTTCAAATACTGTGTTTCTGCCTTCAAACAATGCTTTCACCTTTTAACTTGTTTTGAGGGCAATTTGTTAGGTTTTTGAAACTAATGAATCACTCCTACCAGTCTACCACTGTGACAGACTTTGTCAATAAATTTTAACAAATCACTTTGAAATTCCTACCAAGACCTTCACCCTTTCAGCAACATTTAGTCTTTTTGAAAAACACAGCATTCAACACCTTTTTAGAAATTTAAAAATACCAAGGAGGCACCTAGAATACCTCGAAAGTTTGATGGCAAGATTTGCTTGAGGGTTTGAGCAGATTTGAAAACTTTTGGAGGCGTTTTTATGGCTTGAAATATGCGTGGCATGTTTAGAATGAGAGAGCGCCATGCAAAACAAGTTGTCGGGTCACTTGTTGGGCGGTCGTGACCCGCGCCTATAGGCGCGCCGCATGCTGCTACAGGCACACCGCGCAACTGTGTATTCCCTTTGTAAAAATGTTCCTGAACACGCCGCGCAACTGTATAGGCACGCCGTGCAATATTTAAGCCCAAAAAACTCTGTGAATTCACTCAAAACTTCTTTCTCTGGTCTCATGAACAACAAAAGGAGTGTTGTTTACGTTTTGGAATTTGAAAATAGATTTGCAATGGTCCTTAACTCCATTTGAAAGTGAAAAATCCATAGTACCTTTGAGTTTGACTTGTGAGGGTTTGAAAGCTTCTCTCTTTAAACCAATGCCTTTGTTTATTTTAAAACACAACCACAGGGATTTTGAACGGGCTATTAGGGGCCCATACTCTAAATAATGTTGGAAAATGTTGTGCATGCTATTTTAACAGCTTGAATAGATATGAACCTTTTTACTCATAAGAAAAAACATTCAAGGGCCAACTCCTCTCACTGTTTTCTTATAAAAGGGGGAAACATGTCTCTCCTCTGCTTACACTTGCTTATCAGAAGGAAAACTGGCTTAACACCACATAGTGACAGTAGATGCATTCTTCAAAAGGATTTTCTCCTTAATTGTGAGGTGAAACCCAGTTGTACTAACCTGAGATTTAGTATTATCGGTCTATTGTCCATCAAGAAGGGCATTTTTTCTAAAAAACGTTTCCTCTGCTCAAAATGTACCAGCAAGGTATCTTTGACCTATTTTATAAGGAGCAGGCCTTCATTCATAACAGTGGCATGCTCTATTGGTTTTGAGTGTGTTTCTTGACATTGAAATACATACCATAATCCTTCTTGCACCTTTATGAACCTGTGTGTTCAGTTGCACTGCCTTTTTGGGAAAAAAATAAACTCAAATTTCCTTCTGTCCACTATGATGAGTAATTGAAAGAAATTCCCTCATGAACAGGAAGAACAGTACCCTTTGAAAAATAATCATCACCGTTGAGCCTGTGTCTAACTCAGCTGATTTCAACCACTTTTCAACTCTGTTTTGCTTAAAGGAACAAAGACTAAAGGTTAAGCATGTTTATCAAGGAGATGATTTTTTGTAACCTTTTAAGGAAATCACACCCCTCAGCAAAGTTTGTACACTTCTTGGCTCTAGACTGTCTTTGAAAGCTAACTCTGATAGGAAATAAGCCAACCTCTTTGATAGTTACAATACTCATGCTTTCCCTTCGCTTTTGACATGATTTCTCTGCTCAGAAGCCTTCAACTGTCCCCTACTGTTCTTACAATTTTTCTCTCAATCAGTGAAAGCCCTAAAGTCAATTACTGCTCTAGCCCTCTGCTTATAAATGAAGGAGGCCTACTTTGACAAATGCTTGGTTTCTTTTCAACCTCTTTCTCAGCCACATGAAGGTTGTTTGATGAATCATGCTGATAGTGGCTTCTCTTATACATGATGGCAGAAATTAGTTTGAGCCCAAGACTATTTGACTCTTTTGGCCATCTGTTTATCAATCTTTCTTCAATGATGATGGACCTATTAGCTTCACATTGTAGCTTAGATAATAGTGAACTCATGCAAATCATTTTTAAAGCCCATTTCTTTGCCTCTGCCTTAAACATCATTTTTATTCAAATACCCTTAGTTGTTGTCTCACTGCACCCAAAAAATGTCCTTTAGTTAGTGCAGATTCTTAACATCAAACTTTGTCCACTGGCCCTCTGCTTATAGATGACGGAGGCGCTCTTAACCCTTTGCTTATAAAATGAAGGAGGTTCTTCAGTCCTTAAAACCCTCTGCTTATAGAATGAAGGAGGTTCTTTTAGTCATGCCATATCATCAGCCTTTAACAGTGTCATTTTTCCTTTTACTGTCCTTTTAGGCTTTGACTGTGATCGCAAGAGCTTAATGAAAAAATATCTACTCTGTAGCTACATCCCAGGATCAAGATCACATTGAGAAGCAGTTGTCTTCTCAAGTGGAGCCAAAAATTGTCTTCTGGGATGCTGGTATGCCTCTGTCCTTGAAAGATCCATTAAAACACTGTAAAAACACCTAAAATCAGTTTGACCTATGGTACATGTATTGCTGAGACTTGAGGGTGTATTAGTGGCGCGACCTAGGGCTATAACCAACTTTATTTGCAGAATGGGAAGGTATGTTATGACTGGTCTATAGCAGGTAGAGGTTATTTGGCTTTAGAGTGGTTTGCCAATGGAGAAATGCCTAAAGCGCCACTACCTAACTTAGGGGAGACTTTTTGGACAGATTTGGATTGTTTCTTTAGAGTTGATGGGAAAACTAGTATGGTTGAGGCTAGATAGGATTTGATAATGAGGTTTCACCTCGTCATGGGCGGACTGAAAGGTAAGAGGGAAAAAAAAGTTTATGGGTGTTTTCCAGCTGGAAAATTTGACAAATTTTTAGATCAGCTGCTAGAAAACTTAGCTATTACAACTAGTCATCACCAACAAGTAAAAAATATTGATGACTAATAGAGGGATTATAATCATCAAATGTAGAGTTTTTTCCACCACTCCCTCATCAAGATGATATTCATGCATCAGGTTGAGAAAAAGAACATTTCATGGGACACATTCATAGCAAATGAAGTCTTAACTACCCCACCTAGTCAGCATGAGTAGAGTGTCCCTTCATCATCTCATCCTCCCATATCCACTCCTCCATCTCAGCCTACTACTCATACATCATCACCAAGTTAGATGCATTCACCTCATGTTGATCCTACTTCTTCACCTTTCCATAACCCTTCATCATTACATCATGATATTGAGACATCAAGCAGTGAGGAGGACATTGAGGGAACTTGGGCTAATGTGAATAATGTTGAGCCATTTCCCAAGACCTATCAAAGAGGCTACAGGCATGTGTTTACTTCACTTGGAGTGAAAGTGGCCATGCCTTCTTCATCAACAAAACAGGTGGACAAGGGCAAGGAAAAGGCTAAAGATCCAATCAATCATGACCAGGAGGATAAACATGAAATAGTACAGGAGTTTCAGCTAATTGACCTAGATGAGGAATATTATAATAGAATCATTAGTGCAGTAATCAAAGGCAAAGAAGCAAGGATTAGTGAACTTCAAGCTAATCTTGACAGAGCAAAGTATGTGATTGACTTTCTTGAGCAAGAAAATCAATAGTTGAAGACCAAGCAGATCATTAGTGAGGTAAAGACCATAAAAGCACAAAGAGAGGCAGGAAAAGGATAAGACCTTGTTGGAGGAGACCTTGGATAGATTTGGTGAGATTTATGATGAGGAGGATCAGCCTCCAAGTGTAATATTCCAAATCTGGAATAGAAAAGCAAGCATGTTGAAATAACGCACTCCTAGGAGATTGATGTAAAGAAATGAGTTTACAGCCCTTGGATCCCTTATATCAACAAATCTGGAGTCTAGATCCAAAGGGGGAGCAAAAAAAAATCAAACTAGGTGTGGTAAACAGATCTCCCACCATCTAGTATAGTTGAAAAACACCCTACAAGAGGGGCTACAGCTATGCACAACAAATTTCTTCAGAAATAACACAGTCTTGAACAATATGAGAAGGAGGCCATCAAATATGATTAACTTATTAGCATACAATAGCAAATCAGAATTACAATGAAGCTCTTTCAATATACAGTAGAATACATAAGACAATAGAGCAACAAATCTTTAGAAAAGAAGGTTGCAACACATATATAAACTGCCAAAATGGCCTAACAATGTTATTTTGAGGAGCTGCAGTAGCTGAATATTACAACTCAGATCTAGGATAGATCTGTGGACAAAACATCAGATCCATTTCAGATCTGGAAACTAGATAGTCTTATTTATAAGATCCCCTTAGGGTTTTGACCAAATCATGCATAAAAAAGAGTATATCTGAGTTTTAAGTTGTAGATCTACAAAATTCTTCAGAAATTTCTGAAGATAAATTTACATTACAATAGATCAGATCTAAACAGAGCATGAATCAGCAAGCTAATCCATGGATCACCAATGTGAAAGGCAAAGCCCAGTAACAGAGACCTCTCATCAAAAATGGGATCAAAACACCCTGCAAAACCTCTAATGAAAATAATGTAGTTCCTAAATGAAAACTGCACTGTATCTTGAATAAAAATGGTGGCTTGGTGCCAAGATACAAATCTGAAGCTCAAACAGTAGAGGCACCCTTCCAGGAGGTTAAAAGAAACACTCCATGAGAAGAGGCTCCAATACAAGTTAGATCTATACAGATCTAGAATCCCACTTGCTGCAGCTTACAAAAGCAAGAAAAACCTCACTGGATCTACGGTACAATTTGAAGTAGAGCTTGGCCCAAATCCTGATAGTGGATCAAATCAGCAAATACTCCTCCAAGAATCCTTAGGGGAAGAGGTGAAATCTCTGCATAGGAACCCCAAGTGCTAAGCATCATAATTCTATACTAAATAGCAGAGAATAGTATTTTTCTAAACAGACAAGATACTCAGAAATATAATCAATCAACAACCTTCTCTTACTGCCTTCCCATTCCTTTTATAAGATGAAATCCTTTGCAAACCCTAAACCACCTTGATGAGTTAGTTCCTTTCACATGAGGGGCCTCCTTCTAAAACTACGCTGTCCCTTCATGAGATACATTGAACCTAGACATCACTGTATATTTGGTCAAGGTTGAGCCAGTATCACAGCTCAAACCCCTTTCACACCTGCAAGTGATTTATTTACATGGCCCTGATTTATCTTTGTTCACATGGGCATTGATTTATTCAGTCTTTTCAGGAGTTTTACATGTCCTCCTTTATTCATTTATTCATGCAACAAAAATTAAAGCAAAAATGAATATTCCTCTTAGCTTAGGCTAAGTAGGAATATTACACCAAGATAGAGACCAAGGACTAGAGGGCTGAAAAGATCTCTAGCCCTTGAGAGACAGCGAGAAGTTGAGTTGGCAGAGAAACTCACACCAAGTGAGCTTATTGCCATAGAGATTAGCAAGGACAGGGAATCATGGCTTGATAGAGCCAATTTGAATCTGGATAGGTTGCTATAGAAGGCCAAAAATTATAATGAAATTCATAGGAAAATGGCAAAGCACTACGCCATGAGGAACAAAATTGCAAGGGCCAAGCTCAAATGAGCCCATGCAAAAATTCAAACTTTGAACAAGAAAAAGGAGAAGGAGAGGTTAGACATAATTGATGAGGTGTCTCTTCATGCCTCAATCACTTGAGAAGCAAGTATCCTCACAATTTTGGAAACTTTTTGGCACACCTGGCACTTCAGTACATTTTTGGTTTTTTTTAAGTGATTTTGGCACACAAAAATTCTGTCAAACACTCAGTGACTTGGGCGCTACGCTCTTTTTTGGGGCCTCCAATTGGAAAATGGACACCATCTTCATGTTTATAATGATGAATACATCAAGCCTAGAAAATTTCAGAAACTTTGGAGGAGAACTGGTCCCTCAAAAGTGTAAAAAACTACCAAATTTTCATGTTTCTGCCTCCTTTTTGACCTGGTCGCTATGTGTTTACAAGTATTGGGAGATTGAATTTTTGATAGGTGAAATGAGAAATTTTTTGGAAACTAGAGGTAGATTTGGAAAATAGACTCAGAGATATTTTGAATGAGCTATCATGAAGCTGATTTGGACACCGGGAAGGCACTCAAACTTTGCTTGCAAAAGAGGCTATTTTTCCTGTTAGGGCACTGCAAGTTTGCGAGGAAAATAAATTTTTCACAATCTTTAGTAAATTTTGAAGTTTCACTCTAGTTTGACTTTTTACTTGGGAAAGTGAAGAAATTACTAATTTAAATGGTCATGGTGAATGTAAATGTCATGTTTTGACTTTAATCTAAGGTAGATACATTAGGTGAGTCCTCTAGAAGTCAAATGAATCAGTTTCCTCTCTTTTAGAGACAAATTGTTGGGTCTTCCTAGTCTTCAGTTTCTTGTTTGGCAATAGGTGAAACTGATTCCTATCTCATGGATTCGACTCCTTGAGGCTAGGTAGAGTTTTTTTGAGGTCTATATCTTCTTATTCTTTCTTACTAGTAAGCGTAGGACTCATTTGGAGGTTTGGCTTCTCAAGAGACACACTTTTCTATTAGTTTTGGCCAGGACATTAATCAAATTTGCAACTATTTTTATGGGATCCATGTGGTATAGTGTTTAGTTTCAGTTTATTCTTTGTGCTCATATGTTAGAATGTTTTTTTTATTTCATTCATCATCTCATTTCCATTAAGTGAATGTTTTCAAGTTAGATGAACAGAATCCATAATTGTTATGCTATGTTTTGGGTAAATATTCCCGGTTTGTAACTTCTTCAATTTAGAAAGAAATCATGATTTCACCATGATCTTTATAGCTCCTCACCTATCTTAATCATCTCATCATCAAAACCCTAAAGTGCTAAACCAATATACCTTCCTTACCCCATAGAACACCATGCAACTCTTGACCTAATTTCCTTGCCCTGACTGTTGACTCCTCTTGATCCAGCAAAACCCTATACAATCAAAATAAAAAATCTAAGCTACTATACCTAGCCTAAAATATTCTTTCCTCAGTCATCTTGGTTGTGATATATATGGAGAGAGCCCTCTCCTTGCCTAGTAGGGATAGATTCTTGGCTAAGCATGGTTTGAGGTTACCTCGGAATTTCCTTCTTCAACCTGAGGTTCAATCCGAGTGATAACATTTTGGCGACCATAATGGGGAGAGAAATATCATATCTTCCCTGGGAAAGAATGAAAAATTTTAGATCTGATTGTTGATGGTGGAAATAAATCAAATGCATATGAACACTGAAATATTCACATGGAGACTCCAACTTGATGTAAAGACTCCACTGGAGGATCAACCTTGCCATCAGGAAAATGGAAGGATCTTACACAAAGGTCAGGTATTCAAAGTGGAATTGTATTCAAGATCACATATGATTTCTTGTAAATTACTTCTTTTCTTTTCATGAAACTATCCTGAAAGTTTTTCGGAGTTTGTTGTGTGATAAATATGATCAAAATCTTGATTCTACCTATTCAAAAAGTGTAAATACCGAGTTTTCCTTTGATCTTGGTCCACATCTTTTTTCTAAATCTTATGATGACCATCTTCAAATTGATGAGCCTTAAGAGATCAAGACTAATCCTACAACTTCTGTACATACTCCTACACCTTGTAAAATTCCAGATCGATACACACCACTCATCTTACCTCCTATACTCCATGATTTACCTGAAAATAATTACCTATATCTGTCAAGGTTTAATGGTGAATATGACAACATCACTGCTGAGAGACATATGAAAAATTTTGAGACTTTCCTAGACCTTTTTGAAGTTGACAAAGAGGATTTCAGTATCAGGCTATTTTCTCTTTCTTTGCAAGGCAAAGTCAAGAGTTGGTTCGAAAAATTTCCTGCTGCGAGCATCTCAGATTTTGCGCAGTTCTTCAAAGTTTTCCTCAGTAGGTGGGTGGTGAAACAAAACCATTTCCTAATTCTAAAAGAGTATGACCAGCTGAAAAGACAACTAGGGGAGACAGTACAACAATTTTCTTCTAGATTCAATCAAGCCTATTATTCGATACCTGCCGATATAAGACCACCTCCTGGCTCAAATATTTTACATTACCCGGATTCCTTTGATTTAGAAATGGAGTTTCAGATGAGATAAAGGAAACTTGCAACACTTGAAGAGATGCAGAATAGTGCAGTAGATGTAGAGGCTAATCTGCTGATCAGAAGGGTAAAGCTGAAGGAAGAAGAGAATAAGAACATTGCAGAGCATGTGACATCTTCAGAGGTAAAGCTCGACATTTTGGTAATTAAAATAGAGGAAATGATGTGAAGGATCACCATGAGAGGTGTATTTTCCATTAAAGATCATCATGACCCACTTATCCTAGAAAAAGAAGAGATTTCAAGCCCCAAAAATTTTCCTACTAATCCCAGCCACCATAGATCAAAAAATGGATTTGTAGACCAATCTGAGTAGAAACAATCTAATAATCTAATGTGTATGATTGGTGAAATTACTTGTATTGATGATTTGCCAAAGTTTGAACAATATGATGATGATTATGTTCTCCAAATAGAATCTAACCTTGCAGAGCAATCAACAGTTGGTTTGTGGGAGGAAGTTCAGTTTCAGCAGCTCGAAAACAGTGATCAACTTATGCATATCAGCTATGATAGTGATGAGGAAAGTATATAAAATTTGGAAGCAAGTGAAGGATATTTGCCTCTTTGTTTTACTTCATTTCAGTTCATCAGAGATAACTTTCATGCGATCATAAATCAACACTCATTGAGTTTTGATCTTGACAATCAAGTAGATAATCATTTTTTTTATCAGAGCTCCTTACCTTTGTGTTTCTCCTCACTTGAAAAAATAAGAGAAAACTATAAACAAGTATATAAGTGAGTCTTCAACACTATAAATGATGAACATTCTCCTAAATTGGTTGAGAAAATCATCCGTGACATAGAATCCTCCTTAGCTCCAGATTTGCAGCCACCAAATTTATTGAATGTCAGGTTGCAGATGAAAGCTTGGAAGCTGAAACATATGATCAAATGATGCAAGATGATTATGTAAAATTATGTTTTGAAGCATTTCAGTTTTTAAAGGAAAATTATTATAATATCTCTAAAGAAAAGGATGAGAAACCTGTAGAAAGTCATGTAGTCTCATTACAACCAATGGAAAATAGGTTGCAGCGGTCTTTTCTAGTTTTTCATGACCCAATAATTGATGTGTTAGATGATATCTACAATAATAGTCCTTCTCCATTAGCTAATTGTGAGTCTGAAAAGGGTGTTGATATAAACTTGATCTGACAGTCGACTTCATTGTCTTGTTCAGCGGGAGTTTCATTACAAAGCTCATACCAAGATTTGCAGTCATATCAGGAGAGTAATGAAGAAAATTTTTGTTTTGTTGATGATCATCAAGAAAAACTAGTCATTCACGATTTTCAAGATCCTTTTGTCAACTTGCTGCAGTCATCAAAGAAATAAATCATAGATGTTAGGAAATTTTTTAAACCAAGGTACGTAGACTACCTAGAGCTGAGCAGTAATGTATTAGATGGGCTGGAAATCATATGTATTCCAATGAATATCCTTTCACAGCATTCTTGAGGTCAGATGGTGGACTCATGCTTTGCAATTTCCTCAAGATTCGATCTGTTGACAAGTTTTCATGGGAGTTTCCTTTCAGTAGTTCTTTCTTCTTACTCATAAGAAAGAACTTGCGGAAAATTCAAAAAGTAGCTAGAATGCTTACATGGTTGCATTGGTTGTTCCAATGCACTTGATCAAGTGATGAATGGACCAGTTAGAGTAGGTTTTTTTGAATAAGCTCAATTCCGAGCATCTTTTTCAGTCAGTCTGTTAGTCATCAATATTTTTCACTATCTTTGGATGACTATAGGATGGTTATAGTTTTTTGAAAACAATATTCCTTGAATATCTTGAGTTGCAGTTTTCTCACTGCCTTCATTTTCTACATAAAACCTTTTTCCCTATCTATTGGTTTGCGATCTCAAAGTCACCTCGTTTCTCTTAAAAGACTCATTATGGACTTATACCTCTCATTTTCATCCTTCTTTCCTACCTAAAACCTCATTTCCTCATTTTACCCTGTCAATAAACTCCATCCTCCCTCTAAGATTTATTTTTTTCTGACTCATTCCTATGCCTCTTTGAGCATAATAACCTATGACAATGCTATGTTTTCACTTGAAAATATTTAAGTCAAAATCTCATTCAAAATCAGGTCAAAAGCATTCTCACTAGGTCATTATGGTTTTTCATTTATCAAGGTCTTATCGTTTAATTCCAATGAGGCCAACACACATATGATAAGGATTGATTATGATCACCAAGTTGCCAAAGCCATTGTGTCAAGCCTCAGTGATTAAAAGAAAAGCCACCTCCTTTACTTCAGCAACCTGCAAAGAAAAAAGTGTCAAAGAGTATCAATGAGAAAATGAAGAAGACTTCAAAACATTAGAAAGTGGAGTTTTCAAAGCCAACTCAAAGTTCCACATGCCAACACATCAAATTTCAAAGGGATTTGTCTTGTTCCAAGGGTGCCCAAGTCATCACTGTTCACAAGCACTAAACCTTAATTTCCTCTCCCACTTAGCTAGGGTTTGCTATGAAAAAGAGGCATAGGAGAAGAGGATCCATATGGTAGGTCATATCATCAATTATGAAGCCATACCAACTCATAAACATCATGCCCCCATCATTCTCCAAGAATTCATTCCAAGAGTCAAGCCATTTGTCACTCATAGGGCCAGTTTTTCTTCAAACTATGTTTCTGACCAAACATAAATGAATTTGAAAAAAGTGAGAGAGGTTTTTTTCCATCATGGGTCCAAGAAGAAAAACCTCCTTCTTATTTTACACAGGTCTCATGGTTTTAGATCAGTGTCAAAAATACGGGTGCCACAGGAGAGTTGCTGCACTTCTGGAGTGACCTTGGGAAAATTAACTTTTCTCATATATGGAGTGTCCAAATGACTTACTGGATAAGTCAAATGAAAACTATACTGGAATCAATATATAATGAGCTATCATGATCTCAATTTGGAATTGAGGAATGCCTCCAAAAGTTACCTTCACCAGCACTCTGCATTTCTGCACCCTCATTCAGCACGTTTTGACCAGTCTTGGGAGAATCAAATTTTGGTCGGTAAAATCAACTCAAATCAGAAAAAAAAAGGTATATTTGGAAATTATACTTCAAGATATTTCCAACAAGCTATCCTGGGCCCAATTTGGACACCAGGAAGACCTCCAAAAGTGGTCTACCAAAAATATCTGTGTTTTTTCATCTTGGCACTGCGCGTTCAGCACTTGCCGCTGTGCGTTTGCACTGGCGCTCTGCCCTTGACAAAGAAAGTTGCTGAAGGTTCTAGCAACTCAAATCACTTCAAAACTTATCCAAACTTTTCCAAGGTCCTCCAAATAGCCTTCAAAGTAGTAAGTACACATTTTAAACCTTACTTCTTAGCTATTTTTTCATTCTATTGTACTATACAACAACCCTCCCCATTTCTAAATTTTTATGTTAAAACTCAATAAGAAATAGGACCCCTTTTATTTCTAGATTGGAATAAAAATTTAAGGAAATCCAATTATGATAAGAAAAACAATAAAAATATTCATTGTTAAAAACACACAAAACATCTTTTGCATATCGCTTAATTCCAAATGCAAATAAAAAATGTGATATCAAAGTAACTCCGATCCAATAAAATCATAAGACTTATATCGCATCTCACAAAGTCTAAGTGTTATCCTTTTCAAAAAGTACAATGTGATAAAGAAAATCGCAAGTCGCAAATTGGAGTATTATTTATTCATTTCTTCTTTGCAAAACTCCGATGCGATGAGACTTATTGGTAATCGCAATTCGGATAAGTCATATGTCGTTTGGTCTATTTGAGAAACTCCAATGCGATGTAATTTCAATCGCAATCACATTTCGGTAAAACAATATCAAAGTTGCTTTTTTTATAAATGCCCCAACACGATGGACCCCACTACAATTGCAATCACATTTTGGAAGGTTACATTACAATACAATTCCAATGGAAACTTCCAATGCGATAAATCTTTCGTTATCATCAATCGCTATTTATACTTTGCACATCGGCAAATCAAAATCGGAAATTCCAAAAGGTAAATCTTGCATTGAGACTTCTGATATTGCAGATCCCCGATGTATGATTATCATTAAAACGAAAATCAAATGAATTATGACGAGTAATGTGGGAATGTGACTTTCCTTAAGGACATTCAATTGTTATATGGAGATAATCAATTCAGAATTATGAATAAAATCTTTCGCAACATTATTATTTACTAATATCATTTTACTTAATTGTGTTTATTCTGACTTGATTTCTTCCCGCTTCTAAGAGGATTTTCTCATTCATAGCTCTGTAGAACAAAAATTTCACTTATTTGCAGAACCGTCGAGACAATACCAGAAAAAATAAAATGTCAAAAAATCTTAAGAAATTGAGATTTGCTGCCATCGCAAAGGTTACCATCATGCCGAAGGAAAAGCTAGTTAAAATAAATCTAATTACAGATACTACATGCCAGGGTCTCGAAAATATTTCCTAGGAAGAAGTCTATAACTTGCTTGAAGCAGAAAACCCTACAGTTACAGAAGTAAAGGCGACGGTGCCAGATGAAGAATCAGATTCAGATGATAATCCCCTTAAAGAGTTGGCAAACTCTTTTCTCCATAGAATTGAAGCTCGTGCAAATGTATTTATATATTATGATATAATACGATGGGTAATAGAAACCACAACCATCACCGACAGAACACTTGTCACAGTTGGGGGAAAGATGTTTGGGTCTTTTAGAGCAGAAGACATCAAGGCAATGTATCATTTTCCATAACCTCAAAACACCTACAACAAAGCTTTCTTAGAGGATTTTGCTTCAAGCAATGAAATAGAATCAGACCCTATTAAGCAATGGAGACAAGCTCTAGAAAAACATAAGCATGAGACCTCAGGTATGTATTCTGCAGAGTCTCTCACACCTCCATATTGCTATGCTGCTGCCATGATGTGCAGACTTTTTGGGTATGATAATTTTGCAAGGTTTTCTATTCAAATGGTACCCCTGATTGAGGCCATTGTAGGTTCCATTATTATGGATTGTTCAGTTATTTTATCTGATAAAATAGCAAATAAAATTATGGATTATAGGAGAAATAAGCATACTAGAGCTACACCACCATTTCATTTATGTGTTTACATTTTAGATGCCTTATGCTTTAATTCTAAGTTTCCTATTTTGGGATCAAAATGGACTCCTCAAGATCCTACTCCTATACACATCTACATAAGAATTTATGGAAAGCCCATTTCAAGAACCATGTGTACAGAATTTTCCATGGCTACATGTTGCCTATTTACCAGACCATTTTTAACCAACCCCCTCCTCGGCTCTCTGATAAGGAAAAACTTGACATATCCCAAATTGGAAATTGGTTTGGTGAAGAGAATTTCACCTATATTAGAGTATTTGGAAGCATTGTTGAGCCTCATGTCTTAACTCTATATGTCGCTGATAAACTTTTAGCTCAAGATATTTCTTACCAATTGACAGAGAGGGATGTCCAGGTGTTTAAATAATTCCAAAAAATTGATGTGGCCTACCTTTCCTTTCCATTGTGGAACCTATACCCTTAATGATTTTAAGCATGCTGAAAAATAAGTCCTTAAGATAAGAGATCTTAAGCTTGCAACTGTTCCAGGCAGACAATATGATCCAAATAAAGTAGCTTTTGATTTCACAACTATGGTCCAAATTGCTAAGTTTGAGCATGAGGCTGATGACTTTGATGATTTATTTGTCTCAATCGAGAAATTTTCCCAAATTTATGATCTAGCTAAATCTAAATTTCAAGCAGAAGATATGAATAAATTTATGTAGTTCAGAAGCCAGATATTACTTAAAGTTCCCCTTGACCAGCTGAGGATTCCTTTACAAGAAAATGAAAGTATTGAAATAGAACAAAAGAAAAAGGAAGATACAGCCAGCAAAACAGTACAGGCATAAAAGAAGGATACAAGTTGCAAGCCTAATGATCAACTTGAAAAAGAGAAGACCAGTGATAAAGAGGGAGATTCTGCTGAAACTCATATTAATGAACAGTTGTTAAAATAATATGAACAATTTTCTCAACAGATAGGAGACCAAGGTAGTTCTCAAATTAATAACATTCACTATCAAGATATTGAGATCATTCCTGACGACCCATATGAAGAAATTGTGCTAAAATTTGAAGACATACCCCCTCTAGATATATTTTACAGCCCTAAGCATAGAGTTGTAGTAATAAAACAAAGAAAAAGAAGGAGGATTGATCAAGGACCACTTTTAACTCTCCAGGTTGAAATAATGAATGTAGTTTGGAAACATTCTGAAGTAGATCCTTAAGAGGATCTAACCAAACTATCACAATATGCAGGAGCTTATAGTGCAGCCACAATGGATAAAGCTACTGAGGTTACTCAACTGGTAAAACAAAAGGAGTTGCAGATAGCATCATTAGAAGAAAGGACGACAAATGATCAACACAGGATATCATAATTACAACAACAGTTGGAAGAAGAAAGACTGAGAATTAAGTAACTAGAAGAAAAATTGAACATTCAAAAGCAAAAGCTTGATCAACAAGATTTAAACAAACAACAACAGTTGTCCTAGGAAGTAACAAAATTGCAAATATTGCTGCAAAATGAGGAAGTTGCCAAAGAAGAGAAAAATAAAATATTTTAGGAAAAACTGGATAAATTCAAGGCTTATCCTAAACTGGACCGGTTCAAAACAGAAGTCCTTGAAATGAGTAAGTTGTTATCTCAATAATTGGATGATCTATGCCTGAAAATATCACAAGTTGAACCCTTTTGTGAAATAGCATCATCCCTCATCGATGAATCAGTCAATGCAAGATCAGAATTTGAAAGTTCCAATGAGAAGATTTCTGAATTCATCACGTGGCAAGACACAGAATAGGGTAAAATTGCAAATCTTCCTAGAATTGAGGAATCACATAAATAAATTTTATTTGCTGAGTGGGAAGTTCAAATGATCAAAGAAGAATGTGCTACTTCAAGAGCAAGAACTATAATGAATAATTTGACACAGCTAGTTAATGATAGTCTATATGCAAAAAATTTAATCTCAGATTGCACTCCTAGCAAGTTTCCGAAGGTCAAAGAGATAGATAACAGATGGAAACAGGAATTAATCAGTAATATCAACAAATCAATAAAAAAAAGGAAATTAAATGGGATATCTTGTGATCTCATTTGATCAAACCACACAGTCAACAGATGGTAACCAAATTTCTTTCCAATTCCATCAATTATATCATCTCGGAATTTCTTATGCCACATTCACCAGTCAACTATATTCTTAGTTGAGTCACCCTACTGAAGTGAAAGATATGTTCAAGATCTGCCAGCTTCACACATTGGATATTATGGAAATCCAATGAACCTATTTTATTGAAGATCACAATTCTATTTTTGGATCTCCAATGATCTTTCTTAGCAATAGTTTAGTTAATTTGTTTTTGAATTTCCTATTTAAACCCCTTTCAAACATTTTAGAAAGGGTCCTGAATTTTTAATACTTTGGGCTTGAAAAATACATTTATGTACTTCTTGACTATCTTATTTTTATAAAGGATCACATCCTGTGATTTCATGGTGAATTATTTTTTAGAGTTGCATTTCTGTACCTTGAAGATTGTTCTAAGTTAAAGCGCAAGATTCATGTGATTTCATGGTGAATTATTTTTGAGAGTTGCATTTATGTACCTTGAAGATTGTTTTGAGTTAAAGCGCAGGATCAGAATATCAAATTGCATCAGGAATATATCAAAAATTTTCAAAGATTACTGAGCGTTTACCCCTGATGATGGACTCACCTATGAAGTCCGAAACGTTGGGTTAAAATACTCATAACAGGTTATTCCTCCACTTTGAAAAAACCAATTCACTTGTATGGAATCACTTTTTAAAAAGATATCAAATGTATCTGATATTTCTATCGATTTCATTTCATTTTCTGTATGTGATGAAATATTCTTATTAAAATTTGCTATCGCTTATATATACTTTTTTCTCAAATATTTCTTTATCATATCATTTTTGAAGATAGAGGGATATCATCTTTCATAGTGTGTGTAAACGATATAAATTTATGAATGCGATGTGCTATTATAACTCTATTTAATTTCTTAAACAATGTTCTCATTATATGATACTGCATCTTTCTTTTAAGTAAATAATACATTTTCATGGTTATTATTTTAATTGAAACAATCTTTAAGTCGTATTCATATTTAATACCCATGTTAGTTTTAGATTTATTTACAAGTCATAGATTAAGTTAGATAGATTAGTTCAATTAGTTAGTTTCATTATCCACATGCACAAGCACCCCATCACTAATCCATTTCATTATTATGAAACTGGTCCTATAAATCTAGTCAGAGCCACCATCCCAAATGGATAAGGAGTTGTTCTAAGGTCCAGAATGGGTGGTTTTCCTCCAATGTTTGAAGCAACAATTTTCTAGGCTTCAACACATTCTTAAATGAATTGCAAAGGAACCCTAAATAAATCCCTAATTACAAGCTTTTGATCACTGTTTTACCCTTGTTTTATCCTCCTAAAAGAATTATCAGTCATAAACATGCTAATTGCATTGATTTAGGGTTTTCATTCATATAGTTTGTCCCTTCACACATTCCCTTTCACTCATTCCCTTCACCTTTCAAGCTAGTCCTCTCATCCCCTTTCCCTCATCTCATTTCACTTGCTCATTTCACTTCTACCCTAGGGTTTCATAAAACAGAGCCTAAATATCTAAGGGTGAAGATAGTGGTTCTAAGGAACAAAGGCCAAGAAGAAATGATCATAAGGGAGGAAAAATAAATAGATTTGAACCCATCACCACAAGGGAACTAACACAACCTACTAAATCTATACCTCCATCTTAGCCCACAATGTCTACCATTTCATCACCTCGTTCCACTTCATCTACTCCCTCACTAACACCGCCATCATCACCATTTTATGAGCAGAATGAGTCACCTAGCAGAGTTGAGGTCATCAATCCTAAAGAGGCTGAAATGAGCATAATGGAAAATAAATATTATAGAGGGCATAGGCAAGTGTTTTCTCCACAGATTGTGGAAGGGGCCTTGCCTTCTTCACCAACAAAGAAAGTACATAAGGGCAAACAAAAGATGGCAGAAGAAGATGTACATGAGGAAACCATTCATGATTAGGATGACCTCCACGAGACAGACATTTATTTTGACCTTGTTGATTTAGATGATGAGCAGATGATGAGGCCTTCAAAATGATTTTCAAGCAGAAGTATGCCCAAATCAGTGAGCTTCAGACCAAATTAGAGAGATATAATTTTATCATTGCATACTATGGGTAGGAAAATGAACAACTCAAGACCAAGCAGGCCATCATGGAGATTCAATTTCTCAAGGAAAAAAGAGAATAAAACAAGGCAAAGGCCTTGCTTGATGAGGCCTATGAAAGGTATGTTGAAACCAATGAGGCAGAAGAAAAAGTGCCAAGAAAAAGACCTAGGACTAGAAGGTTGAAAAGAGCTCTAGAACTAGAGAGGAAAGAGGAGGTTGAGCTTGCTAATGAGCTTACATTAAATGAACAATTTTCCATCATTGTCAATGATAATCGGGAGAAATGGCTTGAAAGGGCCAACCAGCATCTTAAGAAGCTCCTAGAGAATGAAAACAACGACAATGCATATTTAGAATGAGGGCCAAGAACTACTTCAATAAAAACCAAATTGCAAGCTCAAAGCTACAAAAGGCCAAATCAAGACTTGAAACCATAACCAAGAAAAATGAAGGGTAAAAGCTTAATATTATTGCTGAGATGTCCCTCCAAGCCTCTAATCCTTAATCAGAAAGCTAAATTCCAATTTTGGCACCTTTTTGCACATTTTGGATTTTTGGCAGTTTGACTTGTAGAAATTGGGCCAAACGCATAGCGCCACTGGTGCTGTGCTATTTTTTAGGGAAATAAAATGAAAAATGGTAAGAATCCTCATGTTCCTAGTGATTATTACATCAACCTTAGAAATTTTCATAACATTTAGAGCGAAACTAGTCCCTCAAAAAGGCCAAAAACTACCAAAAAATCACCTTTCTGCCCTCTTTTTGGCACTTGCGTTGCGCATTTACCAGTATTGGGAGACGTAATTTTTGATAGGGAAAATGGGAATAATTTTTGAAATTGAAAGATGATATGGAAACTAGACTCAAATACCTTTCCAATGAACTATCATGGAGCTCATTTGGACATCGGGAAGGCCTCCAAAAGTTAGTTGCAAAAGAGGTCATTTTCCTAGTCGTGGCATTGTGCGTTTGCACTAGCACTGCACCCCTGTACCTTGGAGCTGCACCCTTACCAGGAGTTATTAAAAAAGATATTTTGAAGCCTTAAGTCAAAAAATTTCAAAATTTAGCTCAAAATAGTTATGTTAGAAGTAATTTTTTCAATAAATGAGTTTTAGATATTTTTCCTTGGGCCTTGCATGGTCTCAAAGGTCAAAATACATTAACTATGTAATGAATGAAATTTGAAACCCTAGATAGGGTTTACATCCTCATTTTTCAGTTTAATACTACATGTATGCCTCATAGCTTTAGTGGGTTGATTGTTGAGCTAAATACATCATAGACTTTGAGTTTTGAAGAAGTTGGCTTTGGAGCTTTGTAACTGTTTTGGATTGAATGTTAATGGAGCAAGCACATTCATAGGATTCATGAACTTTGTTAAATGGTGATGTTGTTCTTATATTACATTTTTTTCCTTCTGTTTTACATATTGTTCATATTTTATCTTGCAATATAACAAAAAAATTATATTAAGATATGATGTTAGAGGCACCTTAAGTCTGTCTGCTTTCTGTTGCTCAGATGTTTTCCTCTACTAGTTCTGATTGGAGAATTATTAGTTGCTTTCTGATTTCACCTAGTTTTTTGTCTTGAAAATTATTTAATAAGATTCAAACCGAAGAATTTTATGGTATGCCCTATCCTTTGGTATAGCTTGAAACATTTTTTTTAAGGCATTTCTTTGAAGTTTGGTTACTAGGGTTTAGGCTAAAGAAGTTTATGGTTTGCCCTATCCTTTGGCCCATATTGAATAGTCACTTTGAAGTTATTTTATAGTCTGATTAAAGAATTTAGGAGTTCCCTGCTCTTTAGGGTTTGTTGGATTGTTGTCTCAAAGTTTACTTGATCAAGCTAGGCCAAAGAAGTTTATGGTATGCCCTGTCCTTTGGTTCTTTCTTAAGTATAGTGATCTTAAAGACTCTTCTTGTTCTAGTATATGTTAAATTATTTTTAATTTCTCATTAGACCTACTAAACTCACAATTTAATGTTCATTTCACACCCACCTAAGCTATTAAGATCCATTTGGCTTTGTTAACTTGCTCTATGAAACACACTTGATTTATTGTTGTAATTTTCAAGCCTTTCATAGACCCCATAGCCCAATGGTTTGAATTTCTCTTACTCTATATTTTCTTCTTGACAAGCAACCCAACCAAAAGAAAAGAAAACAAACAACCATGTCATTTTAACTAGCATAAAATCAACATCCTAAATCAAACAAGTCATATCTTTTATACAAATATAGAGAGAGCCCTCTTTGAGTCCAGGAAAGGTAGGTCCTAAGACTCCAAAGTTGGTTTGATGTTACCCTTGTTCATTTGGTCTTGACAATCTTACAAATTACAGGGACCTAACATAATGTCGACTCCTCTGGGGAACACTCATTAAAAATCTTAGTGTTACATAAAGAACTCAAAAAACCCAAAAATATCTCAAGATTGGTATCCAATTGTTGATGGTGGATAACAAACAAATCCTCAAAACAGTTAGCATCATCCACCTGGTGACTTCACTGGTCTTCAGTAGGCCTGCTGACTCCACTGGTTTTCCATAGACTCCACTGGGAAACTTATTTTGTCATTAAACATCAGAATAACCCAGTCAAGAATACTTTGTGGATTAAGTATTTATTTACAAATTATATTGTGTTTCAAAACTGTTATAAAATCTCAACCTTCTCTGATCTATTGGGTCCAATTCTGGCTTGTAATGTTTCAAAGTATTAGCCAAGAATGGTATCTGATTGTTGATGGTGGACAACAGCTAGCCACAAGAAAGTTAAAAATCATCCACCTGGCGACTCCAATTTAGATAATTTCTATGCAAATACTCCACTAGAGGAAGAACCTAAAAACATGACTAGTCATACTAGAAAGAGAGAGTACTCAAGCCTAAAATGGATTCTAGAAATTATTGTTTTTGTCTATAACTATGTTCTATCCTACTTTAAGCCTGATCAAGAATACACTGATGAGGTCTACATTGATCATTGGAAATATCTCAAGCCTCAAAAAGCTAAGCCTCAAATCGTAGACCATGAACATACTTATACACCTATGCATACCCCAGATACACCTATGGAAGACCTAGTGAGACATGAGCCTCACGCTACCTTTCCTGCTCTTACTGAAACCTAAAACAGTCATAAATCTCCTTTTGCACTACCTATACTCACAAAGGTCCCAGACAGATACAAGCCTCTGTTTTTACCTTCTATCCTCCAGGCCCTCCTTGCAAATCTTACAAATAATCTGCCCAGATTTGATGGAGAAAATACAAAGATCACTGCTAAAAAACACATTCAAATTTTGGAGGATTTCCTTGACCTATTTGAAGTAGGAAAACATCATGTTCGCATTAGAATATTTTCCCTATCATTGCAAGGAAAAGTTAAAAGTTGGTTTAAGGATCTTCCAGCTGCAAGCATTAGAAATTTTCATCAATTCACTCAAGTTTTCCTAGATAGGTGGTAGTCATGGGAAATGTTTTTCTCATCACAGAGGAATACAACCATTTAAAAAGACAGCCAGGGGAGACAGTACAACACTTTTCAGCTAGGTTCAATACAGTATATCATTCTATACCTGCTAAGATAAAGCCACCCCTAGGATGGGCTCTCTTATGCTACCTAGATGCCTTTGACCCGAGATGGCATTCCAGATAAGAGAAAGGGACCCTTCAACCCTAGAGGAAATGCAAGGATGGCAGTTGATGTGGAAGGCAACATGCTAAACAGGGAGGCAAATCTAAGAGAAATAGAGAAGGACAAAGTAGATAACGAGCAACTGATATCTTCAGAGATAAAGCTAGAGATGTTGACAAACACAATCAGCAAAATGATGCATATGATTGGTAGGAAAGAGGAAGAGTACAAGGATAAGGTTGGAGCTAATTATTCAAAACAGTCAGTACCATTTTCTTGGGAAGAACAAACTCAGTCATTACAATGCAAACATAACAATCAAAATATTCATGTTGAGCAAGGTTGCAAATAAGAAGATGTAGAAAGTTCTCAAGTAAGTACTAGATGCCTTCCTACATCTCGTGTTTCACTATTAAGAGAGAATTACAAGAAAGTTGCAAATAGAAACAAGGAGGAATGCTCTAAAGACTCAATTAGCAATGAAATAGATGATAAAAACCATTTTTCAGATCTAGAAGTTCTCCCCTTGAGTCCTCTTGAAATCACAGAACAAAAAATAGATGATGAGTCAGCACATTTTGAATCTCTACCCTTATGCTTCGATTGGTTTCAGATTACGAAAAGGAAATTGGCATTAGGGAAATTTTGAGGTCTAAAATGGGCCTCCTAAGAAAAATTTACAACAAAAATAAAATTTATAAGAACCAATAGGATTCAAGATGATGATGTCAACCATGGGGGATGATTCACCATTTTTTAAGTAAAAGGGTAAAAAGATTAAAAAATATTAAAATAATAAAACTACTTTTTCAACTCATATTTTCAACTTATCTCCCAAAGTTTTTACTTAAATTTCGAGTGGGAGTACTCGTTGGATGAAAATTTTAATTCCTCATCCAAGGAGTACCCATGTTGCATAATTTCAATGGACCCTGCTACATGAAAAATGAGAAATACATTAAAAAAAAAAAAAAACGTGATTACAATCACGCTTTTCATGTATTTCTCATTTTTCGTGTAGTAGGACCCATCGAAAGTATGCAACATGGGTACTCCTTGGATGAAGAATTAAATCTTGCATCCAACGAGTACTCCCGCTCAAAATTTGAGTAAAAACTTTGGGAGATACGTGTAAAAAAAGTATTTTTTTCATTTTCCCCTCTAAAATTTGATGATGCCATCAAATCTTATTTTATTATTTCCACTATTATTTTATAATTTTCTTAGGAGGCCCATTTTAGACCTAAAATTTCCCCTAATGAGAAAATTCTAATTAATAATCACAAGAGAAAATAACTCTCTCACCAATCAGATGAGGAAATCATAGATTACAAAGAATCTCTCTGAGCTAGAGAATCAGCCCTGGAGTATTTGGAATATCAAGTAGAAAATAAAATCACAGAGGCTAAAACAAATGATGATTCATATACTCTTTGGTGTGAAGCTGAAACAAATGATAATTCATCTTCCCTTTTGTGTGAGGCTCAAGAAGACATTCAGCCTCGTGATCATTTACAAGAGAATGAAAACAGTTGTGGTTCTATCCAAAGAAAACAAAGAATGCCTCCTCCTTTAACTAAATATGAAATCAATCGGGATCCGAGCATACAGCCAGCCTCTAAAAATATTTTTGTCTGTTCTACTACTGGCCTATCCATTGAAACATTTCTTCAAGTAGAAACTATAGAACAGATTGATACTAATGTTGTGTTGCCTCCTTTAGAAGACCTATTGCCAGATAATGCTCCTAATGAAGACCTTCAGACAGAATTCAACCCACTAAATCAGATCATATCAGGTATGTTGGAGAAAAACATAGCAGTACATTATGAGGCTTCTAAATCAGATCATCATGAAGAAGAGAATGAGGTTCTTTCTCAAAAGAATCCCAAGCTTAGCTAAGTGGAGGAAGGAGTAGTTCTAGATGTAGCTGAATTTTCAAATCCTTAGAGCTAGATATTATTTCAAGATCCCTTTGTTGTTTTCTTAGAGGCATCTAAAGAAGGAACATGCTATGCCAATAATGGTTTGTTGCAGAGTGTAAATAAGATCTTGAGCACTACTTTTCAAAAGAAAGTGAGATGGGAGTGCCCTTTTTATCTTTTCAGCACACTCAAAGAGCTGAATAAAAATCAATCATGTAATCGTTTACTTGATTGGTTGCATTGGAGAAAAGATTTCACCTAGTGTATATATAATCTCCAAGTTAGACTAGGATAGATAGGTATGTCGATAAGCTCAGCACTATGAGCGTCTTTTTATTTTTAGATTGTTTTTACAAAAATATAGAAAAAGAACAAAAATATAAAAGAGGGCAGATAAAAAGAAGAGGTAAATTCCCATACCAAAAAAGAACATTTCTGAAAGTGTGCAAGTCCAAATGCCACAAATTTTTGATGAAACATTGTTCAGCCATATAACTTAATCATGGTTGAACAAATTTAAATTGATTACTGATAAGTTAGAAATGAATATTTTCCAAACTATTTAAACATGGCTTATCAGTAGATTACGTTAGGAAAATATATTGGTTCCCAAAGTTCAAATCTGAACCAAAGAGAAAAGAGAGGGATGAATGAAAAAATTTAAATTATAGCCCTCAAGTTTCTAGTTTTACTTGCGCAAAAATAAAATTTTTGTGCAGCCTATCCAAAATGCCACAACTCATGACAAATAAAATTGATTAACCTTGATTTGGTCATGTTTTAAATTTTATGTTGATAGATTAGAGAATGAAGATATGTCAAAATGTTTAACCTTGACATACAAGTAGATTAGGTAGATAATAAAAGAGCTCATCGGTCTAATATGAGCTCTTGGAAGTTATAAGGGTATACATAGATATTTTTTATGCTTTCAAAAGAAAAATGATGTCAGTGGTTTGCCAGTCCAAATGCACCGAAATGAAGAAAAAAAATTATAGGAAAAATACGATGGGTAGGTAGAGTTGATTTTGAAGAAATCTGTTTTTTTTTTTTTTTCAGATTTTTAAGATCACAGCTTCAAGGAACAGTAGCAAGATCAACATTGAAAAATGAAGGAATCAGCAAGCCTGTGAGGCATCTCATCTGCAAAATCATAGATCTGAGGTTCTTGACACCTCCTGAAGGAGTTTCCCTCCCCAAGTGGAGCCACTGTTAAGCATCAATATTTTTCACTATCTTTGGATGACTATAGGATGGTTATAGTTTTTGAAAAAAATATTCCTTGAATATCTTGAATTTCATAAATCTCACTGCCTTCATTTTCTTCATAAAACCTTTTTCCCTATCTATCAGTTTTCCATCTCAAATTCAGCTTATTTCTCTTAAAAGACTCATTATGGGCTTAGACCTCTCATTTTCATTGTTCTTTCCTACCTAAAACCTCATTTCCCTATTTTTCCCTGTCAACAAACTCCATCCTCCCTCTAAGATTTCTTGTTGCTGACTCATTCCTATGCCTCTTTGAGCATAATAACTTATGAAAATTATATGTTTTCACTTGAAAATATTTAAGTCAAAATCTCATTCAAAATTAGGTCAAAAGCATTCTCACTAGGTCATTAGGGTTTTTCATTTATCAAGTTCTTATACTTTCATTCCGATGAGGCCAGCATACATATGAGAAGTATTGATTATGATCACCAAGATATCAAAGCCATTGTGTCAAGCCTCAGTGATTAAAAGAAAAGTCAGCTCCATGACTTCAGCAACCTGCAAAGAAAAAAGTGTCAGAGTATCAGTGAGAAAATAAAGAAAGACTTCAAAACATTAGAAAGTGGGTTTTTCAAAGCCAACTCAGAGTTCCACATGCCAACACATCAAATGTCAAAGGGAGTTGTCTTGTTCCAAGGGTGCCCAAGTCATCATTGTTCACAAGCACTAAACCCTAATTTCGTCTCCCACTTAGCTAGGGTTTTCTATGAAAAAGAGGAATAGGAGCAGAGGATCCATATGGTAGGTCATATCAGCAAGTATGGAGCCATACCAACACATAAACATCATGCCTCCATCATTCTCCAAGAATTCATTGCAAGAGTCAAGCCATTTGTCACACATAGGGCCAGTTTTGCTTCAAACTATGTTTCTGACCAAACATAAATGAATTTGACAAAAGTGAGAGAGGTTTTTTTCCATCATAGGTCCAAGACAAAAAACCCCCTTCACATTTACATAGGTTTCATGGTTTTATAGAAATGTCAAAAATAAGGGTGCCACAGGAGAGTTGCTGCACTTCTGGAGTGACCTTGGGAAAATTATGTTTTCTCATAGCTGGAGTGTCCAAATGACTTGTTGGATGAGTCAAATGACAACTAGACTGGAAGATATTTCCAATGAGCTATCATGATCTCAATTTGGCGTTTAGGAAGGCCTCCACAAGTTTCCTGCACCAGCACTCTGCATTTCTGCACCCTCATTCAACACTTTTTGCCCAGTCTTGGGAGAATCAACTTGTGATAGGTCAAATCAACTCCAATCAGAAAATAAAAAGGTATATTTGAAAATTAGAATTCAAGAGCTTTCCAACGAGTTATCTTGGGCCCCATTTGGACACCGGGAAGACCTCCAAAATTGGTCTACAAAATAGTGTTGCATTTTTTCATCCTAGCGTTGTGCATTTGCATCAGCGCTGCGCACTTGTACCTTGGCACTGCACCCTTGCCAGAGAAATTTGATGAAGGTTCTAGCAGCCCAAATCACTTCAAAATTTATCCAAACATTTCCAAGGTCCTACAAACAACCTTCAAAGCAGTAATTACACATTTTAAACCTTACTTCTTAGCTATTTTGTCATTCTTAAATGAATTGAAGAGGAACCTTAAAGAAAACCCTAATTACAAGCTTGTGATCATTGTTTTTCCCTTATTTCATCCTGCTAAAAGCAATATCAATCATAAAAAAGGTTATTGCATTGATTTATGGTTTTCATTCATCTAGTTTGTCCCTTCACACATTCCCTTTCACTCATTCCCTTCATTTACACTCAGTCCCTTCACCTTTCAAGCTAGTCCTCTCATCCCCTTTCCCTCATCTCAATTCAATTTCTCATTTCACTTATACCCTAGGTTTTCATAAAATAGAGTCTAAATGTCTGAGGGTGAAGACCTTGTTGCTGAGGAACAAGGGACAAGAAGAAATTATCATAAGGGAGGAAAAATAAACAGATTTGAGCCCATCACCACAAGGGAACTAACACAACCTACTACATCTATACCTCCATCTTAGCCCACAATGCCTACCATTTCATCACCTTAGTCCACTTCACGTACTCCATCACTATCACCACCATCATCACCATTTATGAGCAGCATGAGTCACCTAGCTAATTTTAGGTCAGCAGTCCTAAAGAGGCTGAAATGAGAACAATGGAAAATAAATATTATAGAGGGCATAGGCAGGTGTTTTCTCCACAAATTGTGGAATGGGCCCTGCGTTCTTCACCAACAAAGTAGGTACATAAGGGAGAACAAAAGATGGTAGAAGAATATGTACATGAGGCAACCATTCATGATTAGGATGACCTCCATGAGACAGATTCTGATTTTGACATTGTTGATTTATATGATGAGCATGATGATGAGGCCTTCAAAATTATTGTCAATCTAAAGGATGCCCAAATCAGTGAGATTTAGACCAACTTAGAGAGATATATCTTTATCATTGCATACTATGGGCAGGAAAATGAACAACTCAAGATGAAGAAGGCCATCATGGAGATTCAATTTCTGAAGGCAAAAAGAGAATAAAACAAGGCAAAGGCCTTGCTTGATGAGGCCTATGAAAGGTATGGTGAAACCAATGAGGAAAAATAAAAAGTTCCAAGAAAAATACCTAGGACTAGAGGGCTGAAAAGAGCTCTAGAACTAGAGAGGAAAAATGAGGTTGACCTTTCTAATGAGCTTACATTGAATGAAAAATTTTCCATCATTGTCAATGATAACTAGGAGAAATGGCTTGATAGGGCCAACCATCATCTTAAGAAGTTCCTAGAGAAGGAAAACAAGGACAATGAAATATTTAGGAGGAGGGCCAAGAACTACTTCAAGAAAAACCAAATTGCAAGCTCAAAGCTACAAAAGGCCAAATCAAGACTTGAAACCCTAACCAAAAAAAATGAAGGGAAAAAGCTTAATATTATTGCTGAGGTGTCCCTCCAGGCCACTAATCCTTAATCAACAAGCTAAATTCCAATTTTAGCACCTTTTTGCAAATTTTAAATTTTTGACAGTTTGACTTGCAGAAATTGGGCCAAACGCGCAGCGCCACTGGCACTGCGCTCTTTTTTTAGTCACTCAAATGAAAAATGGTCAGAATCCTCATGTTCCTAGTGATGATTACATAAAACTCAGAAATTTTTAGAACATTTGGAGAAAAATTGGTCCCTCAAAAAGGCCAAAAACTACCAAAAAATCACCTTTCTACCCTCTTTTTGGCACTGGCATTGCACGTTTACTAGTCTTGGGAGAAGTGATTTTTTATAGGTAAAATGGAATCATTTTGGAACGTGAAAGCTGATCTAGAAACTAGACTCGTAGACCTTTCCAATGAGCTATCATGGAGCTCATTTGGACACCAGGAAGGCCTCCAAAAGTTAGCTGCAAAATAGGTGATTTTCCTAGTCTTGGCATTACGCGTTTGCACTAGCACTGCGCCCCTGTACCTCGGAGATGCACCCTTACCAAGAGTTATTGAAAAAGATATTTTGAAGCCTTAAAGTAAAAAAAATTTAAAATTTAGCTCAAAATATTTATGTTAGAAGTTATTTTTTCAATAAATGATTTTTGATATTTTTCCTTGGGCCTTGCATGGTCTCAAAGGTCAAAATACATTAACTATGTAATGAATGACATTTGAAACCCTAGCTAGGGTTTAGCTCCTCATTTTTCAGATAAATACTACATGTATGCTTCATATTTTTAGTGGGTTGATTGTTGAGCTTTGGAGCTTTGTAACTGTTTTGGATTGAATGTTAATGGAGCAAGCACATTCATAGGATTCATGAACTTTGTTAAATGGTGATGTTGTTCTTATCTTACATTTGTTTCCTTGTTTTTTCCATATTTTTCATCTTTTCTCTTGCAATAGAACATAAAATTTAGATTAAGATATGTTGTTAGAGGCACCTTAAGTTTGTCTACTTTCTGTTGCTCAAATGTTTTCCTCTACTAGGTCTGATTGGAGAATTCTTAGTTTCTTTCTGATTCCACCTAGTTTTTTGTCTTGAAAATGATTTAATAAGAGTCAAACCAAAGAATTTTATGGTATGCCCTGTCCTTTGGTGTAGCTTGAAATATTTCTTTTAAGGCCTTTCTTTGAAGTGTTCTTACTAGGGTTTAGGATAAAGAAGTTTATGGTTTTCCCTGTCCTTTGGCCCATCTTGAATAGTCACTTTGAAGATATTTTATAGTCTGATTGAAGAATTAAGGAGTTCCCTACTCTTTAATCATCACTTGTTTGTTATATTAAATTTTTTCTTTGTCTAAAAGTGAATAACTAGAGAATTTAGGAGTTTTCTACTCTCTAGGGTTTGTTGGATTGTTGTCTCAAATTTTGCTTGATAAAGATAGACCAAAGAAGTTTATGGTATGCCCTATCCTTTGGTTCTTTCTTAAGTATAGTGATCTTAAAGACTCTTCTTGTTCTAGTATATGTTAAAGGATTCTTAATTTCCCTTTAAACCTACTAAACTCACAATTTAATGTTCATTTCACACCCACCTAAGATATTAAGATCCATTTGGCTTTGTTAACTTGCCCTATGAAACACCCTTGATGTATTTTTGTACTTTTCAAGCATTTCACAGACCCCATAGCCCAATGGTTTAAATTTCTTTTACTCTATCTGTTCTTCTTGACAAGCAACCCAACCAAAAAAAAACAAAATAAACAACCCTATCATTTTAACTAGCCTAAAATTAGCATCCTAAATCAAACAAGTCATATATTTTATAAAAATATAGAGAGAGCCCTCTCTGAGTCCAGGAAGGCTAGGTCCTAGGACTCAAAAGTTGGTTTGATGTTATCCTTGTTCATTTTCTCTTGCCAATATGACAAATTACAGGGACCTAACACAGTCTTGACTTAGTTTATTGAGTAAAGTTTTCAGTATTCAGTTTGGTTTTTAGTTGTTGACTCCATGCCCAATGGATAGGCTCTTGGTCTACGGTGTTCTTGCCACCTCCAAGGAGCTACCATCCCTAGCTAGAGCTGATGTTATTGTCAGTGTTTGCATACTTCCACCAGGGATCAAAACACATTTTTCATGTGCATCCTAGGTGTCCCACTCTAAAGAAATTTTCAATCATTCCATTACGTCATGATATAAAATTGTTCCATTGGTGGTTGTCCTTGTCAATAAGCTTCATTCTCCCTTACAAGATCTTAATGGTTGACTCATTCTCCTTTCTCCTTGAGCATAACAACACCTATGTAAATGATCCTTTCACTTGGAATTCTTTTATGTCAAAATCTCATTCATGGAAGTCAGGTCTAAAGTAGTCCCATTAGGTCATTAGGTTTTTATATTTATTAAGGTCACTCCTTCATTTCAGATGAAGTCAAAACATATACGAGAGGGACTATATAATATCATCATGATGTAAATATCATACTTTAAAAGTTGTATTTTTTCAGTTTAATGATTTTTATATCAAAAATGTCATTTTGATATAAAATTCAATATGTAATTTTTTTATGTTTTTCCAAATGTAATTTTATGTTCTCATATGTAATAAATTCAATCCCAAGATGTCAAATGCAATCATTTCCAGCCTAAGTGGAGCAAATAAATCCAAGCTCCATGACTTGATCAAACTACAAAATGCCAAAGAAGTTAGAAAGATAAAGAGTATTAGTGCGAAAGTCCCAAGGGAAAAGTGAAACATAGGAAAAGTGGGTTATTCAAATTGAAAATTCAAAACCACAAAAGCTATAAAGCCTTTCAAACACCTCGAAGCAAGTCATTTCCTTCATTCATCCATCAGAAGTTCCCAGCAAAGGAGAAATTTCAAGTTTTCTGAGCATTTTGGATCAAATTTCAAGGTCGTTGCACGTTTACCCTTGGTCGTTGCACGTTTGACCAGACGCTGCGCATTTACACTCAGGTGCTATGCATTTTCCCGAAAAATATTAACTAATTTACAGAGGTGCTATGCGTTTACTGAGAGGTGCTGTGCATTTTCCTGGGCGCTGTGTGTTCCTCTAGAACGCTGCACATTTGCTCAGGGAGGGTTTCGAAGCATTTCACAAACTCCAGCAAGCTTCATTTCCTCAAAAATTTCTTCAAAAGGCTTTAAAATCTGTAAGTGGACCCTAAATACACCTCTCCTCTAATATATTTGGTGTTCCATAAAAAAATTGAAGTGTTTGTTGCTATGAAACCCTAGCTTTCATTTCCTTCCCATTTTTCATGCACCATATCCATATTCATGTCCCTAAACACATATCAGTCATAAATATTGTTAGATCCTAGGGTTTTCATAAGACCTAGGTTTTCATTACATTCACTCCCTCCATTTGCCTAAGCTATTCATTTCATCTCTCACTCCCTTCATCTCATTCCATTTAACCTAGGGTTTCCAAAGCCTTCAAATTCAAAATGTCTGAAGAGGATGACAGAAGTGTCAGTGAGGAAAAAACACCTAAGAAGAGTAAGAAAGGAGGGAAAATCATCAGATATGAACCAGTAACCACAAAGGAGCTCATGACTTCTCCTCTCACCGTGTCATTTTTTAAACATGTTGGTTGTTTTGAGTTTTGTGAGAAAGTGCAAAGGGTCCAATATCCACCTCTGTTGACAAGGATGTTCATTACCAATCTTCATGATAGGTAGGTCACTCTTGTTGGGGTCACTTTTACCATGTCCACTAATGCCATTTCAGCTGCTATAGGGATCCCTAATGTGGGAGAGAAATGGTTTAAACAAGAAAACCTTGATCAAAGCTACTATGAACCATATCTCAAACCTAGATACAAGGATGAAAAAAAGACCATTTTCCCTTCCTCTCATCTCCTTGACTGATATGTCCCTATGATGAAGATAATCATGAAATATTTCACCTGTGAGGGGAGGTTTTCTTGATTCTATTCATATCATATCCGACTCCTCATGCACTTCACTAGAGTCAGAATGCTTCACATACCCTACTTTCTCTCCCGAAGCATTGACAAGATGGCATACATAGTACAAAAGAGGGATTATAATCATCAAATGAAGAGTATTTTCCACCACTCCCTCATCAAGATGATAGTCATGCATCAAATTGAGCAAAATAACATTTCATGGGACACATTCATAGCAAATGAAGTCTTCACTACCCCACCTAGTCAGCATGATCAAAGTATCCCTTCATCATCTCATCCTCCCATATCCACTCCATCTCAGCCTACTGCTCATACATCATCACCAATTTATATGCATTCATCTCATGTTGATCCTACTTCCTCACCTTTCCATAACCCTTCATCATCACATCATGATATTGAGTCATCAAGAAGTGAGGAGGACATTGAGGTAACTTGGGATAATGTGACTGATGTTGAGCCATTTCCCAAGACCTATCAGAGAGGCTACAGGCATGTGTTTTCTTCACTTGGAGTGAAAGGGGCCATGCTTTCTTAATCAACAAAACAAGTGGACAAGGGAAAGGAAAATGATAAAGATTCAATCATTGATGAGCAGGAGGATAAACATGAAACAAAACAGGAGTTTCAGCTGATTGACCTATATGAGGAAGATGAGAACAGAATCATCAGTGCAAAAAGCAAGGATTAGTTAACTTCAAGCTAATCTTGATAGAGCAAAGTATGTGATTGACTTTCTTAAGCAAGAAAATCAGTAGTTAAAGACCAAGCAAATCATCAGTGAGGTAAGGACCATCAAAGCACAAAGAGAGGCAGAAAAGGCTAAGGCCTTGCTGGAGGAGACCTTGGATAGATTTCGTGAGATTGATGATGAGGAGGATCAGCCTCCAAGACAGAGACCAAGGACTAGAGGGCTGAATAGAGCTCTAGCCCTTGATAGGCAGAGAGAAGCTGAGTCCGTAGAGTAGCTCACACCAAGTGAGCTGCTTGCCTTAGAGATTAGAAAGGATAAGGAATCATGGCTTGATAGAGCCAATTTTCATCTGGAGAGGTTTCTAGAGAAGGCAAAAAATTACAATGGAATTTAGAGGAAAATGGAAATAACTACGCCATGAGGAACAAAATTGCAAGGGCTAAGCTTAAACGAGCCCATGCAAAAATTCAAATTTTGACCAAGAAAAAGGAGAAGGAGAGGTTAGACATACTTGCTGAGGTGTCTCTTCATGCCTCAAGAACTTGAGAAGCAAGTATCCTCACAATTTTGGAAAAATTTTGGCACACTTGGTACTTTGGTGCATTTTTGGTTTTTTGAGTAATTTTGGCACACATAAACTCTACCAAACGCGCAACAAATTGGGAATTGCGCTTTTTTTGGGGGGATCCAATTGAAAAATTGGCACCACCATCATGTTTAGAATGATGAAGACATCAACCGTACCAAGTTTCATAAAATTTGAAGGAGAACGGGTCCCTCAAAAGTGAAAAAAACTACCAAATTTTCATGTTTCTACCTCCTTTTTGACCTGGTCAATGCACGTTTACTAGTATTGGGATATTGATTTTTTGACAGGTCAAATGAGAATCATTTTGGAAACTCGAGGTAGATTTGGAAACTATACCCAGAGAGATTTCCAATGAGCTATCATGGATCTGATTTGGACACCGGGAAGACACTCAAAATTTTCTTACAAAAGAGGTTATTTTTCCTGTTAGGGTGCTGCGCGTTTTCTAGGAAAATGCATTTTTCACAATCTTCAGCAAATTTTGAAGTTTCACTCCAGTTTGACTTTTTACTTGGGAAAATGAAGAAATTATTGATGTAAATGGTCATGGTGAATGTAAATGTAATTTTTTGACTTTCATCTAAGGTAGATACATTAGATGAGTCCTCTAGAGGTCAAATGAAACAATTTCCTCTCTTTTAGAGGCAAATTGTTAGGTTTTCCTAGTCTTCAGTTTCTTGTTTGGCAGTAGGTGAAACTGATTCCTATCTCATGGATTCAACTCCTTGAGGCTAGGGAGAGTTGTTTTGAGGTCTATATATTCTTCTTCTTTCACATTAGTAAGCGTTAGACTCATTTGGAGGTTTGGCTTCTTACGAGACACACTTTTGTATCAAATTTGGCCTGGACATTAATCAAATTTGCAACTATTTTTTTGGGATCCATGTGGTATAGTGTTTAGTTTCAGTTTCTTCTTTGTGCTCATATGTCAGAATTTTTTGTTTATTTCATTCATCATCTCATTGCCATTAAGTGAATGTTTTCAAGTTAGATGAACATAATCCATACTTTTTATGCTCTGTTTTGGGTAAATATTCACAGTTTGTAATTTCTTAGGTTTAGAAAGAAATAATGAGTTCACCATGCTCTTTCTAGCTCCTCACCTATCTTAATAGTCTCATCATCAAAACCCTAAAGTTATAAACCATTGTACTTACCTTGCCCCATAGAACACCCTGCAAATCTTGACCTAATTTCCTTGCCCTGACTATTGACTCCTCCTGATCTAGAAAAACCCTATATAATCAAAATCAAAACTCTGAGCTACTATAACTAGCCTAAAATCTTCTTTCCTCAGTCATCTTGGTTGTGATCTATACGGAGAGAGCCCTCTCCTTACCTAGTAGGGCTAGCTACTTGGCTAAGTGTGGTTTGAGGTTACCTCTAAATTGCCTTCTTTAGCCTGAGGTTAAATCTGAGTGATAACATGTAGAAGGGAAAATATTGTACTAAATTGAAATATCTCTTAATAAAGAATGGAATTTTGGCGAACTCAGACGTTATACGATTTATGTGGTTAAATTTCTTATATTTGTTATGTGTTGCTTACTGCAATTCTAGATCTGAATCTATGTTATTTGAATGCGTAATTATCTTAGTGAATAATAAGTTGAATTAGCTTGCATCTGTGAGCTAGTATTATTCCTCTTTAACTGTTAGATTTGAAATGAGTATAGTGATCTGTTCTGCGCATGTCTACACTGCAGTAAGGGCTAAGTCTTTGTATTATTATCTAGCCCCACAAAACTAATTTATTATTTAACTGTTTTTCTGCAAGTATATTTGGTTTCTGCGAAGGGTTAGATATGATTGAAATATAATATGTGGCACATATATTTTAATGCATATTTATTAAGGGTTTTATTTAATCTTAGACCTAGTTTCTGGGGAAGTTCCGCGCAGACAGATAAACATTATGTAAGGGTACAACACACATCAAATTATCCCTTAGGGTGTAAAAACTTGGTTCAAGCACCCTTGAATACTGCTTCAAGTGAGACTTTGGTCTGTGCAAGCAGATCAATTGCCAAAAGGGCCAGTATTTGGAGGGTTCCGTTGGTTACGCAGAATACTCTGAACCTCGGTCAAGACCCCTTAAGCCAACGATTGTGAATTTTTCAACAAGTGTTTTTAACTCACAAAATTTTGAGAATGTCATCAATTATATGATTTCTCACTAGATGTGGTTCAAGTCTAAGTTCCACTCTTTGACCTCTCACTAGTTCCTCTGTTAGTTAGAACTAGTTAAACTGATTCTGACTTAGAAAAAATGAGTTGATTAATTACAACTAAAAATAAACTCAAACAAGGCTCCTATTTTGTAGGAGACACTCTACATGACTCAAGTTAGACTCGAAACTCGAATTAACTGAACCAACTAAGTCCTACTAACTTATTTAAATCATACAAGTTGTCTTGTGAGATGGGATTACAAAATTTCAATGGAAAATTAAATTAGAATCCTTTCTTGGTGGAATTTTCAAAAGTTCATGGTGGAGTTGAGATAGCTTCATTAGATAGAAATGAAGAATGTGCTAAGGTACCTATGAGGTACGATAGGCTTTGGACTAAGATATATCAAAGTTGGTGGAATGGAGATGTACGTGTAAAAAAAATTTGATTGGGCTAGGAATGTTATGGACATAAAATCCATGTTTGGATGTTGTTTCAGCTTGGGATTAGCCATGATCTCATGGTACATCAATAAGTAGTATTTAGTGGTGATTAGTTCAAAAGAGGCATAGTACATGAAAATGAGTATGGAAAATGGTGAGGTAGTATGGATTCATAAGATCTTTAAAATATTATTTGATCTAGAGCTGGGGCCAATAATGATTCATTATGATCATCAAAGTTGCATTAAGCTCTATGAGAATCTCATGTTTCATGGAATGTCCAAGAATATCAAGATCATATATCACTTCATCAAATACAGGTTCTAGAGAGGTGTTGTGAAATTTCAATACATTTCCACAGAGGAGCAGGTATCAAATATTATCACTAAGCCTCTAATGAAGGGGAATTTTATGAGGGATCAAGATAAGTTGGGGGTTGCAGAAAATTCTTTCCTTTCTACGAGCGAGAATTGAAGATTATAATAAATTTGAAAGGTATTATGCATAGGCTTGGTGTATTGGAATGTGGAAGATGAGTTATTGCCTCTTTAGGTTCTTGCTTGGTGGAGTAAGTGACTTATGTCTTCTTTCCTAAGTCTAACTTTGGAAAAGTACAATAATTAAACTGAATTAATTACTATGGACTATTAAGTAATTTTATAAGGATAAATAAATTAATCATTTAAAGGACTTAGAAATTATCTCAACCAATGATATCCTAAATATTCTAGAAGGTATATTAGGGTTAGGGATCTAAAATTATTTGAAAGTTTCAAAATCTTGTGCTCTCCTTTCCAACAAATATGACCAACACATCCTGGTGTAATCACCAATACAAGTTATCATATATTTAATTCCATGTCCAGAAGGAACATGGATAGGGCCACACAAATCAAAATGAATCAGTGAAAATTTTCCACATACTCTAGAATTAGATTCAAGGAAAAATTGTTTGTTGCAAAAGAAAATTAGAGGGTCTAGGTATTTTTAGCCTTATGGTGCCAAGTAATGATAACCATGTTGTCAAATTATTTCCTTATTTATAATTTTCCATCAAACATATGAATAGAGTGGCCTTGTTGGTGAATGCATTAGGAAAAAAATATTTATCCACGGCTCAGGAAGGTAGAGTACATCATGAAAAATAAAATTAGGGAGTCTAAGTAGTTTTAGCCTGATGGTTCCAAATATTGAGGGCTCAAGACTTGAATTGTATGAAAAATAAACTCTAATATCAAGATTGTCAAAATTTATGCAAAATACATTGTAACATAAAAATGTTTCTAAATGATGATATGGTAGTTGCTCCTATATCAACTAGCCATGCAACTATATCTTGTTCTTGTTACAGGAGTGAAAAAGGGAAAATGGAATACTAATTGGAACCAAAGTGGAGGCAAACTTTCAAAAATTGAAAAGGACATGATCAAAGTCAAGTGCTTTGAATGTAACTAGTTCATGAAGTTTTCTAGTCAGCATCCAAACAATAAGAAGATCAAGGGAAAGATAGCCATTGTAGCCACTACACCGATGGACACAATGGATTAAAAGTTTGAGAATACTTTTTCCTTATTGTCATTCATTTCTATAACCATCATAAGAGGTGTCTATTTTGTGGATATTGAAGCATCTCATCACAATATGGGATCTCGAGACATTTTCACCAGCATCACTTGAGAGCCTAGGGATATACATGTAGAACATGGTGATAATTCCATGTATGTAGTAGAAGGAAATTAGAAAATTGAGTTTCTAATGGAATTAAGCATCGTCATGGAGGCGAATAAAGAGTTTCTTGTACTCAACTTGGAGAAGAATATCCTATCAATTTTAGCCATAGAAGACAAAGAACTAGAATTCATCTTCATGGGAAGTGAAGTGGTCATTAGGTTGAAAGGATCTAATCCCATCAAGAAGAGAGTAATTGGGAGAAGGGAGACAAATCTCTATTTGTTGAGAGGAAAACCAGTGAAGGCTCTCATAAATGAGAGTGATAACCAAAGTGGGCTTTGGCACAAAAGGATGGGATGCCTATACAAGGATATTCTTATGTTACAAAGAATTGTTACAGGTTTTTTAAAGATCAAGGTGGAGTAGGATGTAGTAGGTAAAGGTTGTGGGCTTGGCAAGAAGGAAAAGGTTGCATTTACTCAAATAAATATTAAGGATAAGGGAGTGTTATACCTGATGCACTTATAAATATGTAGTCCTATGTCTATGGAGTTGATCACAAAGTCTTTGTAATTTGTGTCATTCATAAATGATTTTTCCAAGAATACTTCGATCTACTTCCTAAATACCAAGGGAGATTTATTTTATCATTTTTAAAAGCTCAAAGCTCTTGTGAAGAACTAGATTGGGCATAATATTATGTTGTTGATATCAGATAATGGGGGCGATTATACCTCCAATGAGTTCTACGATATTTTCATGGAAAAAAGGATCAAGAAGGAGCTCATGGTACTTTACTTCCCTCAACATAATGGGGTTGCCAAGAGGAAGAACATGACTATAATGGAGGTAGTGAGGGAAATGATTTATAACAATGAATTTCATATTTTATTATGGGTAGAGGCATGTAATACAACTATTTATGTGCATAATTGGATTCCTCACTAGATATTAGAGGATTTGAATCCTAAGGAGATGTTTACAAGAGTGAAACCAAAATGTTATCCATTTTCATAACTTCATTAGTCTGATGTATGTCCATGTTCCCATGGAGAACAATACTAAACAAGATCCTTGTCAAAAAGGGGCATATTTCTGGGCTATTATGAGGTCTCAAAGGCCCACCAAGCCTACATTTTCATTCATAGGAAAGTAATAGTTAGTCTGTTGTAACTAGTTTTAATTTTCATTTGAGAAGATGTCTAGGATATTTTTCTAAAAAAAATTAAATTAAATATCAAGGAACACAAGAAAAAATTAATAACGCTTAAATGCACTTGAAATTATTTGATTTGGATAAAGTTTTTTTTAAAGGGTTGTGATTTTAATTAACATACTAATCACCATTAGTGCAACATTAGTACTTTTGTGGGACCATGTAATCGTATTTAAAGAATTAAAGGCCACACATGTCTAGAGGCAGAGATGAGTTATGTGTCAGCGCCCATGCGATGGGGCAAACCAAATGAAACTAACCGCTCACCATACAACAATGGAGGTGCCTCTACAGAGACTTTTCAACGTGCCCATGATTGCAAGATCTATGAATTAGATTGTTTGCAAGGGAACTCGTCTGACTATGAACTGTACCAGAGGCTGCTCCTGTCTGGACATCAACAAACAAGCCCGACTCTACCATACATTCCGCCACATCATTTCTCCCTCCGCCACCTGTCAGTCGTGCATGTCATTTTGATCATTAATGCTCTCTGTCCATCTCCATATAATTCCATATGGAGGGATTTAATTCCCTTTTTTCCCCCTCTTTCGCATAATCGACCTATAAATTCTATTTTTTTTTTTCATTTTCTTGTACTCCTCTTGTTTTTTCATGTTGTCAATATTTTCTCAAAATCATTAATGAAATTTCCCCATCAGCAATCCTAGTCACTGCCAAGTATTTATCACAGTCATCCATTTTTTTCCATTTGTACGAAATGTCCAAGAAAGTTGTTATAGCTGGCTCATCATCTCATATTCCATTAATGGAAACTGAAGCATACATTTTTTATGTTGTTTGTTCCTTGAATCAGACTAAAACCTACTATCATGTCCTTATGAAAAATTCCAATATCCCATATTATGTTGTTGTAGTCAGGTCCAAATTTTTGTCATCTTCTATCATTGAAACTCACCTTTTTCCCGATTTTATCAGTTGCTAGTGTCTGGTATGTATCCTCAAAAATGTTTCATGATGGATAAGTCAGGATAAAATATTTTTCAAGTGTCTTCTACTCTAATCTATCAAGCACTATGTTTTCCATCCTCATATTCATATTTTTCCTTCTTAGAGGAAACCCTGTTAGCTAATGTTGAGAATTTAATAGGCTAGGAGTGTGCCAAAAATATGTTTTATTTTATGCCCAGTGGGAAGCCATTTTCCTTAGAGTCAAACAATTTTCCCTTAGATACTATTGCTGAAGAGGTTCAACCCATCCTTCAAATTTTAAACAAAATTCTAGGGAAAGATATATCACCAATCATTGAAAAAGTCACTCTGGGTATTTTTCGTTTAACGATGAAACCTAGGGTTGTCGTAGACATTCCATATTTCTAGGAGGGGTTAGTTAATGCCCATTTTATGAACTTCTCACTTACAGGTTGTTTTAGGTTACCTTCTTTGATTACATATTTTTTCTTATATACTCATGTGCAGAGGTTTATGCACTTGGGGTTGAATATTATGGATGTCAAAAATAACAAACAATCAATGCTCTTTTAGACTTATGTAGTAAGGGGTAGTCCAAATAATAAAGGTTTGGTGGATTTTTCTACCTCATTTCTTTCTATAGTTTATTCAATCATCAATAGTTCTCCTGCGCCTTATTTTCTGCAAAAATCTCGGTCTTTTCTTCAATTAAGCAAGGAATTGAAATTGGGGGACCGGTATGAATTTGAAGTTTTTTCATAGATTAGATTGTATGGATCTGACATTAAACCCTACAAGTTACCAAATTTTATTCCTATGAGGTTTTTTTCTTTAGAATTCTTAAGGCAGAGTTTAAATGTGGATAAAATTCATTTTTTTCAAGCCAAAAAGGGCCTTTTATTCAGATTACCAAGGACTGTAGGTCCTTTCATTGTTAACACCAGGCAAGATGCAAAGGAATTTTACATAATTCTTTAAGGGATGGATTTGTTATTAGGAGAGAAATGGTCTTATGATCCTCTTTATATCATTTCAAACATAAGAATATAAAATGGATATGCTCCATTTTTACATGAAGAAAAACTTGAAATTGAGAAGCTGAAAAATGGAGGAAAATAAACTTCAATGATGGGAGTAGAGGTTGAAACGATGGTGCAGACTGAAAATAATCTCGAGAGAGGTAGATAAGAAATCATAGATTTAGATGAAGACATAGACGGAACAACAAAAAGGACCAAAATATCTGATGAGGGTAACAGAACACTAATTCCTGGTCCTCAATTACAGTTGGGAGAGACAATATGTACACCATATTCTCCACATCCTGAAGAGTCTTCTCAGGGTTCAGCACCAATTATCAAATAAGTGTTAGCACAGATTGAATATAAGAACAAGTAGTTTAAAGAAAACATGGAAGCTCAGCTGGAAGCTCAATTATATTCTCATTATCAAACCAGATTGCTATTAGCCATGGATTTAGAAAGGATCAAATTAAAATTTGATTTTCTCATCCTTCTGCATTATATTTTTCCTCTTAGACAGGTTTTAGAACTATCAATTTGATTGTAGATGCCAAAAATATTCCCCTACCTGATAAGATTAATCTCCATAGGCAAACTGGAGAATTAATTTATAATGATTTGAATAAAACATTCTCAGCTTCCAGCAAAGCTGAAGCCATGTTGGAGAAGGTTGTTGGACAACTAAAGAATGAAAATGAAAATTCAAGGGCTATTTCAACTCAGAATGAATAGTTAAAGAAGATATTAATCAAGGTTGGAGTGAATCCTGAAGAAAAAAGTGCAGTTTAAAATATATTGCAAGGTGTTGAAGCAGAAATTCAAGTACTTAGAAAGAAGTTAAAACTACCTACTGGAGAGAATACAATGACTTCAAAAGTATCCCAAGTTGAAAGAGAAAAGGAAACTTTAAGTAATTATTTATTGCAGAGGAATGAGGAGGTAACTAAGTTGAAGGAAATAAATGCTTCTTTATAGCAACATATTGACTCACATTTTTGTCCAATTCTATTTGAGATAGATTCAGAAGACCTAGCTGTTAAACTAACTTAAGTTATGATTGAGTTAAAGCTTTATGAGAATGAGATAAAGAAAAGATAGAGTGATTTTGATAAAGAAATGAAATTTATTAAATTTACTGAGCAAGAATTTTGTATGACAAAGGAGATTTCTGAAAAAATAGAAAGGATTGCCAGGTTGGATACTAGGAGATCAAGGAATTGAAAGAAAAGGTGAAAGGGAACATGTTCCTTGTCCAAGCAAGAGATATATTTTGGAATGATATTGTAACTACTGTTAAAAACATCTGGTAGTTTTTACTAATTATGGAGGAGGAGAAAAAAAATGTCAGAGATCTAGAGGGTGAGATTATGTCCCCTAAACAAAAGTTACAACAAAGAGCAAGGTTTGGAAAAAATATGATTGACTTTCCGAACTCCAAATTTTCACAACAATTAAAAGAAGTCTAGATAGAAAAAAGGACTAAGTACGTGATTGATATTAACAAGATGACAGTGAAGAATTTGCACAGGAAATTGGTTGAAAAGAGATTAAAGGAGGTGAAGGAATATGTAGTAAATTTTAATAATTCTTTTGATATGAGAAACAGGGTGGGGTTGCCATCTTGTTGGGATCAGCATGGAATTCTATTTCCTTGGGAGACCTTTGAAACAATGCTGGTAGAAGCGAAAAGAAAAATTGGCACAACTTATGGGAAGAAAACAATATTGAAAGGGGCTACTATTATTAATAATATACAAAGAGACTTTCAAATTATTTGGATGATGAGAACTCTATTTATTGAAAACTAAGCCTACAACAAAATCACTGAATTTAGAACGGCGCACATCAAGTTCATTAAAATCCCAAATGCAAATGCAGATATGTGGAAGAGGTGCAGAGAATGGATGTCTCCTCAAGAAACTAATGCAGGAGGAGGACCTTCTCCTATGCTTGAAGTCCATTTCATTAAATGAAAAATAATATTCTAGTGTGGAGTTTATTTTTATTTCCATAAGTTTTGGCAGAATTACTTTATTTTCTATGTAATTTCATTTTCCGACTATAATATGTTGAGAATAGTTAGTTACAAAGTAGTTTAGGGAGTTAACAATTTTATAACTATATTTTTAAATTTTGTATAAAAATACTTGGAAAGAAGAAGTGAGGTTCCAGATTTTTGAACCTTAGAGCACTACATTTTTTTACTTTATTTTCATATGCTCATGAATGAAGTTTTCACAGAGTTTCCATAACTTGTTGTGTACGATTAGTTTTTCTTGTTTCATATTCTATTAATGTTCTTTTTTCATAATTGAGTTATGAAGTTGTTGGTCTCTAATGTTACAGTTTTGTGAGTTAGACTTAAAATCCTTAATGTTGCACTCCTCTATTCTATATTTCATTTCATGCTAGCCATTTTTATTCTAAAGTTAATGATAGCAGATTCTATGTAAGAAAACCTATTATCTAGAACTCTCCACTATCATTTATTTTTTTCCTTTCTGTCATTTCTATTCAACATCAGAAGGCATTTGTGGAAGCATTTATCTCATATGAAAATTTAAAAGTGTTTGAAATCATATTTCAGAGGTTTTATAAAATGAATGGACAAACAATTACTTCTTTTCAAGTTTCACATGAATGTCTTGGGCACTAATTTCTCCTTAACTGTAGATTGTCTCCCAAGGTACAACATAGTCGGTATGTGATATTTGATGAGGGTGGGACCTTTAGGTGATATCATGAGAAAGCGATACTAGGGGTTATCGATTAGGAGGAAAAAAATCCTAAGGTTGAGTTGGGACTAGCAGCAATTATAGCAAGTACACGACTTTTAGATATAGAGGAGAAGTAAGATGTTCCTTTGAACTATACCAGGAGAAGTATGAGATGAGTTGAATAGACCTTGAGGGATGATGAGGAGCATGTGGAGGCTCCTAGAAGAACTTTCAGGTAGACCATACCATTAGAAAGAGTTTCCAATTATTTGGGCTTGTCAAGCAACATCAATGATTCTAAGCCTTCCACTTTTGAGGAGGCTACACATATGTAGGTCTGGAGGGATGCCATGGTGGAGGAGTATAGCTCCATCATGAGAAAGGATGTGTGGAACATAATTCCAAGACCAGAGGGAAAGCCCATAGTCACTTCTTAATGGACTTACAATTTCAAACATGCAACTAATGGCATTGTCGATAAGTACTAAGCTAGGTTCATGGCTACAGGGTTATCTTAGCAAGAGGGAGTGGATTACGAGGAGACATTTGCACCTGTTTCCATATATTTTCCCATTACAACAATTATGTCCATTTCCTCAAAAATGGGGTGGAGCATACTTGAGATGAATGCGAAGAATAGAAAAAAATTTAGGGGCTAACATTCATATATGGAATAATTTTTCTTGCTTTCCTAAAAGAAAAAGATTCACCAAATTCCATTTTTTCTAAACAATTTTTTCCCAAAATTTATAATAAAAATTTATTTTACCTTAAAAATAATTAAAAATTTATAGACACTATATAAAATATTTATAAATTTTAATATTATAAAAAATATATCCCTAAAAATTTTATGATTTTCATATTAGGGGCTAATAAGGTTTTCCAAGATTTCTAAACATTTAAATAAAAATTTCCATCCCTAAAATTTTACTTACTGAAGACTGATTTCCTCAATAAAATAATTCAGGAGGAGTTGTATATTGAGAAACCTCGGGGCTTTGAGGTGCATGGAAGAGAATCTCAAGTATTTAGGTTGAAGAATGCTCTTTATGGGCTAAAGAAGGCTTCACATATATGGTATGTGAGGATCGATGGTATCTTCTTAGTTTAGGCTTCATTAAGAGCGAGGCGAACTCTAACTTGTAATATGTACTTGTTGAGGGTGAGCCACTCATCATGGTAATTTATGCCAAAAATATCTTCTTGATAGGATTGGATAAGCTCATAGTGATGTACACGAAAGATCTTAATTTGGAGATAAAAAATGAAGGACATGAACTTGAAACACTACCTTTTGGGATTAGATGTTTGGTAGTTGTTGAGAGAGATTTTCCTCGGATAGGGAAAACATAAAGTAAAGATATTGATTATGTTTAGGATGGAGGATTGTAGATTCATGTCTATAAAAATAATTTCTAACCCAAAGAAGCTAATTTATTCTCAAGGAAAGTTATTGGATCCCACATTGTGTAGGAAACTGAGAGGTTCATTGATGTATCTTGTCAACACTAGGATGAAAATATTCTTTGCGATGTGTTGGTGTTCAAATATGAATAATGGAATTCACCCTTCCTCACATTAATTTTCAACTCGGGGCTTGTAATTGTTTCAATTCCACCGTGCAAAGTCTACGCAGGCCACATGTTCCCTACCCAACATTGAGCATTCAATCAAGCATAACAATTAAATAACAAGAAGCCAATTGCAATAAAAATAAATCAGAGTAGTAGCAACCTAAAATTAAATAAATACGAGCTAATAAATCGTTACAACACTGGAAAATAAATTATAATAGAAATAAACCTACACAAGCCACTAATCCAACAACACTTGATCAGGAAAGTTGGACCAACTCTCTGATCAGGGTTGCGGTGAAAGATCAGAGATTATGCGATACTCAAGAAATTAGAATTGTGTTCATTCAAAAATATATCAAAATTCCGTTGTTACATTCTAGGATTCCATAGAGGCTCCCATTTGTGCCTCGGAAACCATCACTTATACATTGCATCATTACAGAAATAGTATTAACAAACACAGATATTACAACAGCTTTGTCTACTCAAGAGTATACAATAATCATTTAAGAAGAAACACAAATGCAAAAGATAGTAACCGTATCAACCCATTAGCTTCATTGGTCAATCATCGTTGCGGTCCTCACCATGGAATAGATCTACCAGCTCATTGACAACCATATGCTGATTTGTAGCTTGTTGATCATCATTATCCCAATCCTGCAAAGGAATTTTTGTTAGTAAGTCATATAAGTAGCGTTCCCCTAGGACTATGTTTCATTAATCAATATTATAAAAATACGTAATAAATTGATATACCTTCATTGGTTGAGACATAAACTAACCTCACAAAATATATGGAATGGGTAAGGTTAAATGGGTAAAAAGCAAGTAAAAAAAGGCAAATTTAATGACCAATATTTCCCCCTAACTGGTTCATTTTATTGTCCTCATGCAGCTTGCTTCCTGCACAGATCTAGATTAGACCCAGTGTGACTGAGATGGAGTTGTGCAAGATCGTACCACATGGCCATTTCTGTCCCGGGCGATTTGAATCCTTATGAACAAATGGTATCCTTCCACTAGTCGTCTTCTAGCAAATAGGCCAATGTGTATTTCTCATAAGGTAACCAAATAATGGGAAATTGAAACCTTGACCGCACCCACCAGACCCTACAGTGTTGCATGCATGCAATATAACATGGAATTCTATCCAAGGATCTGGAAAATTTGGGGGCCCCAAATGGTTCTCGCACCCTAAGTGTTGATGATGACAACATCCATTGATTTCGACAAACATCCTGAGCTTCCTCCTAGAAGACAAAAAATTTCCTCATACACATGTCAACACACCACCTTTCTATTTCCAACATATTCTCCTACCATCCTTTCCACTACAAGAACTCATAATGTTTGTTATAAATATCCATAGATTTTAGCGTTCCATTCTGATCACAAGTGGTCGATTTGCTTGATTTTATTCGAACATGTTGAAGGCCTTATTCCACTTGATTTTTTTAATTGCAAAGGATGTGAATTCTCTCAACTGAATGTCTCCCACAAATGGTACTGGATTAAATGACTGATCTATTTCAAATAAGTAATTGTGCATATAAATCTCACACATTAAATGTTGATCCAATTGATTGGGGGTTCTCAAAAACCTTAGGAAATGAATTGGATCTTCTATATCATGGATTATCTCCTGATGGATACCTTGCATGCATAAGAACAGGTATTTTTCATGGAGGAACAGGGCATAGAAATTAATAGGAGGCATACATGTCGTTATCTGTTGTGTCAAGTTAACCATCTCACCCTTATCTTTCTTCAGTAACTGAACCTGCTCCCACAACTCCTCAATCTTCTTATGTAGCTTTTCTTGTTTCCGTTTAGCCTTCTCCACCTTAGTGAAATGATCAACCACCTCTCTTGTTGCCTACTACTAGAATTCCTTTACCTCTTTAGGATGAGCTTATATGGAAATGGATCCATGTTGTAGACAAGAGGCAGTGGCCCTCCATTTTTGAATTTCTGTTGTCAATCGGAATTTTTGAGCCTCTAAAAAATTAGAAAGTGGTTTGGTCTATAAATATATGGATGTTTTCTATTTATCCTCTTTTTTCACTACTACTGAGGATGTTACAGGGTTTACGTCATCTTGACCAGCCTTACTTTTTCGCTTTCTTTCCTGTATTTTCAACTGTATTAACTGTTTCTTTAATTTAATAATATCCATTCTCAGTTGAATGTTTTCTCTGAACAACACTTGATACCGATCTTGGATGGGGTCTTTTCTTCTTTCATGCTACTCAACAAAATCTTGTTTTACAATGACCTCCTCCGTTTTCCTTGTGCCCAACACTAGATTTGGTGCATTAGCCTCGACAAAATCGTTGAACGGTTCCTACTTCACCCTCACTTCCTCTGTTTGTTCAGCTACAGGTACTCATGGAGTAGCGTCAACACCTCCTTCCACAGGTTCCAATACCGTTGGATTTCTTTCTGATGGCTTAAGAGTCGATACTAGTTTCTGAAGGGAAAAACCATTAGCATCTTCCCTCTGTAATTGTTTCGAAGCTCTGATTTCTTCTCCTACTTTCTCGAGAACCATGTCCCTTCCTATTTACTCAGTGGTTGAAACAGTGTCAATAGTAACCCTCTCTTAATCTTGTTCTTTGGTTGACACTGGTTCTTGTGGAGCAGCATCACGAACAGCATCCTTTTCGAATTGATCAAAATTTGACATTGGTTCTTGTGGAGTAGTGTCATCAACAACATCCCTTTCTTCAAAAATTGACATTGGTTCTTGTGGGACAGTGCCGCTAGTGACATCCTCTACTCCTGTAATTGACATTGGTTTTTGTGGGATAGTATCAAGAGCAGCTTCCTCCTCCATTGATTCAATGGTTGACACTGGTTCTTCTGGAGCAGTGTCAACAATAGAAACCCTTTCTTCAGAAATTGTTTCAACAAACCTCAATTTTGGAGGAATGACCTTCTCTTTTAATACGTAAGAAGGATAACCAAATTTTCTTACCCCTCTTTGCAGGGAATCGGGGAGTGGAGAACGAGGAGTAACATCCTCAATTTTCATTCTGGTAACATCTTATGTTTGATTTATTTGGCTATGCCTTCTTTCCTTGCATCATCCCGCTGGGTTGTCATTTCTTCTTGCCTCTCTTCCTCTTCTACTTCTGGTGTTTTTCCCATTTCTTATCCCATTTGTTTGCCAGTTGACACTGGTTCTTGTGGAGAAGTGTCATCGATAACATCTTCTTCTTATGTTTTCTCTAAATTTGACACTAGTTCTTGTGGAACAATGTAAACAATGGTTTCTTCCTCATCCAACAATTATTCCTTGTCCCTTTTTGGCATCAATTATGTAACTTCTTCCTCTACTAGCTCAACCAATTGCTTCCAAGTCAAAGGAGTATATGACAGGGCATGCATCACCAATAATCTGACAAGCCCATGGTTTGTGAGGACTGCTAATGCTTGGCTCAAATGTTGTGCAGACTATGCCGTCAATTGAAGATTTTTCCAAAGGAAGAACGAAATATCTAAAGAATGTACCTAACGAAATCAGAGACATGCCAAAATATTGAAATGATACTTAAAAAGGGTAGATAGCTGACCTTCACAGGTAATGTACTGGATCACATAGTATGCGACCTTGACCCATGGCCATGGAAATGAACTCTGATCATATACTCTCCCATTTTTTATCACGTTCTCTCCTACCTGCAGAAATAATTTCAGAAATTATGGCATGGGTGTTCTCCGGGAAAACCACTTCTGCCCTCCATGGCAATCAGTTGACAGTTGAGATCACTTCCTCCGTTACCTGAATTTCTAGCCTATGAACTCTAGAATTATTCCCGTCCATATTGAGCAAAAATTCAATTGTTACTCCCTCATCAAATCCTTGCAACCTTTCAAAGTAGGTGTGTCATCTGACATCCTAAAAAACCTTTCATACTTCTAGTTGGCACCAAACCTACTATGTTTTTTTTGGCTCATGTCTAATAGCTTTTCCAAACATTCTGTCAATTTCTTTGTAGCAGCACTTGGAGTAGCAACAAGTTGTTGAGGATTTTTTTAGCTGGTAAAATTTGTGGAAAAAATGATAAATGTAAATTCGGGCGAGAATTATGGCAAGATCGATGATAAATGTGTCATGATCGTGGTGATTATTCCAATGCATTGGAAAATACCACAACTTAATGTGGGTATGCATATTCATACATTTTCAATTTCTAATGCACATGAATATGTGTGAAGGGTATAGTGGAAATATAATGAATCACAGCAATGATGAATGATTCAATGTGAGGTTTAACAATCGTGATGAGATGACATCATCATTATTAAATGTGAGATCTCCCCCCAAAAAAGGTATGAGCGTCCTCGGTCATGATTGTTCATGTCATAATTTAAATACCAATCAAATCCATGAAGTTGTTCAGGGATGTACCTGGCGACTTAGCTTAGCAAAGTGTCAACATCGAAAGAGTAACGGGACTAGTGGATTATCATCATCGGCGAAGTAACAAAATCGATGGAGTATCAACATTGGTGGAGTAACAACACATGTGGAGTATCAACATGGGCAAAGTAACAGTATCGATGGAGTATCAGCATTAGCGGAGTAACAACACCAATGGATTATCTACATCAATGAACCAACAACAGTAGTGGAGTATCAGCATCGGTGGATTAACAACATCAACGGAGTAACAACATCGGTAGAGTATCAGCGTCAGTGGAGTAGCAACATCATTGGAGTAACAACACCAATGAAGTATCAGCATCAGCGGAGTAACAACAACTCTGGAGTATCAACATTAGTGGAGTAACAACACCTACAAGAAAAAGGAGCGCTATTCACGGAGGAGCAGTAGAGTTTAAAATTTATTATTTTTATTATATATATATATATATATAGATTTAGATATATATATATTCTTTTATTTTCTTTTATTATTTTTTAAAACTATTATTCAGTGTGAGGTGCAGAGGAAGTATTTTCCACAAAAATTATTTCAAAACTACGATTATCAGAAATATTCTTAATAAAAGAATCTCTAGATGTTGAGCGGTGACTCTAATCTGAGGTGATGTTCATTTACAGGAAAAGGGATATGTTCCTCATCTATTGTTGTAAGTTTAACAAGCTCATTGTAAAACATTGTGTAAACTTCGTATGGTCCTATCCACCTAGAGCATAGCTTTCCTTCGAAGTACTTGAATCAAGAGTCATAGAGTAACACTCAATCACCTCTTGGAAACACCTTTTTCTTAATAAATTTTCCGTGCCACTAAGTACGTTGTTGTTGGATTGCAGCAGCATTCTGTACAACCATCAAATGAACCAGTTGATTTTTTTTGGATGTAGTAAGATCCAAACCTACTTTGAGAGTTGTCCTCAGTGTTTCAATATCAAATTCCATTGAAAAAACAGGGTTTTTTCCATACACATTCTCATATTTGGAAAATCTTGTTGTGTTCTGCCATTTAGTTCTATATGCCCAAAGTTCTTTAGGAAGTTCTTCTGCCTAGTCTCAGAGATGGCTAGCTACAGTTTTTGTCAGGATATTTCCCCAATACCTTATTTTTTCTCTCAAATTGTTCATTCTCTTAAGAATGATATGGAGATGTCACCCTATGATTGATTCCATATTTTTCCATAAGTTATGCTATGAAATGTGATGTGAACTATGCCCCTCTATATGAAACTATTTCTCTAGGAGCCCCATACTATGCAAAAATTTCTTCAATTAAAAATTCAGAGACAACTTGTTCAGTGGCCTTTGCAATGTCTTTGGCTTCCATTCATTTGTCACGTAATCTGTGCAAACGAGAATATCGACTTTCTGATGAGAAGGAGGATTGAATGATCGAACAAAATCGATAGTCAATTTCTCAAATGGCTCAAGGAAGAATTAGAGCTATAGTAGCATTTCATCTGACCGACCAGGCTGACCCATTTGCTGGAAAATATCACACCCTCGGACATGTTTCCTATCATCACGAAAAATAGAGGGCCAATAGTACCCCATATGCAACACCTTATGCCCAGTTCGCTTATCTGCAAAATTCCCTCCACACGGTCCATCATGGGTAGTCTTCAGAATATCATAAATATCATCCCCCCCCCCTACACAGTGCCAGATCTACATATTTGGTCCAATTGAGAAGAGTTATCCCTCCACCCATGTATAGCGGGCACTTTGCTGGACAATCCTTCATTGTTCCTTGTATGGAAAATGTTGGGATAATTTTCTTGCAACAAGATAGTTAGCAATATTTGCATACCACAAAATGTGAGTAGAGATTGTAAAAATATGCTCATCAGGAAAACTATCCTCTATAGGTGTGTCTTCATCATTAATATTTATCCTAGACATGAAATATTCTACAACATTATCTTTTCCTAGTTTACCTACAATAGTAATATCACATTCATGTATCAACAAAAACCATCTTGTAATTCAACTAGGAGTTATAGGTTTTTTCATCAGATACCTGATAGCTAAATATGTGTGCATGAGGGTTTGATATCCTGTAATATAATGCCAGAATTTATTAACAACATAAATGAAAACCAAAAATTATTTTTCAATTACTGTATACTTAAGTTCAATTGAATTTAAATTCTTGCTGACATAGCAGATCACATACGGTTTCTTTTCCACTTATTGTCCCAAGACCACCCCAACTATTGTATTAGAAGCATCCATGGAGATATGAAATGGAAGTTTCCAATCAAGCCCTTGTAAAATTGGAGCTTTGCAGACTAGTTCCTTGATTTCTACCAAATATTCTTCACATGCATAAGTCCATACAAATTCTGCATATTTATTCAGTAATTGAAAAAGTGGAAATGTTATTTTAGAAATTTTTTGTATAAAGTGTTTATAGTACCCAACATAACCAAGAAAGCTACATACCGACGTTGGTGTTTTTGCTGTAGGAAAATTTAAAATCACCTCTACCTTAGCAGCATCTACCTGTATTCCTGTAGCAGATAGTAAATGTCCCAAAATTATTCCTTCCTCCATCATCATATGGCACTTTATTGTACTAAGAGAAACATCAGTTTGTTTGCATCATTTAAGTAATTTTTCCAAATTCTCCAGAACCTATTCCAAGGATTCCCCATACAGGATAAAATCATGCATATAGATCTCAACACTTACATCAACTATATCAAAAACAATTCCCAATATCTCTCGTTGAAAGGCGGCAGGTGAATTACATAGGCCAAATGGAAGGAACCGGTATGAAAAAGTTCCCCAAGGGCAAGTGAAGGTAGTTCTATCCTGATCCTCAGGGGCTATATGCTTGAGGGGTCCTGACCCAAGTTTGAAATTGATGTTAACTAGAAAAACCCTCTTACTATTGGCCCTTTCGGCAGTGACTTGCTTGTGCAAGTCAAAGTCTCACCCGAAGCAATATGGGGGGGTGCTAGAACTAGGTTTCCACACCCTCAGAGAGATTTGAATGATTTGGGTGCCTTAAGATCCAAAATAACCATAGGCAGACCTTTGGAACAAAAGCCCTAACCAAGAAACCCTTATAGAGAGATTTAGGTCAAATATGTAGAATTTTTTGCACAAGTTAACACATTATTCATAATAAAAGTAATATCCCTTAACACATAATATCATAGCCTTATACCATCATATCTATCCAATAAACAATCATATAAACCCACACACAGTCACGCAAGAGATATATTTGCATACAATACATAAATAATATGTAGAAACATTCATAACATAAACAGTACATGCATATAGAACTCAAATATCCGCAACAACATTCCTTTATTAATATTAGTTCAGATCCTTAATACAAAACCATTCAGCAACCCACACACATAGCCAGTGGGGTCCGCACACAACCAGACTAAGGTCTCTGTGCACACAGCCAGCATGAGCCTTCTACCCAGACAAATCTACACACAAAATATCACAAAGTATCCAAAGCTATAACTGACATTCAAACTTATCCAAAAAAACTGCCTTCTTAGACTCGATCTAGACATATATTTATACTATTAGCCCACGTTACTCTATGGTCTGAAAATTGTGGTTTGCGGCACCTTGATCTACCCTTTTGACCCATTAAAATTCATGAGGGGATTTGACCCACCCCAAAGCCCCTGTGCATGACTAAAATATTACAAAAATATAGAAAAAAACTGTCTTCGGACTTAGGGGACCCCGCTCCAACAAGACTGCTATAGGGTGTTATAGCATCATTTTCCACCTTCATGTGCTTGATGATTGACACTTTGGCCTTGGGCATCCTTTCCCCTCAGACTTGACCATATTCAGAAAAACATTATCTTAAAACCCATACACGATTCTGCCCAGAATTTTCCGCGTATATACGCGAGTCCATTCATAGATATCCACGTATACCATTTTAATCATTAAAAAATATATATTATTCCCTATTTTCGAGGAAGGGTTGATGGTTATTCCCATAATTAAACCTCCCCAGCCTATGGCCTAACTATTTCCAACTGCAGAAACTAATTTGAGGGAGTATAAAAGCCCCTCATGTGCATGGCCTAAGGGAGGGAGAAAAATATAGATATTATACTCTGTTGGAGCCCCATTTCAAGTCTGATATTCCCGTGCCTCCTGTGCTTCCCAGGTATATTCACGAAACCCTTGTTTCCTTGAGATACTCATCATCCTATATGACATCTAGTGTGCACACAACTTGGAAGAATTCTTGCGAGGCTAGGGCTGGACGGATCCAGAGGACATTATGCTTGAAGGCAATGGAAGGATTCAGGTGATCTCTCCATGTTTCTATTAATGTACATGCCATTTATAATAAGAAGAACCATCTTGTTGTCGATATTCACATGTCTATATCTCTTTATATATGTGTAATGATCATTAATTGAATATTTAATATTGTTTTTATGATATTATGCATGAGTTACACTAACATCTAGGAACTATATATTTTGTACAACTAGAGTTTTGTGTTCCTTATTTCTTGATTTTAAAGTTACGAAGCATGAAGGGTTGCTGGGGGTTTGCACCCTGTGGGATCTACATCAAATGTGGGACTTTCGGGTAAGTTTCGCAACTTGTTATATCTAGTTTTTAGTATAAAGGATAGGTTAGGTGAGTCCTTCTTGAATGGTATGCCCCTGATCTGTCAAGGTTGTCGACCCAAAAACCTTTAGGGTATTATATCTCGAAACAGAAATGGCGACTCCACCAGGAACCATTTTTGTGATTTCCCATTTGGGTTTTTTTATCTGTCTTGTAGGTTCCCAATAGTTTCTATCACTTTTTCCAGTTCAGTAAATATTTTTCCAGTCAGACTAAAGACCTGGTCTCTTGATCAGGCTCGACCCTTTTTGTTTTTCTTTATTTATCTTTCCATACACAGTTTTTCTTCTGCACAGTCATGTATACACACTATTTTTTGCAAAGGGACCCACGTATACATGAATTTCCTTTGTCACAGCTGCGTATACACACTTGTTGCTAAATTGCAAAAGCTCGTATTCCTGGGTAAAATTTGAAATGTTTGGTTTTAAGCCTTTATGGTCTTGGCTGCCTATGGTGACCTATTCCTGTAGTGTCTTTGAGGTCTCTAGACTATGTCTAAAGTGGTTTTATGTCTATTTCTCTCTTATTTTTGTGAATACCCACTCACTTGGTGAAATATTTGTTTGTTGTGTTTTCAATTATGGCTTGAGCACCAAGGTCTTTTCCTAAAGATTCTTGGTTGTTCTGAGCATTCAGGATAGAGAGCTTCTACTCATTTACTCTTTACTAACCTTATGTGTTGCTTCACATTTTGATTTTCGCCTATTTGGTGTGTTTGGTTTTCTTGATTTCATAGACTGGTTTTGTTGCAATTTTCGAAGGGTCTCTTATTGATTCTTTGGAGTTTTTGTTCATTGTAAGTTTATGCTATTGTGCTGAGTTGACTTGTTGAGTTTCTTGTCTTCCTTTTGCTCATATAAGTCCCACTGCGAGAGTAGCGTGGTCGGTTTTGGGCATTTCATTGAGGCTTTCGCTCGAAATTCAATTTTTCTTGACTCAGTTACTGGATAGTTCCATTTGTGTTCTCAAAATCTCTTTTTCCTATAAACTCAAAACCCCAAAAAAAAATTTATTTTCCGCTGCTTTTTTTTTCATTTTGTTTGACGGTTTCTTTTCATGTTTTGAAGCTTTGTTGAGTGTCTAATCTTCGGTTCTTTACTTGATTAGGAGGGGAGTCTTATTTTTATTTCTTTCTCTTATGTAAAGTATGTTTTGGCATTTTTATACATAGGATTTCTGATTTGGAACTGGCTCTGTTGACTGCCAAAAAGTGATTGAACCTTGGTGTTTTTAGAGACTTCTCTTTGCTTTTTCAGAGTTAGCATCTTAGGATTTGCATGTCATTGGTAGTTTGCATTAGGTGCACATAAGAATTTTTATCTTTTTTCGTAACTTTTGAGCTGTGTTAAGTGTGAGCATCCAAAAAGAAAATAAGGTGTAGTCTTGTAGAACCTGTGTAGAAATCACTCTTCATCGAAAGGAAATCAGTGCATTTGCATGTAGTTTGGTTTTCATTGGTTTCTTGTGTTATAAAAACACCGTAAGTTTCAATTCCACACACCCTAGACATAAAATAACAACAAATTAAAATAAGCGCTATAAATAAAAACAACTAGCAATTTTTTGTATTAATGTCATACACCAACTAGCTAGGTTATAGGGCCTTGGATTAGGTGAGTGGAGAGTTAACTCTCCAAGGCCGCTCAAATTTTGAAACATAGAAGTTTATTAATGAGCGAAATCCAACACCATTAAGTGGACTGGGAAAGCTCTCCTTTAGAGAGTCAAGCGCGAGTGAAAGTGCAGACAGAGAAGAGAGATACCCCTCTCCTATTTGTTGAATCTTGACCTAAGACCATTCTGCCCAGTTGTCGATACAGATTGGTGCCCATAGTTGCCTATCCTAGGGACCACACAGGTGACTGCGGAGGGGAATACCCATGGTACCTGAGGCAGATGTTGCATCACTTCCATCAGTGCTTCTGGAGAGTGCCCTTGTGAAGCTTGGGGACTTGCACCAGCAAAGGTTGTTGTTAGGAGGTCAGTGTAACTATTTCTGTTACCTTCGCTAGTAGGCATGGGTCGTAATTACCCCAGACTACTTTCAGGAGGTTCTATTTTTTTCTTCCTTTTATTTTGGTTTCCAGTCCTCATCACCCGGAGCAGAAATACCTAAGAGCTGCTTTTCTAGCTATATCTTAGGGAATTTGTAGAGTGTGCACTTTGCTCCTAGATTGCTTAGCTTCATATATTTTTTGAGTCTAATAAATCTCTTAAAGTGGCTGACCAATCACCTCGTCGATCGAGGAGGCTCTGTGGGTTGTCTCCCGCGAGTGCCGAGCCTTCAAGAAGGTGTAGGAGTAATTTGGAGGGTGACTTTCACCCAGTGTTTTCAGACGCAGCGGAGAGAGATCCTCTGTTAGGGCTAGTTGTTTCTGTGTCTGGTTCTAGTGTTGGTGTCAGTGCTGAGAGGAGTGCTTCACTCATCGTGAGGGTTTTATTTCTGGTAGAAGAAGTAGAAGTAGAGGAAGTTCCTTAGCCTACTGAGTCTCTTCCATCTCCTCTTCCTACTAGTTATCTGTTTATCATCGAGTACATCGGACCTAAGTCTCAGAGACAAGAGAGTCCTTATCCATAATATTATCACCTTTCGATGGCCACGACTAGGAACGCAACTTTGGCTATGAGTGATTCAATTATCCAGACTCCTTCTTCTACTGAAGGAGGAGGAACTATTGCTATATCTACGATTGCTTCTAGTACTGCTGTGTTTGGCACTAGTCACACCCAAGCACATGCTTCTCAATCTGGTACCTTTTTTTTCGGAATGCCCACTAGTGGAATTCCTTATTTTTCGTATTTTTCTATTGTAGCTGTATCTGCACCCATATCCTCTATGGCTAGTGGATCAACTTATTTTCAAGGGTTCCCCTTTGAAAGTGGGCACATCCCTAATTCAACCCCTTCCTTAGGATATTTTCCTTTCACTTCCCAAACTCAAAGTTTCAATCCATGGTCTGGAGGTCAAAGTTCTACTACCTTTAAAGGTTGGAACCCTATTTTTACAGCATTAGGAGCTGAGAATTAGTTTCTCGCTGGTCACTAAGGGAATTCTCCTTTCCCTTCGTCGAGTTCTTATCAGGATTTTTTTCCTTTTTCAAATGCTTGGAACCCCTACCAGGGGGTTTCTTCTTCATTCACTACCTTAGTGGAGGGAAATGGTCCAGTTTATAGTAACTCCATGTTGGGAGGGGATCCTTCCCTGAATGCTGGGTCACAAGGATTTTTCTACGGCCAAAAATCTTCTACGAACAGTATCTGGCAACCTGGTGCCTCATAAAATCCACTTTATTCTTTTCAAAATGTGTGGAATCCATCCTATCGGGGATGGAATTCCTAGGCTCCTCCTTGATTACCATTTTTGGCAACGATAAACTTGCCATATTTTTCAAAATTTACTAACAACCCTATCCGATATAGTCCAAGGTGGCCTCCAGTCCCCACCAAACTACCTTCAGACATCCCAATGTTTGAAGGGAAGAATGGAGAGGACCCGGCAGATCATATCACCACTTTCCATTTATGGTGTTCATCAAACTCCCTGATTGATGATTCGATTAGGTTGAGGTTATTTCAAAGCATCTTAACTGGAAATGAAGCCAAGTGGTATATTGAGTTAACTGGGGGTAGTTTTACCACTTTTAGAGATCTGGCTACCATTTGTTTAAACAATTTTCAGTTTCCTGTCCGTTACGACGCTAGGATTAAACTCTGGGATAATTTTAAGCAGGAAAAGGCAACTCACATTTCTGATCATATTCAAGAATGGCGAAGAGGGAAGAGGCTCATTAAAGCCTATATTCCTAATGAATTCCTTCTGGAACAGTTTTTGAAATCCTTGCACCCAAATATTTCTAAGGACGTATCCCTATCAGGGGTATTATCCAAAGAGCAGGCTATTTTTAGGGCTCAGCAATTAGAACTGATTTGTTCTCAGTCTGGAGTCCTCAATAAGAATTTTCCTGATGCTCCTCACTCCAAATTGGACTTTTCAAAAACTAGACCTGGTCCTCATGGTGATGGACTTGTTGGTTCAATCGATAGTGGTGCAGCTAACTTGCTTAGTCAATCGCAGTAGTTGTCCATACAATCTTCTTCTTCTAGTCATGTTGTGCCTTTAGTGTCAACTCCTTCCTAGTCTTTGTCAATAAATGTTGTCCAAACTTCTAACCCCAAATGAAATCAACAATCTGAAGGGAAGAAGAAGGGACGAAATAATAAAAAGAAGGGCAAATATGGAAAGGGGAATGCAAATAAATCCAACGAGCATGTTGGTGAGTGTAAAAAGGATAAAAATAAAGTGAATTTTCCATGCAAGTTATGTACTAGAGACCATCTTACTCACCTTTGCCCTAAAATTTAGGATGTGCAGCACTTGTTAGCTCAACAGGGTTCTTCCAGTTCCCAGGCTGTGTTAACAAGCCCTTTTCCCCAAGGGAAGCAATTAGTTGTTGGCGCGAATCAAAATACTGGGGCTCCCTCAGGGAGCACCTAGGAAAGGGAAAACACATCAAACATATATATGATGAGTGCTCACGTAGATATACCTACTAGATCTTGTGATTATGGCAAAGCCAAGTCCTTTAAAGCCAAAGGTGCCCCTGATAGTGTTGAGCCACTTCATATTACGAGGCCCACTATTGAGCCTTTACCTCGAATTCCAAAGGCATCTACAAAGTGTACAATGATTAATCCAAATGCCAAGGCCCCCTAAAACTACTCTATTGTAGAATATTTGGTGCAGAGTCCTTGTGCCATGTCTGCTCTCGAGGTGCTCGAGTCTTGTCCAGCTCAGCGAAGTGCTCTCCTCACTACTATTGGGGCTATTGATCCAAAGAACTCTCTTATGATTACATTTGATATGTCTAATTTTAAAAAGAGACTCCCTCATCATATGGTTTTCCATACTAGATCACTTTATCAAATATTCAATATATTTCGAACGGTCATAGACGAGGGTGCTTCCACGTGTGTGATGTCTCTCGCATGTTGGAAAGGCATTAGATCTCCTACAGCTGTTCCTTCAGCCACTCTTCTGACTGCTTTTGATGTTCATTCTCACAAGTCGCATGGTATTCTCCCGGCTTTTACCATCTGTTTTGGGGGAAAATTTGTTAAAATCAAGGTTGAGATAGTCGATGCAAGCTTCGACTATAACCTTCTATTGGGGAAAAACTGGATTTATGAGATGGATGCTATTGCATCCTCATTATTTCACATTATTTGTTTCCCTAATGAAGGGAGGATTGTCACAGTTGACCAACTAGATTGTTCTCCTATAGATCTGAATGCATCTATTGACTCAACTATTCCTTTGGTGGATAATATCAAATCGCTTGTTGAGAATCTAGGGGTTGGAATGTATTCTTCTTTGATGGGTAGTTTTAATTTTCCACCTCCTTTTGTTCATATAAATGTAATTTCATCCTCCAAGGCTCCTATTCAAAGAGAGTTCTTTAGAACTCATTATTTTTCGGACCCTTGGACCTTACCTTCCCCTACCTCCACATTAGCGGAAGGTCAAGTAGGTGGAATGGAATTTCCTATGTCTGCAGCTGAGATTTCTTATAGCTCTATTGTTGACTCTGCAGAATCCACTCCAGTTTCTCTTTCATCAAATGAATTAGATGGAGATGTGGCCCCAAATTGGACTCTTATTTCTTCTTTCGCCCATGATTTCCTTGATACCACTCTTCCATCTGAAGAGGCTATCTTAGAAGTTATGACCGGTATAGACAGACCGTGGGATTATTTGCATCATCGATCTTATTTTTTACCAGATTTGAGTGAAGTTGAATCAGGTTTTCCTATTCCTCAGTCTTCTGGTCCTGTTCACCCAGTCCTAAACCCTTTAGCACCAGCACAGGTATTTGCTAAAGGGAACATGGCTGTGATTTCTCCTACTATCCCAGTGAACATTTCCATAAATCCCAACACTATCGAGAATGTTTTCATCAGAGCTAAATGTTCCCCTGAAGAGATTCAAATTTACACCGATCTCTTTCAAGAGTTCAGGGATGTGTTCGCTTGGTATTATGAGGAAATGCCTAGTATAGATCCATCTATTTTCCAGCATGAGATCAAGTTATATGAAAATTCTAAGCCTGTCAAGAAAAAGCTTCGTCCGGTCAACCCTAGGAAGGTGGAAGCTATCAAAGCTGAGGTGGAGAAGCTGCTCAAGGCGGGATTCATTTTCCCTATTGCTTTGACAGAGTGGGTTTCAAATCCAGCCCTAGTGGACAAGAAACAAGGAACAATTCGAGTTTGCATTGATTTCAGAGACCTAAATAAAGCATGTCCTAAAGATAATCACCCCACACCATTCATAGATCAGATTATCAATGAGTGTGAGGGCAATGAGATTTTCTCCTTCATGGACTATTTTTCTGGATATAATTAAATTACTATCCGTCCTAAAGATCAGCATAAGACTGCATTTATTTGTCCCTAGGGTACCTTTTCTTACAAGAAGATGCCTTTTGGCCTTAAAAATGTTGGAGCTACTTTTCAGCGGGCCATGTCATATGCCTTCCACGACATCAAACATATTATCAAGGCATACTTGGATGATTTAGTTGCTCGTTCTTGCAAGAGAATCGATCTTCCTTCTCACCTTCATCAAGTATTTGAAAGATGTCGATATTACAAGATCCAGTTGAATCTGAGCATGTGTGTTTTCATGGTCACATCTGGTCGGTTGTTTGGATTTATTGTGTCTACGGAAGGGATTTGGGTAGATCCCTTCAAGGTTGCATTAGGGGAATTTTGAGGTCTAAAATGGGCCTCCTAAGAAAATTATAAAATAATAGTGGAAATAATAAAATAAGATTTGATTACATCAATAAATTTTAGAGGGAAGAAAGAAAAACACTACTTTTTCAACTTGTATTTTCAACTTCTTTCCCAAATTTTTTACTCAAATTTATAGCGAGAGTACTCATTGGGTGCAAAATTTAATTCTTCATCCAAGGATTACCCATGTTTCATACTTTTGATGGATCCTTCTATACGGAAAATGAGAAATACATGAAAAATGTGATTGAAATCACGTTGTTTCATGTATTTATCATTTTTCGTGTAGTAGGGTCCATCAAAAGTATGTAACATGGGTACACCTTGGACGAGGAATTAAATTTTGCATCCAACGAGTACTCCCGCTTGAAATTTGAGTAAAAACTTTGGGAGATAAGTTGAAAATATGAGTTGAAAAAGTAGTTTTATTATTTTATTATTTTTTAATATTTTTACTCTTTTACTTAAAAAATGGTGAATGATCCCCCATGGTTGACATCATCATGTTGAATCTTATTGGTTCTTATAAAGTTTATTTTGGTTGTAAATTTTTCTTAGGAGGCCCATTTTAGACCTCAAAATTCCCCTAATGAGGCAATACTTTTGTTGCCTCCCCCGTCCTCTATTCGTCAACTTCAAAGTCTACAAGGAAAAGCTAATTTTCTGCAGAGATTTATCGTAAATTATGTCGAGATTACAAAAGGATTTATGAGATTATTGAAGAAGGGAGTTCCATTTTTGTGGGATGACTTTGCTCAACTCTCATTCAATGCTTTTAAAAAAGCATTGACCTCTGCTCCTATACTGAGTCCACCTGATTATAGCAGGGATTTCCTCATGTATCTCGCAGCAGCAAAATCTACCATTGGTATGGTTCTAGTTTAGGAGGATGATTCTCTTTTAGAGCATGTTATATACTACCTTCGTTGAGGCTTGGTAGGACCTGAACTTTAGTATTCTATGATAAAGAAGCTTTCTTTAGTAGCCGTTCATGTTGTACATCGGCTCAGACATTATATTATTCTTCAAAAAACTTATGTTTTGGCAGCAGTCAATCCATTTCAGTTTGTTCTCAGTAGGATTGGGGGAAAATACAATAGATGGATTGTGATTTTGCAGGAATTTGATCATAAGTTTATGTCTGCCAAGTCTAAGAAATCATTAGTTTTTACGGAATTAATTTCTGAGTTTCCCTATGGAGAAGAGATAGTTTATGATGAATCCTTTTCGAATGAACATATTTTTCTCATTTCTTCACAAGATCCTTGGTACGGGGATCTCATAGTATATATTCAGACTGTGAATTTTCCCTTGACTTTTTCGAAAGCTTAGCGCCGTAAGTTACGTCACCTAGCTAAAAATTACTTAATCATTGGTGACACTTTATGCTGTCACGGGGTCGATTCGATCCTTAGACGATGCTTAAATCTTGATGAAGCTGAGGTTGTGTTGAATGATTTTCATAGTGGAGCTTGTTGTGGTCATTTATCTGAGCTTGCTACAGCCCAAAAAATCTTGCGTGCAGGATACTTTTGGCCTTCAATTTTCAAAGATTGCATGGAGTCAGTCAAACGGTGTCATCCGTGTCAAGTATATACTCAAAAGATGTGCGCTCATCCAGCTCCACTCTTCCCTATCATCACTGTCGATCCCTTTACAAAATGGGGTATTGATTATACTACTTGTAACCCGCCTTCAGCTAAAGGTCATAAGTATATTATTGTAGCAGTAGACTACTTCACGAAGTGGGTCAAGGCTATGCCCACTTTTGGGAATGCTAGTGAGACAATAGTTCTTTTTCTCTTCAATCAGGTCATTTCTCATTTTGGTATTCCCAAAGAGATTTTCACTGATCATGGCAGTCACTTTCAGAACAACATGATGGCTGAATTGGCTCTAAAATTAGGTTTCTAGTAGGAGCATTCATCTCCATATTATCCTTAGGCTAATGGGAAAGTGGAAGCCGTGAACAAATCCTTGAAGACAATTCTTCAACAAAAAATTGATAAAGCTCAATCCAATTGGCACATTATGCTGTATCTTTCACTTTGGGCATACCAGATGTCAGTGAAAACTGCAACTGGTTTTACTCCATTTCAACTAAATTATGGGTTGGAATCCATATTTCCCATCGAGTGTGAAATTCCTTCTCTCAAGTTAGTTGTAGAGCTTCTTCCTGACACCTCTAGTCTTAAAGAACATCTCCTTCATCTGGAACATCTTGATGAGATGCCACCACGATGAACGAGGCACATAAGAAGCGGGTAAAAGTTCAGTACGATAAAGTGGTCAAACCTAGGGTTTTCTCCGAAGGAGACCTTGTCTTGGTTTATGCCCAGGAGAAGGATGCCTTGGGGGAAGGTAAATTTAAGTCTATGTGGTATGGTCCCTGCATTGTTAAAATGTTCCTCAAGAAAGGAGCTTATACCTTGGTTGATTTTGAGGGAAATGAATTGGCAGAGCCCAGAAATGGGCTCTATCTGAAAAGGTATTATGCCTAGGCCTTGGCCTGGCATCTTGCTTTTTGTATATATTTTTGTTTGTTTTTGTACATATCTAAGATTTCAGTATTTGATGTGATGGTGATGTTTTTTATATGCTTTGGCAGGTTGTGTTGGATGTCATGAGTCATTTTGGTTTTGTTGATGGTGCTAGTAGACACACCTGGAACTTGGCTTTCATGGCTTGGGTACTTCACTATCCATCAGGTCATTTGTTAGTTTCAAGAGGTGTCTACATTGGTCCTGCTTCAAATAATGTAGCAGAATACACTGCAGTAATTTATCTACTCTCAGAAGTAATATCTTTGGGTGTTGATTCATTGGTATTTTTCTTGGACTTCCAGCTGGTGTTATCACAGTTGAACAATATGTATTAGGTTCGGGATCCATTTTTTCTCTGATTGTTTTTTAGGGTACGTTTGTTAAAAAGATCATTTCAATTTATAACATTATTCATATTCTTCGAGCTGACAATTGGATGGCATACTTGTTGGCTAATCAGGAAATTGTTGGCATATTCATCATTCAATACTTTAATCAAGTCATCAAATTCATCATACATTTTCATACATTTGATTCATCACATCATATAAATTGCATATATATATACATAGTCAAAATGTTCAAAAAATTATATAAAAATATGGACCCATATGTCCTACAAAATTAGGGCTTATGCCCGATCATGTTCAGTATCAAAAATATAGTACAGTCATCTGGTAAAATCTATATATCTAATCTCGTGGTCCCTGCCCAACATTCGTGTTCCTATAGAACACGACAACAGTCACTACATGGTGGAATAACCGCACCCATTCTCGTGGTACTCCAACTACCCGTCTCTGGATATCCTCTGGTAGGTCCTCTACTGCCGACATAGGCACTTGGTGAGTTAAACTCTCCAAGTTTCTCTGAATGGCATGAAGGGTTCTACCAGGGTCTTTAGCATCCGCTTTGCCTCTGCGGCGCTTATGCCTTGGGTATCCCTCAGGATAGACTGGTCCCATATCTATATCATGGTCATCACATAATTTTGTATGTCATTTGAATCCAATCAAAAACATTTTTTTTCATTGTTGCATATATTAAAAAAATCAACCAAAAATCATATAATAAAAAATTCTTGTCTCACCGATTGCACCCCATGTTGCACCGGGTAGAAGGACTAAGTCTAGATCACCACGAAAATCCATCCCAGCATAGGTATAATACTCCACGGAGATAACTTGTTCCTCCCACCATTGGAATAACTCATCATCCCAAATGGTTCGGGGAATTTCACTTCCCCCAAATCTCTTCATCAAGTTAGCCCACCGAGCTATTCTTGGATCTCTGGGGCTATTGATGGATGAGATCACTGTGGGTCGAAGCCCTAGAATTGTCTCAAAGAAGAATATCAGTAAGATGGTTCCATACCCAAAATGAATTGTTTTTTCTTTCCGGATAGAGGTTAACTATTTCTTCATGTTAGTCAGTAGTGTTGTACACCAGTCAAAGAGGCGAATAAAACATTCAACACCAATGTTCATCTGTGTCCTCGAAGCCTGGTGTAAGGAAGCAGATCCTAATACCCTGCCAATGGTGAAGAGGAGAATTTTCATATACAGTTCTTTCAAATCTTTGATCACAATCTGATTTCCTACTTTCTGAGACCCCTCTATGTAATATACATGGACATAGTCTTCCACTATAATCCCTCCCAAAGGCTTTCTGTGTAAATCTACTGGAGCTCCTCTCCTAGAGAGTCAGGTAATGAAATAAATTTCTTCCACTTCTATATGTATGGGAATTTGATCAATCCTGAAGCAGTCTTCTTCTGGTTCCTAGTGATCCACCAAAATTTGAAGCAACCGGACATTAATTTTCATATTTGGCATTTTAAAAAACTTGAGAAAACCACAATTTCGAAGGATATCGAGTGAAGTTTGATTCTCCATCAATTCATTATCGATGGCACTATGTTCACGCTCCCTCCAAGAGATTGGAATCCTGAAAAATTCCATTAAATTCTTCATTAGGTTCATCTTTTTCATTCACAGACTGCGCATAAGCGATTTCCTTTATGTACATTCACGTATCATATGCAAGTTCATCCACACGAACCCGCGTATGCAAAAAGGGTTTAATAAAAACTAATCTTTCATACTATCAAAAATAAAAAATTTTGTCCTAAATATGAACGAAATTGATGGCAAATATGGATCTAGAGCTTACCTAGCTGATTCAGCGCAATTAGATGGCTGATTTCTCCTGTTTTGATGAAAGGGGTTTTTTCTCGAGAGCTCCTTTTTCCACTTTGGCAATGTTACAATGAACCAAATATAAGCTAAAATGAGTATTTATACCCAGAAATTGAATTTTTTTTTGCAAAATTCCGTTATGCTTGTTTTTCAAATCTATCTCAAGCTGTATAGCCGTGTTTCTTGTAAGTGTTGGGAAAGGTGTGTTTTCAGGTACATTTACTGAAGGTGAGATTTTTTCCAATTTTTCGAATCCATGACTGCTGACCTGTCATGGAAAGTATATGATTTCAAACTAGCATATAGGTTAGAGAATCCACTTTCCATTGCATTCTGCATACTAGCCTCCATTTTTCATCACTTGCCATAGGGTCGATCCCATCATGTCATGAGTACTTAACCCATTTCACTCGCTGATATTTAATCATGACTTGATGGTAGACCCTTCCTTTACATGGACTTCCTAGTTAGTTCCTTGCTAGCACTTGTCGCCCATGCTACACTTTAAGTAGGCTCGAGAGTCCTCTTTAGTCCCGCCATAACCTATGCGTTGAAGCTTCATTCTTCTTCTTATTCACTATGATTTTTCTGGCTATTACCCTAGAGGCTCCCTTGCGTTTTCAAGTTGTATCACTATATTGCATATTTGCTACTTGTTTATCTTGGCCTTCAGCCAGCTTCATTTGGACATGATGTTTAATCCATATTTTGACCATGACTCTCTGCACAAGTTGACCATGCAAGCACTTAGTTATTGTGACTTGACACCTTTTTACCCATGGATGGAATGCTCCTTTGAGTATCACTTACCAGTTTCCTCCACCTTGCATTGAGCATAGGATTGTTCCTATCCCAGGAACTAGTGCATTTGTTTCCTGATACTCGTTCTATCCATTTTACTATAGCATTCTTTTATTATTTTTCAGGCTTACTATATGAAAAATACATAAAATAATATATATATATATATATATATATATATATATATATATATATATATATATATATATATATATATATATATATATATATATATATCAAAAATAGAAAGAACAGGATATTACTTCATATTTGATGGTAGTTACAGTTTCAGTTTTTGTCGCCCTTGAACAAAGCACACAAAGCTATGTCTATCCTTCACTTGGGATGGTTTTAGTTTTGACATAGGAGAAGCCATAACCTTGTTTCATAATTCAGTTCTCCCCCGATTGGTTATCTCCTCCAATCATATGGAGAGTTTTTTTTTGCCTCCTGCATAACAAACTTATACAGAGTTATAATTTGCTGCCATAGTCAACATGAATCGTGTTTTTTTTCAAGGGAAGTTAAACCTGAGTCGGCCTTTCTGCGGTGTCTCTTGACTTATTTTTCAGTCGACCTTCTCGGTATTGTCAGTATCTTGTTCTATCACGTCAGATGTTTGGTCCTATGCTCGAGCTGGTTTGAGAAGGTCTCCATTTAACTTCTTGCTAATGGGTTTGTCTCTTATCGACTACGACATATTTCTCTGAGAGAAAACCTAGAACCACACCCTGGCCCTATTTACATCACTGATAGGTGACCTTGTGCTCAAAATTTGATCATCATTATGGGTCTTTGACTGAGTGGTTTCCCTTGTGTTCAACGTCAACTTACATTATCACACTTGGGATTCGTTCAGTACCTTGATTTCCATTTGACCCTATCGGTGGATATCTCACCTCTTTGTCAGCTCTCATTATTGGTTGATTCAGAGGGTTTCTACCGTGCGCTAGCTTCATCTTGTGCATGTCGAAAATGTACTTCGGGTTGGTTCCTTCACTCTACTTCATCTGATTCCGTCCAAATCTTGGTCTGCGGGTTACACTCATGCTAGACTGATGTAGGATGCCTTAATGCCTTCCTTCCAAGAGTTCTTTTCGCATCAATTCCTACTCATTGCTCTGGGAATAAGGTCTAGAGTATTTTTGTCAATACCTTAGGGTTTGCAGTCATTAGTGGCAGACTCTTCACTGTCAACAGTGAGGATACATTATTGCCTCCTGATTGATAGATTCTTATAGGTTTTCGACTTCAACTTATTTATTCACACTTGCTAGATTGTACTGGGGCACCTTGACACTCATTATCATTATTACTAGATTTTTGGCTTCTGTGATCCATTAATATTATGAAGAAATATTTCGGTAATAATCACATTATCAGGAACAAAGTAGACGCATTTCGAACCAACTAGTGTGGTTCATCATCAGGACTAGGTGAGAGATCAGATCAGTCATTAAACTTAACGACTAATCTGATCTCTCACCTAGTCCTGATGATGAACCACACTAGTTGGTTCGAAACGCATCGAATTTGTTCCTGATAATGTGATTATTACCGAAAGATTTCTTCATAATACTCATTATCATTATCGGTGGGTTGTCTTGCATTTGTTAACGATATACATTAATGACAGGTAATCAAACAATTTCTCACATGGTCGACTTCAGCTCATTTATTCCCATTGTGTAGAATTGTGCCATGGTGATTGGTGAAGACCTCGGGTTTGCATCAGCATGATTTGGTTCACTTTGACAGTTCATCCAATTTTTTTCCAGTGACTCCATCCACCCTTATATGTTGCAGTTTTAGTACAGCAACATCTTATATGTTGGCTCCCGAGTTGCGTGATCGTACCATGTATTCCACCACTTATGATTTGGTACCTGGAGATTCAGTTCTTACTTGTGTGATCATATATCTATTACAACATCATTGACCAGTCTTCTATATGTGATACTTAGACTTGATTTTGACTTGTACTTCTAGGCAGTGATCAGATGATTCACTATGTACTTTACAGTTCAAATATACTTGTATACATTTTGGATCCACTATGTACTTCATATGCGGACATTCTTTTATTTCACTAAGAATGGGTATGCCTACCTCAGACATGAGCTATCTCTCTGATCTCCTCCATTGATTTTTTGGCAGGTTGAAATCTGGTGAAGTCCTCTCTCGTCCTCGCAAGGTTCTTTCTACGCACATAATATATTTCAGCCATCATGTACCCCTTATGACATTGTATATTAGGGGGCATCTGTTATAGCATCATTTTCCACCTTCATGTGCTTGATGATTGACACTTTGGCCTTGGGAACCCTTTCCCCTCAGACTTGACCATCTTCACAAAAACAGTATCTTAAAACCCATAAGCGACTCTACCCAGAATTTTCCGCGTATATATGCAAGTCCATTCATAGATATCCATGTATACCTTTTTAATCATTATATATATATATATATATATATATATATATATATATATATATATATATATATATTATTCCCTATTTTCGAGGAAGGGTTGATGGTTATTCCCGTAATTCAATCACCCCAGCCCATGGCCTAACTGTTTCCAACTGCAGAAACTAATTTGAGGGAGTATACAAGCCCCTCATGTGCATGGCCCAAGGGAGGGAGAAAAATATATATATTATACTCTGTTGTAGCCCTATTTCAAGTATGATATTCCCGTGCCTCCTGCACTTCCCAAGTATATTCAGGAAACCCTTGTTACCTTGAGATGCTCATCATTTTATATGACATCTAATGTGCACACAACTTGAAAGAATTCTTGTGAGACTAGGGCTGGACAGATCCAGAGGATGGTATGCTCAAAGGCTGTGGAAGGATTCAGGTGATCTCTCCACGTTTTTATTAATGTACGTGCCATTTATAATAAGAAGAACCATCTTGCTCTCGATATTCACGTGTTTATATCTCTTTATATATGTGTAATGATCATTAATTGAATATTTAATATTGCTTTTATGATATTATGCATGAGTTACACTAACATCTAGGAACTATATATGATGTACAATTAGAGTTTCATGTTCGTTCTTTCTTGATTTTCATGTTACGAATCATGAAGGGTTACTAGGGGTTTGCACCTAGTGGGATCTACATCAAACGTGGGACTTTCGGGTAAGCTCTGCAACTTGTTATATCTAGTTTTCAGTATAAAAGATAGGTTAGGTGAGTCCTTCATGAATGGTATGTCTCTGATTTGTGAAGGTTGCTGACCCAAAAACTTTTAGGGTATTATATCTCAAAACATAGGGTAATATGCTTGGGTGGTAGTTATTAAATATCCCTCTCAGGGCTTTCCGGTGCCCAAGGCAAACAGTTAGATTAGCTGTAAAGTTCACAAAGTTGTTGCATGCATGTTCATGCTAATATCTATAATCAACAAAGTAAGATGGAGAGATTACCTCTTTATTGATATCGGATCCTATGGAGAACACCAAGCAGCAAAGTAGAGATCCTTCTTCACCAGCTCCAAATCCAGATCCTGCAATCAATCAAAGCACCCATGTAATCTCTACAACAGTATAGCTTGTTATCGACTAAACTAGCATATAAGAAACATGAAACAATATAGATCTAAGCCATTCATATCATGCTACATAGACAATTGGAAAAAAATTGTGACACTGATGCATTGAATGGACAAAACAGATACAATTCTATTGATTGATAAAAAATAGGATTACAACCATTGGTTGCACCAAGCCCTCCTTAGTCTTCCAATTCCTGTCCCTCTTTCTCTATCTCTGAGTGTGATGATGCTCAAGGAAGAAAGTTCTCAATGAACTTCGCCGATCTTCAAACCTCACACTACAACAATGAAATTCTTCTCCACATATATTCAAACCTTCGACCTTAGACCAAGAGCCCACAACTCCATTTTATAGGAGATGGAGAGGGCAAACCTTGCCAACTCTTTCAACCAGTTTGTAATGGGAAATATCAAGATGTTTCCTTGTTCTTCCATGTTTTTTCCTTCCTTAGGATTCCAGTTATATTTGGAAAGCCCTAATAAAAGGTTTGTGCCTTTTAGTTTCCATTTCGAACTGGCTCTTTATGAAAAAAAGCTGGAATTTCCAGTCAATTTTTCGCAAGATCTTTTCCCTTTTCACACTCAAAAATTGATAACACTACCCCTTGGGCAAGACAGAGTGTTACCCTAGGTACTAACACTCCCTTTACATGTCTCAAGTGTGTTATAATGTTGTCTAGATGTTTTTGGGGTGCGTTACCTCGGTAGAAATGGATCTTGTCTAGGCAATTTTATTCCTTCCATGTTACCTTCTCCTCTTAGATGATGAGGAGGTCATTTGTCCTGTAACAAATGCCCCCTAAAGTGTGAGGTCAAAGACGAAGATGATGTCCGAAATAATTTATAAAAAGTGTAGTAGAATGAGAGGAAATGGAGGACAGAGGAAAACCTGAAACAACAACATATGTCAGAAAATATAGTATCTTTCTTGAGTCGGGCATTCCCATGCTCAGTAGCTAATCAACATGATTTCTCTAGAACAGAGATATGAACAGTATGTCCATTGATAATCATAACGTGAAAGTGTCTTTCATAATAGGATAAAACCTAAAATTTGTCTCCAAAAAAAAATATCGCAACTTGGGGGAGGAAACACCACTATAATGGTGTAACCCTTGACCCAAGGTCTTGGTCTCTGCTTCACTAAACTACATATTCCCATACATGTGAATGAACGAGTCATATTAGAAAATGGAGGAAATCGTCTGATTACCAGTAAATAACAAAAACTGTTAACAAATGCGAGGGAAGCCACCAATAATGATGATGGTCCCCAAGATGCACAGTACAATCTAGCGAGTGTGAACAAAAGGATTTGATGTCGAACACTCATAGAATCATTCGATAGGGAGCCAATGATGAGAACCCCCAACCAAACACAAGATGACCTGCTACTAATGTCTACAAGTATCAGGTTACTGACGTGTTTCTGGATCAACTTCCTAGATAAGATGTTGAAGTTGATAGCAAGAGATTTGTCAAAGGGTAGGCACTCAGGCATCCTACATCAGTTGACACGAAATGGGAAAAGATGATTTTTTATTGATGGAAATAATCAAGAGCAAGTGGGAATAACTAATGACAAATAAGTTCTGGCATATAATGAATTTGGTTGATACAAGATGCAGTAGATAGTGGGATCCTCTTGAACAATAGAAGGCACTCTAACAGGGTACTAGGCAGATTAGGATTAATGAACACCAAAGAGTGTTAGGATTCACCAATGCAGGAACACTGGGAGATGAAGGCTAAACTCATAGATGGTAGGGCTCAGCTAAATGCGAAAGAGTTTGTAATATTCCAAATTAGCCCAAGCTAATGGGAACATAAAATTTTGTTTCATTTGTCTGTTTCATGAATAAAATTGTAAAGGGTGATCAATAAAACTCCAAATCAGCAAAATAAATCAATGCCACATGTGAACAAAGTTAAATCTTGGCTATTTACATAAGCACACTTAGGTGTGAAAGAGGCTAGATCATTTAACCAAGTCAACTAAGACCAATTCAACAGCACTGTCTAGATGTAGTGAATCTCATAGATGCACAATGCAATTTTAGTTGGAGGCTACACATGTGAAAGGAGCTAAATCATCAAGATGGTTTAGGGTTTGGCAGGACTTTCATCTTATAAAAGGAAGAAGAGGACAGCAAAAGAGGGTTTTTGATTGAATATATTTCCGAATATATTTTCTGTTTATACATATATCATTCTCTTGTTGTTTAGCTGAGAATAGTGTTCTTTAGCACTAGGGTGTTGTAATATCCGAAAATTGGGACTGCTAGCAAGGCATGCCTGAAAAACACATTTTTCAGGAATGTATTCTACAGGATTCGAAACTATCATTTGGATCCCTTAGATCTAATAATCTAAGACATTAATCCAAGAGGGATTCAAAAACAAATCCTCCTAGGTGGGTTAAACAGGTCTCCCCGCGCCTAGTGCAGCTAGAAAATGCCTAAAGAAGGGACTACATCAATACAAAAACAACACTGTTGGAAAATAATGTAGTTCAACCCAATATATGTTGGAGATAAATATGGAGGTTCAATAATGTCTCTTAGATGTTGAAGAGGATATTATATTGAAGTCCATACATCATTATACAAAAAGTAGAAGAGAAGACATGAAGGAATCCTCAAGATGAGGCGCTACAACCACAAGAAATAGATGAATAATCTTGAAAGTGTTATTTTCATTAGATGAAGTAGCAGTATGTTAAAAATTACATCTAGAGTAGATCTGTATACAAAATTATAGATATATTTCAAATCTATATACAAGAAAGGCTCCTTTATACACTCCCCTTGGGAATTTCAGCAAAACATGAAATTACAAGAGTAGATCTGAGATATAAGTTACAGATCTGTAGTAATATTCAGAAAATTCTGAAGTATATAATTTACAGAAGATAAAATATGAAATAAACATGGATTGGATGGGCAATCCATGGATCAGCACAGTGAAAGGAAGGCTCCAATCACTAGATATCTCTCCTCCAAGATGTTGCCAAAACTCCTTGCAACTCTGCTCTTGCAAATAACGTAGTACTGAAAAAAGGACTATGCTGTAGACTCTGAGTATGCTTTGGCCTGATGCCAAGATCTAGATCTGAAGCTCCCAAGGTATAGAACACTCTTATCGAAGGGATAGAGGACTTTCCCAGTGAAAAGGGGTGCTAGAGATGCATAGATCTGAAGAGATCTATCCTCCACTTGCTACAGCTCACAAGGACAACCCAATCCTAAACAAGATCAGTGTTGTAGGTGCAATATGAAGCTTGGCCAAATGCTAGATAATGGACAAGACAAACAAGGCTCCTCCAACAGCTGCTCTAGGAAGGAGGTGGGATTCCCACTCAGGAACACCCAATGCTAAACAAAATTATTCTCAGCTAAATATCCAGAGAATGATATATGTCTAAATAGACAATATATTAATAAAAATGATAAACACAAAAAATAACAACCCTCTCATGCTGCTCTCCTCTTCCTTTTATAATATAGGAGTCTTGTCACACCCTAAACCACTTCATCAATTTAGCTCCTTTCACATGTAGGCCTCCATCTAGAACTGTGCTGTGCCTCAAGGAGGTTCAATGCATCTAGACTGCACTGTGGATTTGGTCAAGGTTGACCCAATCTCATAGTTCAAACCCATTCACTCTTGCAAGTGTTTATTTTACATGGCCTAGATTTGTCCTTGTTCACATGGGCATTGATTTATTCATTATTTTCAGGAGTTTTACATGTCCTCCTTTGCTCATTTATTCAATCAATAGAAAATGAAACAAAATTGAATATTCCTCTTAGCTTGGGCTAAGTAGGAATATTACAGGTGTTCCTGATTGGGAATACCACCTCTTCTATTGAGTAGCTATTAAAGGAGTCTTTCTGATCTTGTCCACTATCAAGCATTTGTCCAAGCTCATCTTCCAGCTACAACGCAGATCCTATTGAGGGTTTGGTTGTTCTTGTAAGTTACAACAAGTGGAGGCTAGAACTACTCAGATCTAGGCCAATCTAGTGCCTCTTTTCAGTGGGAAAACCTTCTATCCCCTTGATAAGAGAGTATTAGACCTTTGGAGCTGCATTTTTAGATCTTGGCATCAGGCCAAACCAGTTCTAGAGCCTACATCACAGTTTACCTTCCAGGACTATGTTATTTTCATGTGTACAGTTGTAGGGTGTTTTGACACACTTGTGGAGTAGAGATCTCTGGTGTTTGGGTTTTGCTCTTCACTATGGTGATCCATGGACTACAGATCTAATCCATGTTATGTTCATACATGATTTCTTCTATTGTATTCATCTTCATAAATTTCTAAATATTACTGCAGATTTGCAACTTTAGATCTCAGATCTACTCTTTGTGTTTCATGTTTTTTCTCAAAATCCCAAGGGGAATTTGTAAAGGAGATCTTCTAGTGTACAGATCTGATATAGATCCAATATTTTATACAAAATTATGCTCTAGATATGGAGGGTAATATACAGCTGCTGTAACTCTTAAAAATAACAATGTCATGCCTTCTTTCAGTCAGTACATGTGTTGCAACACCTCTTTTTGAGGAATTTCTTCTATTCTTGTCTTCTGTTTCCTATTAAACATTGTATGGGCTGAATTATGGATCTGATTTAATGATGTATATATGAATTTTGAGCCTTCTTATTGGCCCCCTACTGTTTCTCAATAAAACTACATTATTTTCCTGCAGTATTGTTGCATATGCTGCAGCCCCATTCTTGGGTGTTTTCTAGCCATACTAGGTGTGGGAGGTTTGTTTACCTCACCTAGTTTGATTTATTTTTTCTCTCCTCTTGGATTTAGATGATAGATCTCCATATTTAAGGGATCCATGAGCTACAAATTCATTTCAATGCACATACTTCTGAAAAATGCATTATTCTAGTAGGTATTGCTGAATCTTCCCTTTTCGGGATATTGCCGAGTTTTCTGGGAAGTTCCATGTTCAAGATTTTGTGCTGCCAAGTCAACCTTTAGAAAATGTAACAGAAGAAGTATCCATGATGTCCAAAAAAAATTTCCTTGACTTATTAATTTTAACGAGCCCAGACAGGTAAACTTGGTGATTTTTTCATATTTAGAGAGTCTGAAAAACATCGTAAAAGACAACTCCAGGGGGTACCTTTGTCATGTTTGATAACCGAGCGCAACGAAGGGAGAATATTAAGCCCGAAACAGTTCATTTTACGTGAATTAGTCCATTGAATCTAGAATAGTGAGAAATCTGTGTTTGATGGACATCTACCTCAGTTTGTTATGAGTACGAGGAGAAGGAGTACACTCAATGTTCTTTGTGAAATTTTAATGACTCCAACAAAGAAAAAATCGATGCTTTCTGTGAAATATTAATGAATCATGCAGAAAAAAACTCGGTCACTTTTTCTGTTTAAAGAGCTTTGAAAAAATATGAAAAGAATGGCTCATATGTCTCTGTCGTGGTAATTTAACGAGCCCCACAAAGGAAACTCAGGGTTTTTTTTTAGTTTTACGAGCTAGAAAAAGTTCCTAAAAATAGAGCTTGACACAGGGTTGAATATGGTCAGATCTGCATATAAACATTTAAAACCCATCAGAGCATCAGTAACATATAAAAACCAATAGTTGCGACAAAATGTAGCATGAATTTGCCACTTTTTATCAGACTAGTTGAGTGAGTCTGACCTTCAGAATGGCTATAAAAAGGCCACAGACCTTCATTTTCACTCTGTTGAGTATTGTGATAGAGCTTTGGAGAAAAAAAGTGGTGAAGCTTCAGCTATTGATTGTGGACGATCTGGGCAATAGTTTTTCATTCCGCGAGATCCAGGTAAAAGCTTAAACCTTTCTCTATCATTTCATTATGTTTTCAGTTCTTTTTTCTGGTTAAAATTATCAATTTTAGTAGCCCCTAAAAATTTTAAGCGGCTAACGCGGGTGCTTAGTGTCGTGCCTACATTAAACGAACTTCACGATAAGAAACAGAGCATCATCACACACTGTTTGGCACTATAGCCCACATTAGCCGGCAAAGATGTGTTAAGAACTTGTTTTTTTATCATTCTAAATTGTTCCAGGCAAAAAATAATCTAGTGAAATTGTTGTTTGTGCAGGTATAAAGCTATTTACCATGAGAATTTGGTGTGAAAGGGAGCAAGAGCTATAATAAAATGAAATGGTTACCGATGTAGCTACTTTGCTAGTTCTCTATAGATGTAGATTGCTAAAGTATGCTTGTTTGGAGCTGATGAGGGGACAGGAGGACCTTTTGAGGTGGAAAATCCAGCAGTGGGATGATCGCTAAAATGTCTTTCATATCGGGGGTAATGAACACTTGATTGAGAAAGATGACATCTATTTTTTGACTAGCCTGTCATGTCAAGGACTGAGGCATAATCTAACAGGATCCAGGGATGATCCCCACACCACTGCTAATTTGATCCATACTCAATGCATAAACAATACTCTGGTAGTGAGTAACCTGGTGCCTATCGCTTGGGTGGTAGCGAGACCACTGAGGACTCTATTGTGGATGATAGTTCACTTGGTTGGTGCCAAGAGTCAGCACGTGGCCACCAAGGCCTAGGTGTTGTTAGCACTGGATTGTATGTAGCCCCGGGTATTTGACTGGTGTTAAGGTGTTGTCTGTCGAGTTCGTGCAGAGTTGACAGCATGTAAGACCCAGACCCAAAGAGAGTTTGGGTATGGTACCTTGATCATGTAATTCATACTAGAGTGGGTGTCGGCCATGAGGCCAAGAATGATCACGAATGCACTGGGCCCGTGGGAGCCAAGATAGGCTCATTGGGCAGCTTTTATACCGTAGACTGGAGAGGGTCCAATCTGTCACTGTTTTGATGAGGGATTCTTCAAGTGGCTTGAAGACCAGACCATCATGATTGAAGATTATCCCTATGCAAGGATGAACTATATAGGAGATACAGAGTTGGTATTTCCCCCGGGCACTGAGTGGGGTCTAGATGGTAAGAAAGAGCTTGATCAGTGTAGTTTGAAGTATTTTTTGTATCTTTTGAATGTTTATGCAATTTTTTTTTGTTTAATGGGTGAAATGTTTTTTGACATGAAGCTTGTTTCTTGATACAAATGTGGCACCTGTCCGTCCAGCTAGAGCCCCTCGCTATGCAAGACGAGGAATGCAGCTACCTGGGGCTAGTGCAACAGCGGAGGTTGCAGAAGCCGCCAAAGAGGGTGATGACACACATATTTTGCAGGAGCTTACTAGAAACCTGGAGGGTTTAAGTATGGGTGTGCCACCTCTTCCCATGAGAGAGATCCCGATCCATCTACAACGACATACAGTGGGTGTGCTAGAGAGATACTTGGTGCCTCTAAGGAGGATATCCAGAGCAGTTTTCTGCTATTTTGAGCAGCAGGCTTAGTAGGAGGAGTGGATAGGTGTGTAAATGTCATAGCGAGGCTTTAACAAAGCCAATTTTTTGTAAAATACCCAAGTTTTGAGAAGTTTTTTGATGTAATCTAAACTTGACATGACATATATATATATATATATATATATAGATATATATATATATATATATACACACACATATTTTGGTGATTTTAATCTCGTGTTTTTTTTAATGTTTATGTAATTTCTATGGTAAAAAATATATACTCATGTATGACTCTTTCTAAAACAAATGTGACAAATGCCAAACTAACACATAATTTTCTATTGAATCAGCTAATGCATTAAATTCTCTAGGAATGTGCTCAAATGCAATGGTTTGAAAGTGACGTTCTAAAATTCATACCCTTAAGAAATAATGTAACAAGATTGGATGAAAAACACGATAATGATTGCTTAACTACATAACTATGAGTTGGGAATCTAACCTGACCACTAGATTGGAGATGTCGCTAGATGCAACTTCCATGAGATGTTGAATCACTGACATATACTTAGCAATGTTGTTGGTGGCATTTCCCAGAAATTTTTCCTTGGAACCAAGGAGTTCCAACTCAGGTGTGTAGAGGACCCAAGTAGCTGACGCAATGTGCTTAGTATGACCACTAGCACTATCCGTGTATCCGACGTATGATAAGGATGACGAAGGCATATGTGTAAAAATAAAAGAGTGTGTATGAGAAAAACACTCAAAAACCCAAAATATCCAGAGACATCAAAAGAAAGGCAAAACTCATATACATAAAATTACAAAGCATATGCCTAGTGGGGAACTAGGCAAAATACTTCTTCAGATAGAGCCCATTGCGGGGCTCCGCGAGTGGAATTTCATTACAGTCCTGAAGTTTATAAGCCCTTTTTGAGAGGGCTTTGTTGACTATGTAAGGACCAGGCCATAAAGGTTGAAGTGTTCTTGCCCCCAAGAGGTTGTGTCTCTGATCGTAGAGTAGAACGAGATCACCCTCTTGGAAAGAATGAGGCTTGATAGATTTTTCATATTGAGCTTTAACTCGGCGCTGGTGAGCTTCGAGTGCCAGTGTGGAATCTTGACGAGTTTCGTCCAAGTGATCGAGTGAGAGTAAGCGCTCTTCTGTGGCAGTGGTGCCGGGTAGGAGTTCAATAGTGAGCTTGAGTGATGGAATCTCACACTTGATTGGGAGTACTGCTTCCAGGCCGAATGCGAGTTAGAATGGCGTGAAGCCTGTGGAAATTTTGACCGACGTATGGTATGCCCATAACGCTGAATATAACTTCTGATGCCATGTGGTTTTATGATTTTTGACTAACCAATGAATCATGGTTTTGAGAACACCATTGACAGCTTTGACTTGACCATTCACTTGCAGATAGTAGGACGAAGACTGATCTTGTCGAAAACCTAGCATGGAAGTTAATTTTGTCATCATATGGTTCTAAAAATGGGACCCATGATCTGTGACAATTGAAAGGGGTGCACCAAAATGACAGATAACCTGATTGAATAGGAACAGTGTGGCAGTTTTTCCATCAACCCTAAAAGTGGGAATGGCTTCTACCCATTTCGTGAAGTAGTTGACTGCAAGGACAATGTAGTTGTGTCTGTCAACCGAAGTGGGATTGCATGTAACGAATTATATTCCCCACTTAGTGAAAGGACCGATGGAGACAATCGAATGGAGAGGGGTGAGGTAAGCACGTCTTTTCTTCATGAAAATTTGACACGGATGGAACTTCTGGACTGCTATGATGCAGTCTCTAAACAAAGTGGGCCAATAATAGGCTACACACAATATTTTCTGGTCAGTAGCTATGCCAGAAATATGACCACCGTATGCCCCCACGTGGCATTCATTTAAAACGCGTTCTACTTCGTCAAAAGTGAGACAACACCGAAGAATAGTATCGACACCACAACGATATAGAGTATCATTCAACACGAGATAGTGTTTCGCTTGGTGGTGAATACGACGACATTCGTCGGACGTGAGAGTTGGGCGAAAGCATTGAGTTTGGAGGTAGACCAAAATTTCTCCATACCAAGGATCAGAAAAATCGACTAAGTAGACGGATTCGTCAGGAAATGCATCATGAGCTACATCTCCTGGGTCAATCCTAGGAAGGTCTGACAGTAATTCAGCTAAGAATAGAGATTTATTTTCTTTGGAAGCAGTGAATACCAAGTCAAATTTTTGGAGGATTACAATCCATTTGGAATATTTTCCTCCAATAACTTGGCGAGACAAAATGTGTCACATGGAATTCTCCAAAGCAATGACAGTAGTCTGACGTAGTAATATATAGTGTCAGAGTCAGGTGACAATGAAGACCACTGCGAGAGAGATTTTCTCCACATGTGAATATCATATTTCAAGTTCGATGAGACCTTTTGACAAGTAATATATCACATGTTCACTATCGTCATCGTGAAGTTGAACCACAACCATACCAAGTGAGGATGGTGAAGCTGCCAAGTAGAGGAGAAAGTCGCGTGAATAATTGGGGGCACTAAGAAGTGGGGCAGAAACGAGTGCTTGTTTCAAGGCGTCAAACGAAATTTGAGCTTGGTCATCCCATAAATATAGTTTTCCCTTCTTTAATAAGCGCATAAAGCCTTTCATCATCTCGGCATATTTTACTATGAAACGATGTAAAAAGTTTGCCTTCCCTTGCAAATGTTGGAGTTGCAGAATGGATTGTGGTGCAGGTAATTCAATGATTGCCTTAACCTTATCAGGATCAACCCTAATTCCGTGCTTGGAGACAATAAAACCAAGAAGGCATCCAGAGTAGAGAAAAAATACGCACTTATGTGGATTTAGATGTATATTGTAGAACCTACACCGAGCGAAGATTTGTTTCATATGCGTGAGGTGATGGGATTGCTTCTTGGAATAAGCCGAAAGGTCATCCAAGTAAGCCTGTAAAATATGCCTAATGTCATGAAAGGCGTAGTCCATAGCCCTTTCAAAATTTTCTCTTACATTCTTCAGACCGAATGGGAGTTTATGATATGCAAATGTGCCCCAAGGATAGATGAAGGCGGTTTTATGTTGGTCATCCTTTTTAATCACAATCTGGTTATATCCGGAGAAGCCATCCATAAAGGAAAAAGACTCGCATCTGACGCATTAGTATAGGATCTAATCTATGAATGGTGTAGGATAATTGTATTTTGGACAAGCGGTGTTCAAATTGCTATAATCAACAAAAAATCGGATGGTGCCTTCTTTTCTCTCTACGGGGACCGGATTGGAAACCCATTCTGTCAAAGGAACGGGATAGATAAAACCAACATTTAAAAGCTTTTCGACTTCAGTCTTAATGGTGACTACTTTGTGCGGGTGGACAAGTCGAAGTCTCTGCCGAATAGGTTTGGCATTGTCATAAAATTTGATTTCATGCTCGACTATAGATGGATCTATGCCGATAATTTCATCGTAAGACCAAGAAAACACGTTGCAAAATTCCTTAAAAAGGGATGTGAAGCGTGCAATTTCCTTGGGATTGCAATATGCTCCAATCTGAATATTTTCTAAGACACCCGTTTTGACCGAGATATCAATGAGCATGGTCTTAGAAAATTTTCCCAAGCTCCCTTCTGAATTGATAGTTTGAACAGTCGTGTAAACGGAGGGAAAAATATCCAGTGGGTCAAAAGATGGGATTTGAGTAGCTATCGTGTTCAAATCGAACATCAAAGTGCGATGGTGGAACTCTCCCTAAGGTCATTCTTCTAGGGACATGATCTCTCGAACAGCTTCATCCGTAGGTCGATCTTCATTGAGGAGATCCTTAGAAAGAACCGTGATGAGTGGAAGATTTGTACCATTGGTCGAAACCATAGTCATGGAGGGTTCAGATGTAATTTGGATGGCTTGATAAGCCAATTCAGCTGGTGAGAGCGGTATCTAATCTCCATAGGAGTCAATGTCTAAAGGCACCAGTAGGATCCTTAGGTCGATAGATCCATCCAAAGTGGTGGATATCATTACAACCATATGTGGAACCTCAGGCGATGGGAGAGGAAAGCAAACCATCAGGGAAGATGACTTCAGAAGACCAGTACTAATACTGACGTATGAGTCAGGAATGCCTCCTATTAGGGGTACAGTGCTACTTGTTAATGTGGCATAATCAAGGGTGAAAAAGGATAACTGATCCACTATGACTATTTCCCATCCAATGGAAAGAGGATGAGTCATAAAATCGAAGAAACAATAGCAGTCATTACGTACGAGAAACTGCAACCCAGCAATAAATTATAGTCAAGATGACGATCTACGAATTCTATGTCTACCATTATCGTTTTCCCACCAAGGGAAATAGGAAAGTTAGCAAGGTATCCTTTTGGGAGGAAAGTGTGGCCATCGAAAGATTTAAGGGAATTCTACAGTGGGGACAAAGTAGGAGAGCCCAAAGCAAGCTAGCAAGTAGTTGACATAACGTAGGTCGAAGCACCTTCATCTATGACAGTACGATGGATTGGTCTCCCTTTCGACACAAGCACCTGGAATGCAAGTTGGTGTGAGAGGCAATGTTTAGATTTCTCCATGTCAAATATAGCTCGCGTAGAATACCGGGGGTCAAATACACCAATGGCCGAAAGCAAGGCTTTCCTTTGTGCTAGGAAATTTTTTAAGACTTCGAGAGAAGACATAACTGACGGTGCCTGCACCAAATCTTCTACAATATTGTAGTTTTGGGCAGCAGGTGCAAAGGTGTTATAAGTCGTGCATCGAAGTTTCCCTTTAGGGGGATGAATCGTGGGCTCAGCAGTAGGCCATTTGATATGCAAATCGTTGGGCAGCGGTGGATTTGAACTGGTACCAGGTTCCTGAGTATCAATGACAGGATTTCCATAAATTTTGGATCGTGTTTGGAGTTCAACACTTTCTATGACATAAATGGTGGACGAAACTTCACCGGAAGGATGTGTACCACCATTGCCCCTTTGTGGGGGTTGTGGTGGGTTTGCAATCATGTATTGTTGTTGTTGTTGTGGATTAGGGAAGGGATTATGAAGGATGGTAGGTTTCCTTCCCTAGTCCTTATTGGTAATAAATCTATGCATTCCTGCAGCTGAGGAAATTCGTATGTCAAGTGGTCCTCCGTATAGATTCTGCAAGGAAATTTCATGGGTTTCTCCTTCCCTTTTTTGGTTTTAGCAGCGTTTTTCTGATTGGAATTATTATGATGATCTGACTGTTCTTCCGAAGAAGAGGAATTTTTCTTGTTCTTCTTGTTTATGCCACTAGGTTTTTGTGAAATTTGCACAGAATTTACCTTAGCAGTAGGAAGAGTAGTCAATTGGTTAGGGGTGGTGGTAGCCGAAGATGGCTAGGAGGTTTTCCCACTAGGATGTTTGATGGCTATACCGGAGACTGCACCAACAAGATCGTCAGCATGTGCTCCAAGTTTCTGAGTAGCGGGAGGATTCGGATTACCAGGGGCATGGGGGAGTAAATCATATAGCATGCCAGATTGCGAATAGATAAAATCTAAATGTTGTGCATGACGAATGGATTGATCTTCTGTGACCGCACCGGATAGAAAAATGTCTTTAGCTATGGTTGGTAAGAGTGACTTACAAAACAAATTAGATAAGAGATGATCTGGGATTGGCACTTTGACCAGCCTCCTCCTATGTCTCCATTCATGAATGTCATTGGAGATGTGGGTGGCGGTGTCTTGGTGCAGTGAGGTTAAGAGTTCTGTGTTGGTTTCGTATCTAATAGGTAATTGGAAGTTTTTAAGAAATTCTGTAGCTAAGGCACCAAAAGTGTTGATGGCTTTGCATGGTAACTCAATATACCATTTGGCAGCATTTCCTGTGAGAGTGTGGGGGAAAAATCGAAGTCGGATACTCTCATCCACCATGGAGTTAGAAACAAACCATAGATGGAAGGTGGTGACGTGCATAGCCAGATCTTACCCTTGTTTCCTGTCGAATTTAGGGATGTCAGATGGAATCTTGTGCAGTACTGGAGGCCAAAGTGGGTTGTGATTGATGGGATCATTGGTCATTTTGTAGATGTCGAGGATGTCCAGAGCTGCCAAGAATATAAATTGTATGTTTTCTCTCGGATCTAGCTAAGGAAGTATTGGCTGATTATTCAGACCATAGGGTCTGCCCATCAATGTGTTACCAATAGGATAAGTAGGACTTTGTTGATAAAATTTCCCTGTGGGTGGGGGTGTAGGGATGTATGGTTGTTTTCCATAGGGTATATTGTACTAGGGGGATAACGATTGGTTGTTCCCAACGTAAAAGTTTCCCCCTTGTCTGAATGGATTTTGGGGTTGATTTTCCCATATGGATGCAATGGAGCTAGCCAGATGCATGCTACTATTTTCATAGTTAAGCAATGACATAGATCCTATACCGAAATTTTTACCACTTAAAGGAATAGTGTTAATAGTGGGTTGTCCCATTTGTCCTGATAATTGCAGGTGTATCGAAGTGCCTCTTGTCATCTGCGTGTTGGTGAAACTGCCCCCTAGCATGGTGGCCAAGGGGTTTGAACTCAGCAAAGGGTTCCAACCGAAAGGGTTGCTAAAAGGAACCGAAGTAGCCCCGCTCGTGGGAACGGGCACCGTGGGTCTTAGTGTAGTCACCGTAGGAGTAGATCCTGAAGGATTCGGAGATCCACTAGCAGTTGTGGTGACCATAGTGTTGGAACTAGGCATAGGTTGGCTACTGGGGCTACCGATTATCGGCATAGAGCGGGCTACCGGCAGGGAAGATGGTGGCAAACCTGGGTTGGTTTCCATTAGCACCGACCCCATGGGTGTAGGTTGTGAAATGGATGTTGGTATAGCCGATGACATATCTTGGCTTGGTGTAATCTGAACTAACAATAGCACCGACAGATCAGTGAGTGGAGGATTGTAAGGAGGTACGACTCCTTCCGTAAAAGGATCCTCTTGAAATTCTGTGTGATATGGTGCTACGTGAAAATCAAGGGTTGTCACTGGAGGTTGCTCTTCCAAAGAAGGCATGGGCTCACCAAGACTTGACTCCTCCTCTGGTGTCAATGGAGGGAGACCTTGTTGTCGTTGAGACAGACAGCGAGGGTCGAAAGACACCACGGTGACCTATTTATTTTTAGAAATTTTTAATTATTTGTGATGTATTATAATGTCTCATTGATAGTAACCACACACCTAAAAAAGAAAAAAGGACTTTCTAAAATCAATCAACAAGCAGCCAGAATAGGGTGGCCCTGTCTGAGTACTACCATTTGCTAGAGATGAAATCCAATATCACTATGGCATATAGAGAGGGTTACTTGTAAATACAGTTACGGTTACTCTAGAGCTTCGCCCGAACCTCAAACAATAGGTGTAAGCACTCTTGTGAAGACGAGTACCTGCCCAAAGACCGAAGACAAAGTAGGTCCTTTTGTTTTAGGTATGAGGACAACCCGTCCCGGTCACCTCATGTAAGTCCCTAAAAATTTTGGCCACTAAAGATACCTCAAATCACAGACATCATCAGGGGGGTCACGGTCATAGACAACATGCTATATGGACAGAACACCTAGATCCTCGATCTAGTTTTGACATCCCCAAAGGGAACCCCAATATATAGCATGCCCATTGAATGCACTCGAAGGTGCGCTACCTTCTCATGCACCCTAGTGTTGTCTCACACTTAACTCCAGTGGTAGTGGAGTTGTCTCGATAATATGAGTGCAGTAGGATTTCACTTATTAATGATTCTAGTTTCAATTTTTGAGATCTTGGGTGATTTTATCACTTATCCTACCCCAAGATCTTAGCCTGAACTACTGTTGGTGTGAGCTCAGAAAAAATTTTATGATTAATTTTATTATCGCTTGATTCTTAGTGTACTTGATTACTAGTCTTGCGGAGGCGGAGTAGACGTATGAAATGTGATGAGACTCTGACTCAAAAAACATTGCAGAAAATATGCTCTAAATATTCAATTTCAATGAAGAGTTTTTCTACAAGGAGAGATTTATTTCAACATCCGTGCACCAAACATCCAAATAACATAGTTCAACTTTAAAGATTCATACATCTATCTATCTTCTCTTAACAGCTTTTTAACCAAAAAAAAAAAATCAGAATTAATTCAGCTAAGTTCAAAGAACTAAAAGAAAATTTCTTCTTCAAAAAGTAGATGTGATTGACATTAAATTTTCAAAATAAGAAAAAAAGACAAAAATGATAGCTAGTAAACAAGCATAGGGATCCATCAATAGAAGCTATTCTGATGGCCAATAACTCCAAAACCAAAGGGAAACACAACAGGGGTGTAAACAACATATTTGGTTGGGTAACGTTGGCAAGCAGAGGCTACAGAGCTTTAATATTGAGACTAACGCACTGTATCTAAGCATAGACTGTGTTATAACACTCTGAAACACTTACAGGGGAAGCGTTAGTCAGGGTAAAGTTGCATATATGGCTAAGCAGGGTCTAATCTAGACTCTATGATCTTTTGAGATGTTCACTAAGCATATAAGTTGGTCAGAAGGATATGTGAACAAAAGGAAAAACGGAAAGTCACAGGAACAACCCAGAAACTTGGGGTTTACTCCCCATTGGAGTCGCCAATTCTACTATAGGGTAATATGCCTGGGTGGTAGTTATTAAATATCCCTCTCAGGGCTTTCCAGTGCCCAAGGCAGATATTCAGATTAGCTGTAAATCTTACAAAGTTGTTGCATACATGTTCATGCTAACATCTATAATCGATAGAGTAAGATGGAGAGATTACCTCTTTATCGATAATGGATCTTGTGGAGAACACCAAGCAGTGAAGTAGAGATCCTTCTTCACCAGCTCCAAATCCAGATCCTGCAATCAATCAAAGCACTCATGTAATCTCTACAATAGTATAGCTTGTTATCGATTAAACTAGCATATAAGAAACATGAAACAATACAGCTCTAAGCCATTCATATCATGCTACATAGACGATTGAAAAAAAATTGTGACACTGATGCATCGAATGGACAAAACAGATACAGTTCTATTGATTTATAAAAAGGAGGATTACAACCATCAGTTGCACCAAGCCCTCCTCAGTCTTCCAATTCCTCTCCCTCTTTCTCTATCTCTGAGTGTGATGATGCTCAAGGCAGAAAGTTCCCAATGAACTTCACTGATCTTCAAACCTCACACTACAACAATGAAATTTTGCTCCACATATATTCAAACCTTCGACCTTAGACCAAGAGCCCACAACTCCATTTTATAGGAGATGGAGAGGGCAAAACTTGCAAACTCTTTCAACCAGTTTGTAATGGCAAAGATCAAGATGTTTCCTTGTTCTTCCATGCTTTTTCCTTCCTTAGGAGTCCATTTATGTTTGGCAAGGCCTAATAAAAGGTTTGTGCCTTTTAGTTTCCATTTTGAACTGGTTCTTTATGAGAAAAGGCTAGAATTGCCAGTCACTTTTCTGCAAGATATTTTCCCTTTTCACACTCAAACATGGATAACTCTGCCCCTTGGGAAAGACAGAGCGTTACCCTAGGTAATAACAATCCATTCACATGTCTCAAGTGTGTTATAAAGTTGTCTAGCTATTTCTGGGGTGTGTTACCTTGGTAGAAATGGGTCTTGTCTAGGTCATTTTCTTCCTTCCATGTTACCTTCTCCTCTGAGCTGATGAGGAGGTCATTTGTTCTGTAACAAGGACCCCAACACAATATTGTTACTCTTCCTAAATCACAATGGAACTAGATTCTTCATGTTTTTTTCGAGATCTTTGACAACTGCTACAAATGATGCCAAGGAACTTTCACTTTGATCTGTTGTGCTTTGCATGGTTTCCACCAGTTTTTCTGAAGTCGGCCCTTCTATGGCCAAAGTGACGGTCTACAACATATTTTTCAGGTTCCAAACTGCAAGATCCAGGTCCTGACAGGGTTTCATGGCCTCATCTGCCCAAGGCTTCATATGATCTATGATGATTTCCTTCTTACCGCAGAGCTCCTCAACCTCGTCACGTAACGCCTGCCTGGTCTGAAGGTGTGCCATTTGTTGAGCAGGGATGAATGTAGGCAAAGACTCCTGCAAATATTTGAACTCCTGCTCTTTCATGCATAGCTCCTGGGTAATTTTCTTGACTAACATATCTTTCTACACAGAGTTCCATGGTCCCATGTCTTTCTCTAGGAGCTCTGAACCCTTCTCAATGTTCATGGAGATGCTAGCAAATGTTGTCTTTACTAGCGTGACCTGTTGCGCGTGCACCTCCGAAGGGGTCTCAGGCTATAGCTTCGCCTGCAATGCTACGATTTTCTGCTCAAAATCAACCTTGACAGTCTGGATCTCGGAATTGGAAGCTTTTAGGGCTGCGACCAGGCTCTCAATTTTGGCTTGTGGCGCTGCAGAGGTCGGGAATAATACCTCAGGAATCTCACCACATAGTCTATCAATGAAGCTATTTAGATCCGTGCACTAACCTATGGCTTCCTATTATGCTGTTTGAGCCTGGGTACACTCTGTCTTCTTTGTTAGTGCAATCTGCTCAACCTCGTTGATCTGATGTTGTGCACAAGACTCCCTGATATGTAGCTATGTTGAGATGAAGATGTGTAATGCATGGAGCTTCCCACTTGGTTGCTTCTTGAGGTTGAATCATGGACACCGCTACACTCGGAAAGGGGCAGATTTTTATTCCTATTGTTGTGACGATCGAAATGGATGGCAGAATCACTTTCACTAGCCTCGCTTGATCCACGCTTTCTTGCAATGTATCGATCTTAATATTTGCAAACTTGGGTTGCTCTTCTATCCCAATGTTGACTTCCTTAAATTTCAGAGGTTTAGTAACATCCACCATCCCTAATGCAGGCGATGCAACTGCGCGCTCTCCTTCAGAATCCAAGATATTAACATTCCTTGGGTCATCTTAATTATCCTCTATTGAAATATTTCTAGAGTTGACGATACCTTACATCTATGCATCCCAGGCCAGTGCAGCGCACTCCCTACGGTTTGGGATTCATCAAATACTAGAGCATCGATGTCCTGTAGGGCTTCATCCAATTTCTTCGAGCCACCCACAGAGCCAAAGGTTGCTAGGAAATATTTAGTCATTTTAAACCAGTCTTGAGTACCTCCGTGTAGCTCAACTTATAGATACCAGGTGGTAGGTATTGGTCCCAATGAGTGGATAAACCTATGAGCCCATTCATTCCATGTATTTTCATCCAATACCTCCATCCACATGGCCAGGTGCTTGGACAGATCCTGCCGACCATAAAAGAGCTCAATTGGTGGGGTGGCTGGAGGTTCAAAGTGCAGTGTCATCATTTGTCTACATTCCTCCCAGTCCTGGAAGGCTCCCTTGTGTGTCTCACACCAACGTGCTGGAGTTGCGTGCATAGCCAAATCAAGTGCCCAAAATCTTCGTTGCTCTAGGACAACTTTTTCTAATGCTTCCAAAAATTCTTTGACACTACCATAACCATCAAAGTAGGGTAGTTCTCTTACCTCATAGGAGATGCACCAAAATTTATTTGTGATATTGAGGCAACGCAGTGCAGAGACATCGTGCAACTGGTTCTACCAGTTCTCCATTTCGCCATCAAAATCAGAAAAACGGGAGCTATCCTTCTCCTATTTCAACATGCCATCAACTGTAGGATTGATCCAATATTCATCCCGCACAGTCAATTTGTAGATATGGAAAACATCCTCCCCTTTGCGCACTAGTTCTGTGTATCGTTCTCTTTCTACTGGATCCAGTGGGACTATCGCCTCTGTACCATTATTCTCAAAAATCGTACTTTTATGCTTTAGGCTAATGGTGTTGCTACACTAAAAATTTGTCACCATGACATTCAGCTGTCTATATGGGTTCATCATTAACTATATTATGCTCCCTTAGAGGTCCAAAATTATAAAGTTCCTAAACCATGTCTTGGAATTGGAGAAAATCTCATTAAAACCATAAAAAGCCTAACTCTGCACTTTTCCTAGTCATTGCCTGCGGTACTACAGTTTCTTGCTCTATAACCTGCGGCACATCCCACACGTTTTGCTTACTAAAACTGTGGACCCCTGTAAAAGGTAAAATAAAAGAAAAATTAAGTTCTAGAAGCCCATTTGGTCAAATATTCTTCCAGTTGAAGGCTTCTAGAAGCGTAATCTGGTCGAGCTTCAATCCCTCCTTTCATGAACCTCCATCCCTTCATTAAAGGATTCTATCCCTTGGTATTTGGAGCTTAATCCCTCCATGAAAGGAATTTATCTCTTTCTTATTGGAACTGAAACTACCTCCCTTCTGCTATAAATTGAGATCATGTTTCAGTCTCAAGGGTACTTAGAACTTGGTTGTTTTGAGGTGAATTACTGAAGAAATCATACTCTCTTTACTTGGCATCATTGACATGAGAATGATCACATACTCATGTCCAGATTCATGCTAGTTCATGGAGACAAATGCTTGTCAAACCGATGGAAAACGGTTGTTCAAGAACCTAGAAGAACCTGTATGACAAGAAGGCAACAAGGTTGTAAGGTTACTTCTTATCTTACAAGTTAATACAAATGGATTATATTTTCTCATTAATTTTTTCATGTATCTATTTGAGTAATTTAATTCTTGGATTCCTTGATCACTGAGATAGATTAATGTTTCTGAATTATTATATCTTGCAGGTGTTTTTAATCTTTTTCTTGTCTTTGGATGTAGGTCTTACATGCTGAATTGACCTATTTTGGAGCGACTGGATTGAAGATTACAGCAAGAGTTGGACTTTAGGTAGGAGCATCTCCTCTTACTTAGTTAATTAATAATTCTGAATCATAATAATGTAGAGAAAATGGTTTGCATTTGTTTTTTTTGTTTCTAGATATCCTTAAGATACTAGGGATATCGCTCTTGTCCGCAAGAGGGATTTTATCTGCATAACAAAATGGCGACACCACTGGGGAATTTCTTGAACTTAGTTTTATTTTTTGATTTTTCGGTTTTATTTTTTAATAAATTCTTTGATTTTGATTAGTTCAAAACCAGGTTGGGTAAATAACTTATTAGAATCCCTGACTGTAAATCTGTGTTTTTATTTTTTCTGTGTTTTTTCCTATCTTCCACAAATTTTGTTTAAAAACAGAGTGGTAGAATTCGCAGATTTTAGTGTAAAACAGTGTGGTACCACACCTGTTTATATTAAAAATTGTGAACTTCTGGAAAAATTTTGAAAAAAAAAATTCCGTTTTCAAGAGTGTAATTACCTGATTCCCTGTAATTACCCCAAATTTTCTTGATTGACAAAAGTCTTCTGTGTGAATTTCTTTCAGCAATTTATGTCTTTGAAGTGATATTTTCAACTGATTTTCATTTTATGAGTGAGTTTTTGCCCTGTATTCTTGTTGCTCTGAATCAGAAACCTTTATATACCTCAACTAATTGGTATGTCATCGTTTTCTTGTTGAGCCATTGAATTTGATGCAAATCTTGCTTTATGAAAATTCGATTTTATTTTCATTTGCAAATTTAGAAAACATTTTAGCTTGATAAGGTCTAAATTTCACTTTAAAACCATTATTAGATGTTTTTTATTTCTTGCTGAGATAAGCATAAAGTTCTTGGTTATATTACAAACTAAGCATAAACATCCTCAAAACTTTTTAAATAGGGTTCAAAATTAGAGTTTTCTTTTGGTTTTGAATTTTGTGTTTTTAAGAGTTTTAGTTTTCTTTTGGAAGAAGTTTGATTCTAGTTTCTGATTTGAATGATATAAAGAATTTAATTTTGAACAACTGATTTTTCTTCCGTGAAATTGATTTTTCAAGGAATTGTCTTCTTTTCAAAGTTTCTAGTTTATCAAAGAAAGAATTGATGTTTTGAAAGTTATTGAAATCTCTCAAATATTTCCTCTAAATAGGTTTTATTGAAAAGAAATGAGTTGCTTTTCATATTGATGCATTTTAGAATATTTTTTATTATGGTCATTAAACATCATTGATGTTTCACTTCCATACCTTTTGACCTAAGAAACAGCCAAACTAAAAGTAACGCTTAATTAAAATCAATCTAGAAATTTTTATATTTTCTAGGGCTCTTTTCCACCAACATAGCTCAGGCTAGTGTCTTGGAATAGGTTGTAGTTAACATTCCAAGGCAATTCAAACAAACAAATAGTAAATCTTGAAGTAGGAAAATCCAATTGTAGCATGTATGCTCTAGGAAGCTCCTCCTAAATGAGTTAAGCACGAGATCATGTCTGAACCAGTGAGGTAATCATACCTATCTCATTGGGAAAGATAGAAGATGTGCATGTATTAAAAATGGTAAACCTCGGATAGACCATTGTCGAGGAGCTCGGGGTCACTTGTCGGTAAACCTTAGATTATGTCAAGCAGCCTTCAAGGGGATTGAGCTTGTTACTCTGCTCTTGCGTGTATATCAGATCGTAGATTGTTCCCCCAGGTATATGTGTTCCCTTTGGTGACCTTAGTGGCCATAAAATTTAGGATCCTTTCCCAAGGTGACGGTTGAGGGAAGGTCCCACTGTACCTGGAGCAGACGTCGGCTAGAATCACTTGGACTCTCTGGAGGGTTCTCCTCACTCGAGATGGTCTAAGTGTAGAAACTTGCACCAGTCTGTTTCATTAAGCAGGTTTTCGAGGTAACTATTCCAACTGCCATTTTTGCATTAAAATTCTACGAGGTTGGATTTCATCACCAACTAGTGTTTTTAGTGTGGGAATCTATTGTTTGTGTGTGGTTTGATCTCTTAGATTTTCTAGGTGTGTGATCAATTTGGTTGTTTCCTTAGATAATTTAGGACTTTTTGTTGAAATTTTCTTTGATTGCGTGTGATTAAAATTTTTAATCGTGGTTGAATTACCGAGACAATCACATAGAATGTAGGGGAAACCCCCTGAATATACTCCAAGCCAATTAGAAAGACTTAAATCTGAAAAAGGCCAAACATAAAGAACTGGATCAATAGAACAGGAAGAAACATCCATAATTATTCATCATGACTATGAAATATATCAACCACAAACAGCAGAGTATACTCCTCAAAAAATTTCAATTTCCGAACTAGCTCAACTTGCTTCTACAACAAGTGAATTATCATCTACTGAACCTGCTACATTTGATGATAATGTAGATTTCGTTACTCCAACCCTAGGTCATCCTCATTCACCTAGAGTGAAGATCACAAAATATCTTCCTCCTCGTCTCATTAGTATTGAATAATTTACTGACATTGAAGAAGAGGTTGTTCTTCCTTTAGCTTGGGAATCTTTAAATCTTAGAGAACATGAATCGATTTTTTATATTTCTTTTAGACAACACGCTTGGTATTCTTCATTGATAGACTTTCTACAGAAAGTTGATCTGAATTATTCATCACCCCAAATTCATTTTCCTTCTACAAGAAGAGTTTATAGACCTCATTTAAACATGTCTGGTGAGTCATCCATGTTTTCGGAACCTCCAGAAACATATTTGTATGGTGGTCAGTCTGTTCCTGCAGGATACCTGTCGCTTTCTGGTACTTTCTCAGGGGCATCTCATTTTCTCAATAAATGTATACCATCATCTAGTCCAAATGAATCAAATACCGAAATTGTAAATGCGGAACAAATTTATATGATGTTTGGAAACATTCCAAGCCCTGATCCTCAAGGTAGTAATTTACAGCCTGGGGGGCAACCTCAAGGTCAATGCATGCCTAAGGGTCAATATCAACCTCAAGGGAAATACATGGTTCAAGGTAAGTATATACCTCAGGGTCAATATCCACCTCAAGGTCAGTAACCAACTCAGGGTCCCCAACCTCCTTTAGGGTAGCAGTTCTACCCGGAATAGCAATTGTTTCATGGGGATGGGAATTATCCAGTTAATTATCCAACATATGTTCCAAATTATCAACCTGGTTATGGTCCTTCCTATCCACAACCTTCAATGGGACCTTCATATCTTGGAGCTAATACAGTGTGGGATCCATCCCAAGCTCAACAGAATTTGCAACCTAATATGCAAGTACCTTATTATCAGCCTGGATAATCGATTGGTTATACTCACATCCAAAAACTTATCCAACCTGTTCAACCTATTGTTCATGTACCTACATTACACCTAGAACTCCAATGAAACCTGCTGTGCCAAGTTATGTACAAGCTACCACACCTATTCCTGGAGTATCTATAGCTCCTATTTGTACATATCCTCAAGTATCAGTACCAATTCCTCAAGTTTATTGTAATGTTCCTACTTAGCCTTAGCTAAGAGGAGACATTCAATTTTGATTTAATTTATGTTTTATGAATAAATGAATAAAGGAGGACATGTAAAAATCCTAATAAATAAATGCCCATGTGAACAAAGACAAATCTGGGCTATGTAAATAATCACTTGTAGGTATGAAAGAGGTTTGAGCCAAAGACTGGATCCACCTTGACCAAATCAACTCCGCTGTCTAGGTTCAATGCATCTCCAAGAGGGACTGCACAGTTCTAGAAGGGAGCCTCTAATGTGAAGAGGGGCGACTCATCAAAGTGGTTTAGGGTTTTCAAGGGCCTTCTCATGTTATAAAATAAGGAGGAGAGCAACATGAAGAGGTTGTTGATGAATTATATTTCTGAAGTATTTGTTTGCTTAGGCAAATACCATTCTCTGTTTTTTAGTGGAGGATTGTGATTGGAATTCCGGTTTAGGAGTTTCATCTCTTCCCTTGAGGATCATTGGAGGAGTTCATTGCTGAAGTCCATTGAGGGTTTTGCAACTGCTATCTTTTGTAGCAAGTGGCATTCTAGATCTGCTTAGATCTAGTGGTTTTTGAGAGGCTTTCTCTATTGGAGAGTGTTCTTCAGCCTCCAAGGAGCTAGCTGATCTATATTTTGTATCAGATCTGTACTTTTCATTCCATGTATTCAGTCTCCTTCACCCTCTGCGTAGTTTCTGCTCCATACTGCGTTATTTTGTGAGAGGGCTTTGTTATTTCAGTTTGCTATCAGTTTGGAAGAAGATCTCTTAGTGTTAGGCTTGCCTTCTCTATAGATCTGATCTATTTTAGTAATAAAATTTATCTTCAGAAATTTATGGGTTTTCTGCAGCACAGTATATTATAATTCAAATCTACAGCTTAATATGAAATATTTTGATGTAATTCCAATTGGATCTTGTTCTTAAAGTATTGTAGCTTCCAGATCTATATTAAATCTGATGTTTCATCCATAGATATATCATAGATCTGAAATTTAATGTACAGCAACTGAAACATCTATAAAATAACGTTGTCTATGTATTTCTGCAATTTATTTCTAGTTGTAGCTCTAATTTCTAAAGGGATCTTACCCTAGTTCTTTTTGTAATCAGATGTAAAGGAAATAAAATAATATGTAAATCTGATTTACTGATATATTACTAAATTATCAGATCTTTGGCTGAACTCCTCTGAGTTTCAGTCAAATTTGCTCAATTCTAGTAGTTGGGGTTTTCATGTTGCAGCAGCTTCTCTCTTTGGCTGATGTCTAGCTAGTCTTGTTTCCGGGAGATCTATTTAATGTGCTTAAACTTATTTTTTTCTGTTGAAATTGCATATATATGTCACATACATCTTGAATTAGGGGATCCAAGCCCTAATCTACGTTTTATTTTCTCATATATGCTTATACAATGTTTTCATTGAAGGCCTTGTTGAGATTCCTGAATTGGGATTATTCCAAGTTCTATAGGCAGAGTCTACAGTTGGCCAGGTAGCCTCTGGTTCTCACCCTCTTTTTAGAGGTGACATAACCTTTAAATTCCTATGTAGTCCATCTCCAACATAAAATCTTGATAATCCCCAAAAAGGGACATTACAATGGTATCAGAGCATGATCTCTAGCTCAGTCTGTGAGATCAAGCTATTAGAGAAGCACTGCGAAGAAGCAGGAAGTAGAAAGTAGAGAACATAAGATGGAGAGGATGAGATTACTATCATCTATTTTCAGAAAGAAGAAGAGCCTCTCCAAGGAGGTTCAACCAATGGAAGGAGGGAGATGCAATGAAGCCCCAAGAGGGTTTCAAGGGGAAGAAGGAGGTGCATGCACTTCTTGCTTTCCTAAAGACAGTGAAAGGTGGGAGGAGGAGGAGTCATCTTCTCCATTTGAAGAACCTTGTACCAGTGTTGTCCTACCCATGAGGGAACAACTATCTATAGCAACAGTTGGACCATCCAACACATGGGAGGGAGATACTCTTAGAGACATGCAAGTTGCTTCAAAGGCTCCCAAAGAACACTTCATTGATAAGGAGAAACAAGCCTGCACAGCGCTATGACACTATGGGTTGGCACCCTTAATGAGCAACATGTAGTAAGAGGTGTGGAGGTGCAAGGTGTTGGGAGGTATCAAACGGAATGTGCCACCTCCTCATAATGTTTGGTTCTCTATACACTTGGATTCTTTTGGATCCAATGGATTGACTGGTGAGAGGCCTTCCCACAAATATCTCCAAAGGTTTACATCTCAACTTCCCATGAGGTGTATAGGGGAAAGATTGCTTGGGGAATTTGGTAGTCCTCATTGGGAATATACCAATGGAAATAATGGTTGGGGGCATCCCTACTTGGATGAAGAAGGATGGGTAGAAAGCAAGAGGCTTGTGAGCCACTTGCAAATCTATGATATAGGCCAGCAAGAAGCATGGCTACACTAGTTGCTTTTGGGTGAGTATGGTCACTACCCAAAAATTTCTACTTCCTTATCTCATGCCTTAAGCTTCAATGATGGGATGAATAAGAAGAATGCATGGGTGTTGTGGTCATTAAGAAGAGAGGTTGGACATTACATGTTGAATCCTATGTCCATATATTTTCTCTTGTTTGAGGTATGTCTCATGTGCTCACATGTATTTATGTTTGAGATATATTTCATGAATGAACAATGTCTTGGAAGGAAGGATGACTTCCCCATGGTATATGAGGGAGCTTATTTTCACTATGTTGATGATGAATCTCACATGTCTATCATTATTTTATTGCTCCATGATCTACATTTTGATAATGCAAGGATGCAGCAAGGGTCGTTGTTGCTATGGCTATTGTTGAGAAAGCATGGGCTGAAATTTCTCCGTACTCATCATGATGATTTAGAAGGAAATTATGGCACCATGTCTACTTATTTTGATAATGTACAACTGATATATATTGCTACTTATTGCCACATAGTAAAAGGGCACTTATGAACAGCTAGCACATTGCTGAAGGGAAACTTTCCACATGACACCTTTGGCATAAAGGAGGTAAAAAAGAAGGAGTTCTATTTCAGCCAACCCTTTTTTATGAGGCTCAACAATATCAACTTGAGGAGCTATTGTTGTGGGGGCCTTGAAGAAGAGATACATCATAATTTCCAAAGATGCATGAAACATGCAAAAATGGAGTAGCCACATGACACTTTGAAAGATTTTAATCAGCTCACTCTTTCTTCTTTGGAAGGAGAAAGTAGATCCATGCACCACTACTTTGATTGGGAGAAGCTACATCAGCACTTGCAAGAGTGCATTGGTTATGAGGAGTTGGAGCAGCCAAGGGACTCTATGCAAGAGTCATTCCAGCCACCTCTTCCTACTCTTGAAGGAGGAGAAATACCCATGCACAACCCCATGAGTATGAAAGTTTTGAATGGTAAGAAATCTGATATTATGGAGCATGTTTATTTTTCTGATTTGGCACATTCTCTTACCATATGTATGCAGGCCATGGCTCCTACAAGGAGTGATATTACATGTAGATCTCATGGCATTGGTGAGGCCAATAAAATTCCAAAGCTGGCCACTCCCTTGAGGTGCAAAGGGAGATTATCTATCACAACGAGTGCTTCCCAAAGGCACCTAATGAGGGCTTCACTTTCAGCCATATCAAAGTGACCCATGCAGCAAAGATGTGGTGGGGGTGCCACCCATCACACTCATATCTACTCAAAGAAAGGAGTGCACTGCGTTGGTACCTTATGTGGGATTGTGACCCACCTCCTCAAGTGAAAATTTCAGTTTGCCTTTATGTGATTTTGCTACCATACATAGATGACATACTGGTTTTTTTTATGGGTATGTATGGGCAAAGAGTAAGTAGTGTACATGTACCACATGGAATGAATCTTTATCCTGTACTTCATGATACATGTTTCAAATGTGACATTGGCTCACCCATGTTTATTTTTGTTGAGTTTTACACTCCTGAAGGGGCAGACTATGCACCTATCATGTTATCATTGGAGGAGCAGTTTTTGATGTATTTCCTTGGTGAACACCTACTCCATGATGAAAGATTTATTCTTGATGGTGTCATCAATGAAGAAGGAGAATAAATACAGCTCTTACCCTACTAGTTGCTTGAGGACAAGCAACATTTTGAGGGGGAGGACTGTAATGTTCCTACTTAGCCTTAGCTAAGAGGAGACATTCAATTTTGATTTAATTTATGTTTTATGAATAAATGAATAAAGGAGGATATATAAAACTCCTAATAAATCAATTCCCATGTGAACAAAGACAAATCTGGGCTATGTAAATAATCACTTGCAGGTGTGAAAGAGGTTTGAGCCAAAGACTGGGTCCACCTTGACCAAATCAACTACGATGTCTAGGTTCAATGCATCTCCAAGAGGGACTATGCAGTTCTAGAAGGGAGCCTCTAATGTGAAGACGGGTGACTCATCAAAGTGGTTTAGGGTTTGAAATGGCATTCTCATGTTATAAAAGAAGGAGGAGAGCAACATGAAGAGGTTGTTGATGAATTATATTTCTGAAGTATTTGTCTGCTTAGACAAATACCATTCTCTGCTATTTAGTGGAGGATTGTGATTGGAATTCCTGTTTAGGAGTTTCATATATTCCCTTGAGGATCATTGGAGGAGTTCATTGCTAAAGTTTTCCACTATCTGGTTTGAGACCAAGTTCTATCTTTCATGAGCAGTGTTGGCCCATTGAGGGTTTTGCAGCTGCTATCTTTTGTAGCAAGTGGCATTCTAGATCTACTTAGATCTAGTGGTTTTTGAGAGGCTTTCTCTATTGGAGAGTGTTCTTCAGCCTCCAAGGATTTAGATGATATATATTTTATATCATATCTGTAATTTTCATTCCATTTATTCAGTCTCCTTCACCCTTTGCGCAGTTTCTGCTCCATACTACGTTATTTTGTGAGAGGGCTTTGTTATTTCAGTTTACTATCAGTTTGGAGGAAGATCTCTTGGTGTTAGGCTTGGATTCCTTTGGTGATCCCTGGATTGGGTTGCTGATACATGTCTCTATAGATCTGATCTATTTAAGTAATAAAAGTTATCTTCAAAAATTTCTGGGTTTTCTACAACACAGTGTATTGTAATTCAGATCTACAGCTTAATATGCAATATTTTGATGTAATTCCAATTGGATCTTGTTCTTAAAGTCTTGTAGATTCCAGATCTGTCTTAGATCTGATGTTTCATCCATATATATTTCATATATCTGAAATTTAATGTACAGCATCTGAACCATCTGGAAAATAACGTTGTCTATGTATTTCTGCAGTTTATTTCTAGTTGCAACTCTAATTTCTGAGGGGATCTTTCCCTAGTTCTTTTTGTAATCAGATGTAAAGGCAATAAAATCATATGTAAATCTGATTTACTGATATATTACTGAAGTATCGGATCTTTGGCTGAACTCCTCTGAGTTTCATTCAAATCTACACAATTGTAGTAGCTGGGGTTTTCATGTTGCAGCAGTTTCTCTCTTTGGCTGATCTCTAGCTAGTCTTGTTTCCAAGAGATATGTTTAATGTGCTTAAACCTATTTTTTTCTGTTTAAATTGCATATATATGTCACACATAGCTTGAATGAGGGGATCCCAGCCCTGAGCTGCATTTTCCTTGCTCATATTTTCTTATACAACGTTTTCATTGAAGGCCTTGTTGAGATTCCTGAATTGGGATTATTCTAAGTTCTATAGGCAGAGTCTATAGTTGGCCAAGTAGCCTCTAGTTCTCACCCTCTTTTCAAAGTTGACATAACCATTAAATGCCTCTGTAGTTCATATCTGACATAGAATCTTGAGAATCCCCAAAAAGGGACATTACATTTATGCCCCACAGTCTAGACCTACACTCCATACTACTGTTCAGATGCCTGCAGGACAACCTGGTACAAGTAAAGTTATAACAAACCAAACTCAGTTTACCTATCAACCATATCAAGGGCTGTATCAATATGGACCTATAGCACAAAATCTAGAATACAAATCGTACCCTGGGTACACATATTAGATGCCTACTCAACCCCAGTATGGCCCGGTTAATCCTGGTTATCCAGGAGGCATTCTGATTCCAAATGCACAGGCTATTCCAGGATATCCTGGATATCCTCCTCCTAGAACTGGTATAGTTCCACAAGGTTATTCATTTAATCAACAAGTTCGTAACCGTCAGTTACCATTTATAGCAACTTTGGATTTACCTGATTTATCATGCCTTACGAATGATCCAATTTATTATCTTCCGTATTGGCCACCAATGCCAAATAAGTTGCTCAGTGATATTCCAAAATTTGAAGGTAAATCAGGAGAGGAACATTCTAACCATGTCATGACTTATCACCTCTAGTGTGCATCCAACTCTTTGATTGATGATTCGATTCAATTAATTTTTTTTCAAAGAACGCTCATAGGATTAGCAGCCAAATGGTATATTGAATTACCACGTGGCTCGTTTAACAATTCCAATGCCCTAGCAACCGCCTTCTTAACTCATTTTCAGTTTCTAGTCAAATACGAAAATGGAACAAAATTATTAACTTCACTAAAACAATCTACGTCTACATACATATCAGATCACATACATGAATGGAGACGTAGAAGACGTTTGGTGAAATTTTTTATTCCGGATCAAATTTTGGCAGAATGGTTTATAAAATCATTACTACCAAAAATTACAGAAGATGTAGCTAAAGGAGGAGTTGTTACAGAAGAACAAGTCATTTCTCAAGCTCAGTACCTTGACCTAGTATATACACAGTCAGGTACTTTGTACGAGAAAATTCTAGATTTACCGCCTCTTGGTTAGATAACAAAAACTCCCTCAGGCTCTCATGCCGTTGATGGTGTAACTGGTTCATTTAGTAATAATAAGAGTAAGAATAAATATTCTAAGATTACTTCTCCTATAATAACTTTACCTGATTCACTAAAAGGAGATTCTTCCCTCGAAACTTCTGCCAACATTCACATTGTAGATTCCTCTACAACTAAGTCTAAATCTGGCAATAAGAATAAAGGGAAGAATAAAAGTAAATATATTTCATCTCCCAAAGAAAAATGAATCGTCTAATGATAAACAAAAGCCTCGTTATCCTTGTCTTATCTGTGACGAGGATCATTTCACCAAGGAATGCCCGCATAGGTCTGAGGTATCTAAGTTTGTCAAAGGTTCACCTATGCTTGTTGTCTTGAAGGATCCTTTTCTTGTTCAAGATAGAAAAATGATTGGATCTTCTTCTAATACATCAGCAGATATTTTGATGATGACTCAAGTAATGGTTGCGACTCGATTGCAAGACTATGGAAATAATAATCCTATTACTAGTAAAGAAGTAGAAAATTCTAATTCAGTACCAGCTACATCTCCTCCAGTTTCTAATCCACTTCATATCGAGAAACCCAATCCTGATCTAGTAATTAAATTTCCTACTAAAGGTGTACTTCAGAAATTAAATAAACATACTCCTTGCTGATCAACCAAAAACAACATTCATTTGTCCTTGGGGAACTTTTGCTTATTGTAAACTACCCTTCAAATTAAAGAATGTTGGTGCAACTTTTCAAAGGGAAATGTATTACGCTTTTCATGACATTAAACACATTTTGAAGCCTTATCTTGATGATTTACCTGCTCATTCATTGCACAGGGAAGATCATCCTACCCATTTAATAGCAATTTTTATGAGATGTAGACATTATAAGATTCAGTTGAATCCCCACAAATGTGGTTTTTGTGTGCAATCTGGTAGATTGCTAGGTTTTTTTTTTCCAAAGTAGGCATTTGTGTCGAACCATTGAAGGTTGAGGCTATTTTCAATTTACCTCTTCCTTCCACACTTCGCCAACTCCAAAGTTTGCAAGGAAAAGAAAACTTTCTGCATAGATTTATCCAAAACTATGCTGAGTTAACAAAAGGTTTTACTAGGCTGTTGAAACAGAATGTTCCTTTTATTTGGGATGAGATCATTGATCGATATTTTGATGCTTTGAAAAATGTGCTGTGTTGGGGCCCTTCTTTTGGAAACCCATTTTGAATATTTTGAATTTTGAACATAGGAGGGATTTTCGGGTTGCGACAAGATGACACATGGCAATCGTGACCAATTCGCAACTACAACAAGCCACAGAGCTATTGAGGTGGCGTAGAAGCAAGAGATAGCTGAAGACAGCAGATGCATGAGGATATACAGTAGAAGACAGAAAGTGGAACACACAAATAACAAGAGAGAAGCTGGAAGCAGCTAAAGAAGAACAAAAAGAGGAACTAACAGTTGCGAAAGTGGGTGGATAAATAGTAGTCACCCGGCCGAGAAGGAAGAGAATGCAGTAGGAGACGAAACGCAGAGCGACTGAAGGAGATCGGCCAGGATATCTCTGTAGTTCCTAGGGTTCTCTCATTTACCTTTATGTTATGGAAGGCATCTGTATTAGACTGTAAGCTCTCCTTACGGAAGCTATGTAACTATGGTTGTGGATGAAGATATCAATACAATTGCAGGTTGCTGTCCTATTGTGTAATTCATATGTATGCATGTTGGTTATGGTGATTTAAAATTTTATTTTCTTAATACATGCTCGCTCTATGAATGCTTTTGCATATCTACCAATTTTTATGCAATTAATTCAACACTAATAATGAGTTGCGGATCCTTCTTCTACTATCTATCTATTCCCCTTCTGCATGCAGTTGCGGCACGCCTCGGGTGAGACTCTTTGCTCCCCGGAGCAGGGTGATAATGCCGGCGTGGTTCTAGACTATAGTGGATTCCTTTGTTGGCCTCAGCCCTTGAACCTGGGTCTCGTCGACCTATTTCCTTGCTAACAAATGGTTCCGTTGCCGGGACCTGCATGGTATGAGGGGAACTAGATCATGGTATAGAGGATCTATGAAGGCGAAATATGGAGATGGTGGGATAACCATCTGGACCAGTTTGTTGCTCAACAAGCGGAGTTGACGAATCAAAAAGAAAGCGTGCTTAAGGATCTCATCCTTTTCTCAGATTCCACCAGTGATACTTATGAGATCCTCTAGGGAAAGTTCCCTAGTAACCTCTATAATTGGTTGCGGAGGTTACAAATGAAGGTGCCTAGGGACAGCTCGCGAAAGATAAACCGCAAGTGGGTGCATGGGGATCTGGTGGCTCTGCATCGATTGGACAACGAATTGACCTGTGCAGTGGATTTTTGGGTAGAGACCACTTTGAATGGGTATATTGTAGAGTTTACCGTGGAGTGCTACCAATCCTTCTCAAACGCTGAGGATATCTTCCGTTCCGGGTTAAGAGGGAAACTTCTCAAGGAGATTCCACTGTTTATCAAGGCCCTGATGGTGGACGAAGGGCTGGTGGAATTTCAAAAATCAAGCATGGAAGTGTAAGACCCTAGGGCTGGGGGAAGGGCTGAAAGGACCGATGCTACGTAAAGTGTGAAGAGGGGAGTGGGGATGGATGTTGAAGCCGCGAGAAGGTTAAGGGAGCGACAAGCACATCGACGGGCGCATATCACCGACAGGTGGCGAGAAAGGGTGATGCAAGAGTTAAGACGACGGGAAAACAACAGGAAGAATCAAGAGGAGGTGCCTCAGCAGATAGGGATTATGGACACTCCAGCGGATACCCTGGAAAGAGAAGGGACCATTAGGGGAGTACGGTGGGTGCATGGGAGCACGGCTAGGAGAAAAGGAGAGACGACGACTGACGAAGACGATGCAGGAGGGCAGCCCAAAGAAGGTTCCGATGGCGAATTGTACGTCGCAATGCAGCGGTTGTTTCACGAGCGGACGACATTCATCTCTCTAGTCAGCCCTACTTCCAACAATTTGCATGGCAAGGATCCCTACCTTCCCCTAGTACTTTATCAACCTTTAAGTAATATTTTCGTTAAGTTACAAGCATTAAGTCAGTTGCATAGCAGTTCATTGTTGATGGTGACCCACGTGACTAGCAGCGTCACTAGTAGTATTGCATTCCCGAGTGGGACAATTACGCAACCGGGACCTGGAGGATTTATCCTATTCAACCCTCCACAAGTAAATATGGCCGGGTCATTCACCTAGTATCCAAAATTCTCTGGTCGGGGGAACAATGATGTAAAACAACACTGGTATCTCTGCAAAGCCATTTGGAGGGCTCGCCAGATGCCAGACGCAGGGAAGCTAATAGAGTTCCAAACCACGCTCAGAGAGAGAGCTCTGCGGTGGTTTATCAAGTGGTCTAAGGCCCATCCTAATCCAGTACTTGCAGATGTAAAGCGGGATTTTGTCCGCGAATTCAAACTACCCCAGATGGACCAGCAGGGTCTGTCTAAGCTATGGGAGATTAAGCAGAAAGAAGGAGAGACCGCATGGGAGCTGATGCAGCGATTCAAGGATGCGATTGGGAAGCTCAGCTACCCGATCGATCCAAACCATCAGAGGGACTGGTTCATCAAGGCTCTGCTTCCCTTGACACGAACCTCCCTCACACAGCAGAAGATTGACAATTTGGAGGATGCTCTAGAACATGCCATGAAAATAGAGGCCATGGCGAGCTACCCTCAGGAGTATCACGGGGTGTCGGCTCTGCAGGATCCTTCCTTAGTGGGACTACAACATCAGATCGCTAGTCTGATAGAGAAGCTCAAGGAAATGTAGCCTATAAGACCGGCCAAGCAGAACGTTTGGTGCACTCACTGCCTGGTCGAAGGCCACGTCGCAACAGAATGTCCTAGGCTATGCGACGCGGGTGTGGGACCCTCTGTTGCGGAAATCTAGGGGGGTCCACGCACCTATGGTGGATGGCGCAGCAATGAGTCCGCACGGGGTATACCCGCCGCAACAGCCCTATGCGGGGTTCCCACCTCAACCGAGCACAACCGCCACGGAATACTGCGAGATTTGTTAGATGATGGGACATCCACCTCGGATGTGCGCGATACTACAGAAGTACTCCACCGTCCCAAACAATGTATATTGTGAGTTTTGTGTTTCCATGACTCATAAAACTGAGCAGTGCAGGGCTCTCGATGCACTTGCGGATAGATTGGATCGTCCCTCCTACAAGGTGAACGAGGCTTCCAGGGGAAGAGGCGGTGGTACGCGTGGAGGCCGCACCGGGGGACGCGGTCCAGTGAAATGTTACAACTGTGACCAGGAGGGTCATGTGGCTCAGGAATTTCCCCTTCCCCAATGTCCCTGGTTTTCCCAGTGTCGTGTGAACGTCCATGCCACAGAAGACTGTCCAGAACTCATCAAGAAGTGGGAAGAATGAGCACGACAGAGGGCCACGAATTTGGTAAATTCCGAACCACGCAGGACCACAATTCCGGCCATGCAGAATGTGGCAATCGTCATGTGGGGTGGCAAGAAGATGGGAGATGATGCTCATGGCAAAGAGCCGGACCGGGCTATTTGGCCCGCCTCCCCGAAACACTTGATCCGGCCAGACGCGCAGAAGCGGTACTTCCAGGAGGCTGTGGAGGCTTTTGCTCAGCTGAAGGAAGCTGGGGGCCTTGAAGTAACCCCGATGACTAGCTCCGGAGAACAGACTGCCCCGGGGACCTTGATTGAGGAATGGCTTCAGCTGTTCCTCAAGATTGTTGACGACGCTTCGATGCAAGACCAGCTCAAGCGTACCCTGCAAGACACACTGCAGGGGAATACAGGGCCAAGAGAATCGAGGAACATAGCACCCCAGTATGGGCAGCACGTCAAGCAGAACAAGCGACGAACGGGAAAAGAGTTCCGGCTGGATACGTAGGTTGCGGGATTCCAAATCAGCGACACCATGTTTGATTTGGGGTCTGACGTCAACATCCTGCCGCGGAAAACGTGGGAGGCTCTTGGACGGCCACGACTGACCTATTGTCCAATCCAACTAAGAATGGCGAACCAGTACTGTATTGTGCCGATTGGATGACTCGAAGGCATCGAAGTTGACACTACGGGGGTGAAGACTTACACGGACTTTGAGGTTATTGATATAATGGGGGACAAGGATCCGTACCTCACCCTGTTAGGCATCGATTGGGCTTTTGAGAATTATGCCGTCATCAACCTCAAAAAGGAGCTGATGATCTTCGAGGATGGAGAGGTCCGGGTCACTCAGCCCCTCGACCCGTATCAAGGCCCATGATATACAGAAACCGTGGACAACCGGGCAGACGCACAGATGATGGACCACCTTTACTAGATGGCTGCAGGGAAGCAGGAGGACTATATTAACCCGACCGCAATAGGCTCTGTCAGCTGGCGCAGTGTCCAGAGCTCCAAGCTGGGCTCGAAACTCGCCTGGGAAGACTGGCAACAGGGTGGGTACGAGACTAGTACGCGGAGATGTGCCGCCATTGCTCGAGTCTGTTGGATCGGCGCTGAGTTCCGAGCATATCCCACCTTGTCGAACATGCAGGCTGTCAATACCTTTATTTCGAAGGTGGAGGACATGGTTCTAGAAGGCCGCAGAATACCACTTTTGGACGTTGCACTACAGTCCACGTCAGCAAGGTGGTGGAGGAACCACCGCAACACCCTGTCGCGGTGGAGTTGTGTGGCGACAGCATTGCGGGCGCAGTTCAAAGAAGACGAAGGCCCTGAGAGCAGGCACAAGTACGAAGGGACTTTTGATCCACGGGACCATCTAAAGAGCTGTGAGGAATAGTGGCAAGGCCTGGCATACCCGCAAGAGATGTGGGTCCATCGGTTCATCCACTCCCTAGATACCATTCCCCAGGCCTGGTACTTAGAAGAAGAGCGGAAACGAGGAACCAACCCCTGGCAGGAAGTAGCGCCCAATTTTTTTCGGTGCTTCTCATTCGAAGGGGAGACAGAGCTGGTGTCCCGGGCACTACAGGCTATCAAGGGGGTATTGTTTTTCTATGACCCAGAGCCCGTTGGGGCCACGGTTGCTTCATGGCCTAAGGCTAGGAGCGAGCTGGCTTGCCAACGGATTGATGGCGACCCGGATGATGAAAGTCTGGACGACCTCAGGCACCTGTATTTCGAAGAGAAGGAAGGCGAGCGGAACATAAACAAAGAACTGACCATCGAAGGCATCCATTTACAACCGCTGAAGACCAAGAAGTTAAACATTGGTATGGAGGAGAAGCCTAAGTTGGCTACAGTGGGCGATTACTGGAACGAGGAGACCACAAAGGAAATTTTTAGCCTCCTCCAGGAATACGAAGACTTGTTCCCTTCGTCGGTGGCAGATCTGAAGGGTATCAAGGGTGACCTCGGCGAAATGCGCATTGTGCTGAAACCGGATGCCAGGCCCATAAAGCATCGACCCTATCGGTTGAACCCATGGGTCAAAGAGAAGGTCAAGATGGAGATTGACAAGATGCTGGCTACAGGTCTCATCTTTCCAGTGGAGGAAGCAGAGTGGGTAAGTCCTATCGTCATTTAGAATAAGAAGGACAAGGCGGAGATATGTGTCTGTGTCGATTACAGAAGTCTGAACAACGCCTGCATCCATGATCTGTTTCCCACTCCTTTTAGCGATGAAGTCTTGGATCATGTTGCGGGAAATGAAGCTTATTCCTTCACAGATGGTTTTTTGGGTTACCATCAGGTGCGCATTGCAGAAGAAGACAAGCCAAAAACAACATTCACCACTGAATGGGGATCACTCGCATACCACGTGATGCAGTTTGGCTTGAAAAATGCTCCGGCCGTGTTTTCCCGGATTGTCGTCGCTGCTTTCCAGGAGTATATCCACAAGTTCCTAGAAGTCTACATGGACGATTGGACTGTCTACAGTTTGCTAAAGAAACACGCCACCCTATTGCGTATTATGTTTGATCTATGCCGCCAGTTGCAGATTTCCTTGAACTTGAAGAAATGTATTTTTGCAGTTCCTTTCGGCACACTGTTGGGACACGTGGTATGCAAGCAAGGGGTTTCCGTCAACCCTGCTAAGGTCACAGTGATAGTCCACATGGAAGCCCTCGAAACAGTGAAGTAGTTGCGCACACTACTTGGCCACACAAGATATTATAGGCAGTTTATCCGAAATTACGCAAAGATCACTGCCGCTTTAGAAGTCTGAAGTATTCCAATGGACGAAGGAGTGTCGGGTGGCCCTCAACAATCTGAAATAAAAGTTGGCAATGGTGCCTATTCTGGTTCACCTAGATTGGGATAAGCAGTTCCATGTTCATATCGATGCGTCCAGTATTGCACTTGGGGCTATCTTGGCGCAACCCGGGGAGACGACAGTTGACCACCCGGTATACTTCGACAGCCGCAAGTTGTCTAATGTGGAGAAGAACTACACCACGACTGAGTGGAAGGCCCTAGAAATGGTGTATTCACTCCAGAAATTCCACCACTACCTTCTAGGAGGCAAATTCAAGTTCCTCACGGACCACTCTGCATTGAAATACTTGGTGAACAAGCCTGTTTTGGAAGGAAGAATTTGTTGCTGGCTTCTACTTTTCCAGGAATTCACGTTTGAGGTGATTGTCAAGCCCAGGAGGTTGAATGTCGGGCCCAATCATTTATCCAGGTTGGAGACAGGAGAGAATGAAGGCTCTCTAGATGATCAGCTACCGGATGCTAACCTCTTCCGAGTTGAAGCTATCCTGGATTACTTGGCCGACATTGCCGCTTACCTAACCACGAGGCAGTGCCCTCAGCACTACACCCCACTCTAGAAATGCCAATTGGTCATCTGAGCTATCGAATACCAATTTATTGTGGGGCAACTATACAAACTGGGCCTCGATGACGTCCTACGCAGGTGTGTACTTGACCACGAGTGCGACGATGTGATGTGGGAATGCCACAATGGTGTTGCGGGAGGGCATGTTGGGGCCAAACCCACCACGAGGAAGGTGCTCTAGGCTGGCCTATGGTGGCAGACGGTCCATGCATACTGCAAGATATTTGTTAAGCGATGTGATGTCTGTCAGCGAACGGGGAGGCCCTCTCACAGGGATGAGCTTCCATTACACCAAGTGCATGTGTTGCGGCCATTTGAGAAATGGGTCGTCGACTTCGTAGGTGTTATAGCCCCGATCGCCAAACACTCCAAGGCCCGATAAATCATTACTGCAACCGACTACCTCACCCGATGGGCTGAGGCGGCAGCGGTACAAGACTGCATGGCGGATACAGCAGCATGATTTATCTTTGAGAACATCATCAACAGGTTTGGCTGCCCACGAATTTTAACCAGCGATCAAGGTACGCATTTCATTAATGACATGGTCATGTCACTGTTGGACACATTTATGATTCAACATCATAAAATCAGCCCGTACCACCCATAGGTCAATGGTACTGTTGAAGTGTTTAATAAAATTCTTGAAAAGGGGTTAACAAAGATCTGTAACGCCCAGCGGGATGACTGGGATGAACGGTTACCAGCTGCGCTCTGGGCCTACCGGACTACGGTGAAGCGCTTGAATAATTAGACACCGTTCCAGTTGGTGTATGGCCAGGAAGTTGTGATCCCCGCTGAGTTCATGGTACCAAGTCTTTTAATTGCCACGACTCTCAAGTTCTCGGAAGAAGCATCGCTCCAAGAGCGCCTACATGAACTACAAGAACTAGACGAAGCCCGGTTCCTGACCGAATTTCACCAGAAGGTTCAAAAGGATAGGAAAAAAGTGTGGCATGATCGCCACATCAAGAGAAAATCATTCCAGGTTGGCGGCAAGGTCCTTTATATGACAGCAAGTTCCAGAAGTTTCCAGGAAAGCTGTAGATGCACTGGTTAGGACCTTACTTTGTCATCGAGATTAGAGAGTCCGGCGCCATTCGTTTGGCTCAACTGGATGGTACTGTTTTACCGGGATGGGTGAATGGCGCATGCCTGAAACCCTACCAAGAGTAAGTTTCTTCCAACATTCATCAATAACTCTCGCAACTGAGAGCACCCGTAGAGTAGCGTAGTCGAATAACTCTCCCGCAACCAGGATGAGCATAGGTAGTGCTTTCCGTTCTTGCATCATTCGTCAATAATCCCTTTGTTGCGGGACCACACCACAATCGACTGTGGTCTGGGAGGGGTGCATCTAGCATTTCATCCCCGTAGGCTTCATAAACGTGTCAATGTCAGTTCAGGTCATGTCAGTCAGTACTTGTGTCAGTCCGTAGGATCGTCTAGATTTGCATCATAAATTACCATAATTGGAAGTAACCTTTCCATAATCATTTTTCCATCATCCACAGTTACCTCAGCCATCACGTCCGCCCATTTCCCCATGCACCGTCAGCAACTGTCAGAATATCCATTGGCACGTGATTGATCACACGATTATCGCAGAAAAGAATGCCAGCAAGAATTAACTCGTTAAGGGGTCTCATCAACTCCACTCATGCCAGGCGATGACATAACTTGCATGACACCCAAAAGCACGAGAATGTTGGACTAGTTCGAATTAGCAATTGCAGTAGCACCAGAGCTGTTGAAGTCTCAAAATGCACAAAACCAAGAGGGGAGACCAAGGCGAATTCTACAGGTCTATCAACGTCGAGCCAAAATGTTGAAGGCCATCCCAGCTGTCATTGAACTAGATCTCGACAACAGAATCCACAAGACCGAGTCCCTGGTCGGGAAATATGATAATGCAGCCTTGATCGATGCCAATCTTTCAGATGCTTCCGAATTCTCGTCCGTCCATTGGCAAGTGTATATGGAGCACTACTACACCCTAGCTGGAAACTCAGCCAACCAAATGTTACCAGAGTTCAAGAGCCTTCAGCAATTGTCCCTGATGAACTTAAGAAATCTTCCAGTCTTTGGGACCACTGGACCGGCTCTGCAGTGCACACGCTTCCTCCTCAGCCGTATTCAGAATGGGTCCTTGTGGCTGAACAAGGAAATTCCCATTCATGTTGAGGATATTCATTGCCTCACAGGGCTTTCGCTGAATGGCGCAGACGTCTCGACTGCCTGTCAGACCTCCTCCAAGCGTGCACGAAAGTTGGGAGATGCAGACCTCTATGTCAAATATGGCACCCGCCGGGGGGGGGGGGGGAAGGATCCAAGATAGACATCATCAATAAGCCTGAGATTCGATTTGCTTGCTACCTCATTTCCAGCAAGACAATGAGGCACTACACCAAGGGCGAATGCACCCTAGACACCATCTCCATTGCGGAGCACTATGTCCAGGGCACCAAGCTGAATTGGTGCTCCTTCGTGTTAAAAGAACTGTTCGACGCGTGCGAGGAGAAATATAAGTGTGCTACTAGTTTTATTTACAGATACTTGATTGTTTCCTTTGCCATGTAGAAATGGCACACCCCCCTCGATCGGGTCCGAGCAGAGATTCTCGAGGGCTAGCCCCTCGCGATGAAGTTTACTCCGTGAAAGGTGTCACTTGACCCCAGCACCAAACAGGTGAATGCAGAGGTGTTTCGGTCATGGTATGGGCTATTGACGGACATGGTGGCCAGTCAGCAATGGGTGCCCAGGAACCTGTTGGATGAGTATAATGAGCAAGTGTGGTTCAGGGTAAGTCACAGGCATACTTACCTCCGACCCACTTGCGTGCCGGAAGACACCTTCCACATGACGCCATTGAAGTTCCAGCTGGACGATGCCACCTTCCACCGCGAAGTCTGTTCGTGGTCAGGGGTCACGAGGCACACCTGAGATGACATCCCTAGGTACAAATTTGAGCAGATGTTACCATTGCAACAGCCTGCTGGTACGGATGCGGCAGCACCACCACAGGAACTCCCTGAACCACTCATCCCTGTTGTCAGCCACTTCAACACATAGGTACGCAATTTCAATGTGGTGGCCCAAGTTATTTCTAACGGTGCTGCTCTGTTCCCTTTATTTTCTAAGTTTCAACTTACTCGCTCCACTTCGCACTCCCGTACTGCTCCTCTCACCTCCCCCATCCCCACTGTCCTATTTACCTCTTCTAGTCCAATAATGACTCCGATGGGCGAGAAAAGCAAGCCTACGGATCAACCAGATGCCCCTCAAGCCAAGAGGGCCCGCACTCCTGAGGCAAATCCAGTGGTGGACCTCACTGCTGATGATCCACCACTACCCCCAAGCACAGGGGTGCTGATTTCATCAATATTTTCCTTCCACATCCCTCCACTGCACCATCCACCGCTCCATCCACCGTTCATCCGCCTACCACTTCATCCACCCCATCTAATTCATCTGCTACCGTGTCTGACCCCATCATCCGGGAACTCCTGGGTGGAGACCACGGGGTCGAGGTTGACTCTAGTACTGCCGTAGTCATCCCACCGGTCGACCCAGTGGGAGAACCCCACATTTATTTTACTGATATACTCACACCGCAGACACACATTGTGTCCAACTCTGTTGAGGCTCAGCCTGAGCCAACGGTCGCTCCACAACTGGGCCACATGGATCAACAAGAATGGTCGTATCTGAATATGGCTAACTCCGCACACCCAGAGGTCATGCCACCATCCCATCCCGAGCATTCTAATCGATCATTTGCCAGTGGGCAACCCTTGCTGAAATGAATGCTGGAGCAGGGCGCTTCCGAGACCGCCAACTTAGAGACCTGGGGTACAGCTCAGCTGTACTTATTTATTCAAAGGGCGGCCTAACAGGCCGAAAGAATTCATTTAGACCTCCAGCAGCGATGTGACGAGCAGCTACAACAAATTTCCGCGCTTACTGAACAACGCAACCAACTTAGAATGGCACAGAAGCAGCTGGAAGGACAGATCAACAATGTCACTCAGGTGTTTTCCAAACTATGGCCGCGTGTCGGGGCCCATTACCCTCATCTTCCCCCTGATGTCACGAATAGCAGCCTCGTCTTCCACGATTTCCATCTCCGGCTTGCATACAACAGCCTACACAAGGAGAATCATGAGCTTCACGCAGCATTGGCCGCATGGCCAATGCTACCCGACCCTGAGATTGTATATTCCACACAAGTTGCAACTAAGTAGGGCCAGGCTTCTCAAATGTAGGCAACCCTTAACTCTACAGCGCGCAAGGCTTACAACCTCTTGAAAAGTCTACAGGAGTGTTCACTTAGGCCTCCATGTAGCTAAAACGGGGTTCATTTCTTATGCAATGCACATTTCCGTGGAAATTCAGAGACCGCGACCTTACATGGTTGGACCAGCTCTATGCCTGTGCGACGAACCGAACTACGTGTATTCAGCAAATCAGGTTTCTCAACCTGCCGATGGTCAAACACGTGACCCGTGGAACTGTCTGCACCATCCAATCCCATTGCTCAATCAATGCAATGAAATACGCGAGGTCACGAGACCTGTACTAATACCACGATGTTCTGTCCCTAAGAGACACCCAGAGGAGGTCGATACCACCAAGATCACTAAGAAATGGATTCCCCGATGCAGGTGGCAGTGAAGCTTCGGTCGGGCCTTCACTCGAGCTCAGCTGATAGTTCTCGTGTTATCCAAAAGTTGGGGCCTTGAGTTCTGAATTTCACCTGCTAAGGTGCACGGCTGAGAATTAGTGAATGTTTGATGGCACAATGGGAACAGCACACATGAAGGCCAGCAGAATGGTGTTATCAGATCAAGCTGGCAAATGGAGATAGAGATCGATATTTTGTGATTAACGGACACTGGAAATTGTCACCCAAGTCTGTTTTGGAAACCCATTTTGAATATTTTGAATTTTGAACATAAGGAGGGCACCGGGTTGTGGCAGAGACGACACATGGCAATGGTGATGGTGTGACTTATGAAACCAGACTACGGTGGGTGTAGAAGCAAAGATAATGCAGCCAATGAGATGCACTTGGCATGAGATCTCCACAATGAAGATGAGAAGAGTGGAACACCACAGATAAAAAAGAAGCGACAGTGAAGAAGAAACAAAAAAGAGGAACTAACGATTTGTGAAAGTGGGTGGATAAATAACGGTCACGACGAGAGAAGGAAAATAGGTAAGGCAAGGAAACTTACGTGAAGCATAAAGTCGGCCGAGATATCTGTGGATTCTAAGGTTCTCTCATTTCACATTGTGACACTCATCAATGACTCTCCTTATGACTTCAACAACTATGGTAGTGGATGAGAATGCTGATACAAAATTGAGTTCTTATCTACACCTTATACAAATCATGTATGCATAATCGTTATAGGTGATTTCAAATTTTATTTAATACCTGCTCCATAAATTCTTTTGTGTCTTCTATCTTTTGTGCAATTATTCACTTACCTAATAACAATTTACAGATATTGTATCTCTTAGTCTATTCTATGCTGCATGCGGTTAAGCCTTACGGGTGAGACTCTCTACATCCGGAGCAGTGATAATACAAATGGTTTCTGGGCTTCTGAGATTCCTTTTTTTGCTTTCAATGTGAACTGGGTCTGTGCAGCCTGTTTCCCTGCTTTATTAACAGCTAACCTTACCATTTTTACATCCACAAATTCTGCTTGAAGGAGTAAGACAAAGCATTTACATCCTTGAGAATTTTTCACTTTCAAGTATTTACCCATTTGGATTATTACAATGCACCTTCAAGGAAGAGTGTATTAAATTACCAGATCTAATATGATTGTGTAGAAACCTACATGGATGATTTCCACAGATTTATGAGCTTACATTTTGAAGAAGCTCCCCAACTTGGAAAAAGTCTTAAAGTGTAAAAAAGCAAACCTTTCACTTAGTTTATGAAAAATGTTTTTATGATATTTTCTGGAAAGTGTTGTTTTAGGGCATCAGCTTTAGAGGATGGGGATTAATGATTGCCCAGTGGAGGTAAAGTTGAAATGTCTAACTTATCTTCAGTTATCAAAGAGATGTTCGCAGTTTTCACAATTCTGAGATGTACAGATTTGAAAAACTTTACTAAGGCTAACATCTCCACTCTTAATTGCCACAAGATTGTGGAATTCAATGGACTCCGATGCAGGTTAAACGCACAAGCACGAAAAATAAAATTTAGACACCTATATTCAAGGGACCTAACTGAGTTACCTTTCTTATCATGATGGCACAAATCTGACTCTAAAGGAGGCGGAAGTGTGGGATAAAATGTTTGATTCGCTTAACATCTATTATACGATGCATTGGCTCTCAAAGGAGTTAATCATATAAGCGAAAAGAGTTTTCATTATTAATTATTATAAATAAGTGTCTCAGACACTATATGACTGTCTGTTTTATTCCTTTAGTCCTGTTCTCAATTATATACTTGATGAAATGTTCGTAATGAAGTCAACAAGATGGATTTATTGCTCTTACAGAATTCTTAACATTACCATTAAAATGGGCACGGAAAAAAAACATGATGCATTTGATTTCCACTATCTGGAGCTCCAAAAATATAAAGATGACACTCTACAGGTTGAGAAGATAATTTCTGAAGTGAATATCTTTTGTTCTACTCAAACTCCATGGTTTTTCTTGCGATATTGCTAATTATTTGATTTAGAAATTTGTTCAATAATGAATGCAAGAGAAATAAAGAAAATCATTGACAGAATTTTCAAAATATTGTCATAAGTTTGTATAATAACATACAGGAAATAGATCAGATTTGATCGTATTCTAGAAAGGGTGTATTCAATGAAGATGAATGCGGATTTCAAGCATCTCTAATGAACCTTGTAGCGTTCTTTGAAGTGAGACGACCTATAGATTCTTAATTTGAGATATTAATGGCCATCACTTGTTGAAAGATGCTAAAAAAGTATATCAAAGAGTGTGGCAGGTTGCCAAGGAGTGGGGAAACATGTCTGTTCGGGTGAGATGCCATGCAACCTGGTACATATTGAACTTCTTTTTGAAAAATAGGCTTTGGATTTTTGTGGACCTGTCTGGTCCTCCATCAAGACAAAGATATATATTGGTTGCAGTTATGTTACTAAATGGGTAGAATCAAGCCTTTATTCTTGTTGCTAATGAAACATCTATGAATTTTTCTTTTAAGAGATATTTTATGGTTTTGGTGTCCCAAGGAAATTTTTCTGAGATCAAGAGGTCAATTTTATAAGGCTATTAAGACAAATAGTGGAGAGGAGTGCAAAAATCAGAGCATAGAAAATCTGTATTATCATCCACAGCAAATGGTCAAGTGGAATCTACTAATAAGACCATTGAAGGAATCCTAACAAAGATTTGGTATTTACATGAAAGGATTGGGTGAATGAAACTACAGAAGCCTTATTGGGCCTGTAAGACTACATGAAGCTTACATGACCACTATCATACCCCTTGAACTTGTTTTTATGGGAAAGCAGGTTTTGTTCCATAGAGTTCGATTCCAAAATTTCAAAATGGCCAGTTAGACTAGGACTTGATTTAACGGAGGCACAAAGCACTGAATAAGGCAGTTAATGAATTGGATGAGATCAGGCGAGATACGATTCGGAAAGCAAATTGAGTCCAACAACAAAGTTGGATAACGACCAAATACGCAAAGAAGAAATTCAAAGAAGGTGGTACGGGCTCTCTTGTTTGATTCAAAAGTCAAGTTTCAGGTAATTTAAACACATTGGCTTGAATACTGTGAAATTGTTAAATTTTAATAATGGAAGATAAAAATGGACAATAGATGAAGAAGAGGTCACTTTGTTGTGAATGATCATGAATTGAAGATACATGTCACAAACCACTCTCAAAGAAAATTTGCGAGAAGTTTCGAGAAAATTTGGTGATGAAGTTGAAGAAGAGATATTTCACTTCTTCATCAACTTGATTAGTTTTTCTGAGAAGCATTTCCTTTTGATTTCCAAAAAAAATTAAAATTTATAATAATAAAGTATAAACATGAAAAACCAATCATTCAGATTGTGTTTCTCAAAGAAAAAAGATAAGGGTGAAAATCGGAGTCTTTTTGACATAGCTTTCATTTTGTTTTTCAGCAATTAATTACAAATCATAAGTTAGGATCAATGTGCTTATGATCCATCTCATTCATTTCATTTTCCATTACTTGCTCCATCCATATACATTTCATTTCATTCATTCTTTCACTTCCATTCTATTTCATTCATCTCATTTCACGCTTCATCCTCATTTCCACTTTAAAATTTAAGTTTGATGTCTTATTTTGCAAATGAATAACTTTGTCAACGGATGCGAGACATTTCCTATGTTCTTCCACTCCATTTCTGTCCGATTGAATCTTTCCATTTTATCTATCCGCTTCTTTCTCATGTCTCATCATCACATCTTCTTCACTTACCTGCCGCTGTATTTTCACTTATATTTCAAGCCACTCAATTTCCATGATTAAAATGTCTCGTAATTGCATTCCACGGCCCTAAAAGCAGAGACCTTCTGCAGTGATCGGACTTTCCACGCGACGAGACCGTTAATTCCATGACTAAATCTACGAAAGCACTAATGAAGCGAACCATTTTGAATTACAACAGATGATCTGATGTATCCATGAATAAAGAAGAATCAAGAAAGTTATAGAACTCTTCAAAGAAAACAAAGACAGAAGACCACAAAAAAATCAAGTAAGAAAAGCAAAGAGTATGATTTTGATTTATAATATATCTTGAAAGTTGCTTATAGTTTTGAGATTATGAATCATTAAAGTTGTTTGTGATTATTTTTATTGATCATATCAATATAACATCCTTTAAACTTTGGATAAATATCTCTGTTCAAATTCTGACCATCATTTAGCAGTTAAAAAGGCAGAGATGTTTGATTTCCTAATCACCAACTTAAATCATTTTAATGATAGGTTTTTTAATCACGTTGTAAAAATCTCAACAGTCTTTCTTTCATCTTGTTGTTTTCTTCCTCTGTTATTATAGCTCACATTTCAGTAACTACATATATCCATTAATGGCTTGACCTTCATCATTTCCTACTTAACGAAATATCCCTATCCAGTGACGGGGAAGTATATCAATTCCAGAAATATCTAAAATACTATCACAGCAATGGATATAAACATTATCTGCCGTGAGGAAGTTAAGAGACATTATGCAGTGAAAGCGGAAGTTGACATTATCACAGTAAATGCAAAGATATATCAGTGTGGAGTTTGGAAGCATTATCAAAAAGCAGAGGGTATATGATGTGATTTGAGAAGTTATTATTAATATGCTTGGAAGGTATATGGTTTAGGAATTGAAGCCATTGTCCATATGGAGCAGGAAATTACATCAGTTTGAAGGTTCAAGTTATTGTTTGTGAGTGAAAAAGAGAGTATTAATTAAGAAGATTGAAGAAAAAAGGGTACTTCTAGACCTCATTAACAGAAACTGAACAGGTGAATTTCAAAATGCTGGAAGGCCTGCCCTCAAAGTAGAAATGTTGGATGGGATGTTTAATTTCAGAAATTTATTAAGCCACCAAAAGTCATAAACATTTGAGTCATTTAGAGGCAGGTTTGGATGGAGATGTTAAATTCATTATCCAGGTTTCATTCACAGAAGCTCATGGATTGCTTAGAAATGGAGAGATGGTTCAAGCAGAAGACTATAATGAATCATGAAGCCAAATTCTAAATCTGCTAAATGTATAGATGTCTTTGTGTTTTTAGAGAGTTGGATCTGCATTGAAAAAAATGAGAGAAATATATTTGTTCAACTTATTAAAAAATTTCTGCTTGAAGGTAGATGTGCTTTGTTTCTAACATATTAAATGATATGCATTTGGAGGAAAGTTAGAATTCCCTATTTCTTACTTTAAAAAGTTTGAAAAAAGGCCCTTAAACTATGTGCATTCCAAATGGTCCAATTCTTGAGGCAACTCTACTACCATCATAAGCTTAGTTTAAATTTAATTGAACTTCATTAGCCAAAACAAATGATACTTAGGACCAATTTCTTGATAAGAAATCATTTTGAAAGGCAAAAGAGCCTATGAACCAGCATTTCTGAGCAGAAAATGAGCTTAAAATTGAAATTGACAAAGATCCCAGAAAATGATAGAAATAATCAAAAAGTTGACTCATTAAGACAACTTAAAAAAGAGAAAAATAGAAAATGCTTACACCAGAAGGAAGGATACATTGCAGAAAGCTGGAAGCTGGAAACTAAAAAGGAAAGCTCGGATCAAACCATGAGGTAAACTAAATAGAATGAAACATCTATTGGAAAAGATATAACGAAAGTTGTATGAAAAGCTTACAGTATTACACTGCTATTGAAAGTTTATGACTATGTAGAAACTTTAGAAAGGATTAGGTTTAGAAGCAGACAGAACCATTGAAAGTACATTTTATTAAATTTAATTTTATATTATTAATTTATTGATCAGCAATGCTATAATGAAGTGCCCATTATTATCAATGAGTGCAAATGAATATTTTGAAGCTTCCATGAAAAATATCTTCGATACATATTGATGATATATTTTCACTTATACACCAATAGTTGTGGAAGATTCATATATATCTGTCACCATTTATTGTTCTTGAGAACTCATTAGAAACTATTTTGATGTTTCATTCCCTTGTGGGGACCATATGTGATCAGATGCAAAAATCAAGATGTGGATGTCATGTTGTTAAATCGTTTCTTACATGCTAGCCATGTTCATGGAATAGCTATACGAATCAATGTGTCGATAGCATTCACATTTGTGAGGTCCAACTCAATATCTATTATGACCCGTCTTCTTTCCGTCACTTTTTTCTCAATAAACAAACAAATATAGATTTAATACCATACCTCCTTAAATACGACAGTGATTACTTGAAAACCACATTGTGTTTGTTTTGTAACAAATATTTAGGTTTTGTCATATTGAAACACTTCTATGTTTAGTTTTGGTCATCCATGGACTTAAATTGATTTTCTTTGAAATGACGGAAGGTTTGCATTTAACGATTGTATATTTTGAAACAATGTATTTGTCAGTTATTTGATTGCCTCTTGCGAATATTTTGGGAATCTTTACAGTGGCAAAAGTGATTAAAATTACAGTTTTTATTGTCTTGAATTCTTGAATATTCTCAAAATCTGCAATCCAACTTGTTATAAAGATCTCTATGGTTTACCATCTTGGTTTATCTCTTTTATCTAATAATTCAAAAATATTATTATATTTATCAAACATAGAATAAATAATAAAAATTAATATTTTAAATAATTTTTTATTTATCATCATAAAATCATGTTTTATTAAATATGACCAGTCTATTCTTTAATTAAGTTTAACATATATTTTTAAAAAAATCTGCTAAACTTGTTTCAATTAAATGAATGATATATTTAAAAAAATCATAGCTTCTATTCCAGCTTATTATATTATAATAAGTATTGTTTTATTTTTAATTATGTTTATCTTAATATTTTATAATATTAATTCAATATTTATTATTCATCTTAAAATTATTTTTTATTAACATTTTTTAATATTATTGGTGAACATTTTAATTAAATAATCAAAGAATCATAACTGATTCAAAGCATTATAGTTTAGAAATCACAAACCAGTTCAAAGATTCATTTCATGCCACTTACTTACTTTTTATAAATACTTTACCCTTCTTCAAATTATAGCCATTTTATTTTCATTAAACCCTGCACCATAATGCTTCTTTCTATACATTCAAATTACCAGCCATTTTAATATTTCCATTACGAATAAATATTCGTTCAATCCTTGAATCCAGATACCCTTATCAGTACACCATTGAATAATCATTAAATTCAAACCTTTAGTTCAAATCAATAGATCTTTCTGATTGAATCAGAGACCAACTTATGTTACCTTCGTATTTTTTAAGCACCGACCAACGGATAATGGATATTTAAGGAAACATACGTACATTTCATGTGATATATAGTAGAGTCTTTGTACATTATCACTTTAAAAAACCTAGAATAAGTTGGAAGTTGGATTATTATTAATATAATGATTTGTGTATTAAAACCGAGAAATAGTTTGCCATCATTTAAACACTTAAAAAGAAAACCACTATATATTTATCCCAGAGTGAGTTAGCGGTGTTGTTATGTTTCTCAAATTAAATAAATTCCACGAAATACGAATCTTGAGGAACCCCTACATATTTCTGAAACACCGTAATTAAAGATAAGTTGGAGTTGGTTTTATTATTAATATAATGATTTGTTGTGTCAAACAGAAACACTTTTGCATCATTAAACGCCAATCAAACCTATATATTGTTGTCATGTTTTTTCTAATAAATTTAAAATTAGTAGTGTTTGAATGAATATTGAAAGAGTTGTGATGGTGAAGCAGACATTATCTCTTGCCTCTTTCCTTCTCACTCTCTTGTTCTTACCAAATATGAATCTTGGGTAACTTATTCTTTTAATTTTTTCTTCTTCATCTATGTTGTGGAATCATTTATCTCTATAAAAAATACTGCTCTCCTTGTTAAGCGTGATAATTGTTTTTGTTCAATTTCCTATGTGTTGCACTTCATCGTAATAGTCGCATAACATATAAACAAGTAAGTTTTTTAGAAGCACGTTGGTTGGATAATCAGGATCGATTACGCAGTCAATAGTCAGTGTAAAAAACTGCGGTTTAAGGTCCGCGCTTCTCCAATTTGACTACTGGTCCAAAATAACACCGTCACCTTTACTTTCTTTTAGGGTTCGTCCACCGAAATCACAGAACCATGATATAACGGTTGGAAGGGAAGAAACCAGATTGGAAAGCCACAAACAAGTTGGAGGAAGCGGAAGTGTGGCCCAAAATGAGGATTGGATGCTCACAGGTTGAACTTAAGAGGATAGCGCCTGGTATTGAGCCATGGATTAATCAATGTTTCTGTTGCCATACAGTGGGCATTCCTTACTCTTTCAGAGACGCCGTTGGGAGGTGAAGTTAGAAGGCGTTATTCTTAATAGCTGTGTTTGGCTATAGCTAAAGGTCACCTTCTTGTTGACCAAGAATCTCATGTCGATGTGGACTAAAGTGACAATTATTTTGCCTGGTTTCTTGGGCCTACACTAACTGAGAGGTTGGTCACCTGGTTTTTGCTCTTTCTCCCTAAATGAAGCCTAGTCTCAGCTCTTTCTTTCTGCAATTAGTTCTGCTACAAATCAGTGCCTATGTATTCATTCAAGTCTTGCTTGGACCTGGGTTGTAGTTGCAGCAAAATGTTAATCTGGAGGCCTGGGTTGTCTCTGTGTTTTTTTATTGAATTCTCTCATAGCATTTTCCAAACAAGTGAAGTTGGCATGTCTTATTCCTTTCTCTCATTTGCTATCATCATTTGTCAGCTCTTATGAACCAGTCTTTTAGAAATGCTCAAAGCCTCAGCTGATCTTACAAACTCCGTATTCTTCTCAGCCTCACAATATTTGTTGATGTTACAATTGGATTAGTCCTGTGACGGGATCTGGATTGCTTCCATTCATCTTATCAAACTTGCAGAGGGAATTGTGGTTTCAGACTCTGGGGCAGGTGATGCAAGTTATCCAGGGTGCTTATGCTGTTGTTCTTTCTGATGAGTAGCATCTTCTTTAACTCTGTTGACCGCCTCTGTTGCTCAGAGTATCATTTACTTTCTCTCTGCGCAGTTGGTGAGGCTGCAGCTTCATTAGCTAATGTTTGAATCTCTCTCATGTCCTATCGGATCAGGGAGCAACATGGTTTAATCATCAATGTATCTACATTGATTCTGATGCATTGCCTTATTATTCTCTGCTCCAGTCTCCACCTTATTTACAGCTTCTCGCTATCAAGCTCAGTGGTATAGTGGTTTTTCCCCTATATTTGTAAATATCAGAGCTTTATTCTGAATTTTCCCTTTTTCAGAGGTGATTTAACATCATGTCTTGGGGATGGAGCTCTGTTTCCAGGCTTTTTACATTCTCCAGACCTTAGGTGTCCCTTCTTCTCCCAAGCCATCATGGTTACATTCTGATCTAAGGCTGATCTGCTTCACATGATTGGGATTGTGGTTGCTTTGATCCCACCTCCCAGTTGTCTTGTTTGAAAGTTTACGCACCTCCAGGGTTTGTGATTCACATGGGTCCAGGGACATGAGCGGTGGACTTCATGAGACACCTCTCTCAAACCTTCACACGAGAAGCTTTTAATACCGCCTCGATACCGATGGATGTTTGTGATGGCGCCAGGAAACCATTTCTTACTGTTCCAGCGCTCTCTGGGACCTCGCTGTCTGATCTGTGGTCTTTGGATAATATCACAGAAACACCTCACACATTCCTCGTCTGAGTGCCTCCTTCAATCAGCTGGAAACATTAAGCATGACAGCAGGAAAAACGTTTACAGAAATTTTAAACAGTACAGGAAGTCAGAGAGGTGCTCCTGGATAATGATGACATAATAAACCAGTGCTTATTAAATGATGTTTGGTTGATGGATTTATCTTGACTCAAAAGGAAGTTGACACACGTGTATGAATGGACCAAAGGTGTTGGGTTGAAAAGGTTGGATACATACCAAGATAAACATGTTTATGGGGGAAGCCAGTTTCACTGACTCATTCACAGCACACAAAACAAAGTGCAACCAAGGTGATGAGATGGATATGGGTGTACGGTATGTGATATCTCCAGATTATGTACTGGTATTTGGGTTTTTGATCCGATTGAATGCCAAATAAGTTCATTGAGCCAAGTAACTTGGCCTTCCGCTTGAGTACTGGACTGAAAAGGCTCTCTCTGCCATTGGTAACTCAATTGGATCGACAAGATACGTTGACCCGCGGAGCGTAGGCGTCCCAGACAAACGTGTTGCGTGGATTTTGATCGAAGTGCCCACGATGCATCAGCTGGCGGGGGATGTTGAATTGGTCTGGGGCAGGAGGAGACACCTCCAATGGGTTGACTATTGGGGTATCCCCTTTAGGTGCCTATGTTGCCACAAAACGGGCCATATTAAGCGGGATTGCCCTTCCAGATTCTCGAAGACAGCGAGGAGGCGCAATTACACATTGCCTAAGGGTCAAGGCGGCTATTCATCCTTATCCATTGAGGCGGAATCCTCGGATAAGTCGCTCTGCAAAGCTATCCCGGATGGTCAACTCTCCTTTATTGGCAAGGCTGGCCCCGGGATGCACACGCCTCCCCCCTCTAAAGCCTCTCCTCTTGCAGAACTCCCTACCCGTTGTCGGTCGGCGAAAGTCGGTGCTAGCTTTCGAAATGGGGTCGCTCCTCCCTCCATCTCTGTTACCAACCCTTCGCTCCCTCTCTACACTGTGAATGTTCCCTCCATTAAACATGACCTTCAAGATGACTGTCCCCTCGCTGCTTCCCCTTCCATGCCTGCCCTGGAATGGGCTCCGCCTTTTAATGAAAATGCTAATAATGATGTTCAGGATTGTGAATCGCCCCAAGATGCTGCTACTCTTTCAGATCCCACCCAACCTTTTATTCCACCCGGCTTTGAAGACGACCCTACTGCTAATCACGACCTCCCTGCAGATTGCCCTCTCTCTGCATCCCCTTCGATGCCTGCCCTGGAATGGGCATCTCCCTTCATTGACTGATCTACAGTTCCCGAACAGGGATTTGAATCACCCAGGAATGACGCTGAGACTGACCTTGAGGGTCTTCTAAAGAATCCAACTCTGGACTTTGCAGAATTGACCGTCTTTGATAGAAAGGTCAGAGGAAACTCTCCTACCATATCACCGGGGTCAACGGCAAATATCACTTTCCGGAAAACTTCGAAAAAGGGCTCCTGACACTTCCGTGGGAGAAAAAAGATCAGAGAATTATACAGGGGTGAGGTTATGAATCTACAGGAGATACCTATTTTGGACATTGATTCGGATTGGGCCCTTAGAGCGAGCCGCCCACATGTAGGTGGGATATGACTACCATCTTATTACTGAATATCAGAGGGGTTGGCGATCCCTCAAAGAAAGTTCGCCTCAGGGAATTAGTTCGGAATGTCCGACCTTCGATCATTTGTCTTCAGGAGACCCTTTCTCGTCGTGTGGATGCGGTGAACGCTATTTTAGAGATATGCCCGGGTTGGAAGGCTGCTGGAGTTGACGCAGTGGGTAGATCGGGTGGCGCCGCTGTAGGATAGGACATACTACAATTCAACTTCACTGCGTACAGATTCTTTGGGGGCATCTGTCTATATGGTTTTATCAGGGGAACTTGCGAACAGGTGGCCATCATTAATGTTTATGCACCCTGCAATAGGAAGGTGGAATTCTGGGACAAGATGGATAATAGTGGGATTCTGGACCTGAAATACTTGGTGATGATAGGAGATTACAATGTCGCCCTCTCTGTGGACGAATCGTGGGGTAAAAGAGCCAGACTTGACCGGGCTGCTAGTAGAATTTCGCACATACTGAACAACCGGGACCTGATTAACATCAATACACGGCCTGCTGTTCCCACCTGGTCAAACCACAGATGCGGAGATGACTACATCGCCAAAGTTCTGGATCATGCCATGGTCAGTGCTGGGCTGATTAACATCTTGGGACACATGCGCCTCTCTGTCCACGAATCTTCTCTGTCGGACCATAGGGCTATTAGCTTGTCGTGGCGTCATGAAGCTATTAATATGGGAGCCCCATTCAAATTCAATAGGGCATGGCTCTCCGACCCTGACTTCACCAATCTGGTATCGAATTTCTGGAAGACAGATGTGGTGTTGCTCCCATATGCTGGTGGTTTGACTAAGAAATTGGTGGCATTGAAGCATATTGTCAAGAGATGGGAACGTGAAAAGAAGCGCGCGCAGAGGTTGGAATTGGCCGAAATCTCTGCTAGCATTGCCCGGACATATGACCTCTTTTTATCTCATCCACCTGATGCTGGTCAATTTTAATTATTAAAATCGTTGGAAGGTAGGAAGACTGATCTTCTTAGAATCGAAGAGCTCACGTGGAAGCTAAAGAGTAGGAAGCAGTGGCTCGATGAGGGAGACTTAAATACTAAGTACTTCCATGCTTGCGCAACTGGCAGAAGGGCTAAAAATGCCATTTGGAGCATTCAGGACAAGGAGGGATCCACCATCTCCGATGAAGAAGAGATTAGGAGATATGCTGCTGTTTTTTTTGGAGATTTCTATAAACAAGATGAGGGAATCTCTTGTCACAGTCAGCAGTGGGATCTTAGCCACATACCGGTGATGTTTGACCAGCTCTCTGCTGAGGACCTCATGGCCCCCATATCATTGGAGGAATTACAGCTTGTACTGAAAACTTTCGCCAAGGACCGGAGCCCTGGGCCCGACGGGTGGCCGGTTGAATTTTTCATCGGCTTTTTTGATCTTATAGGAGCCGAACTGCTGGAGTTGATTGAGTCGATCCGAACAAAGGGACAGATGCCGGGGGCCATTAGTGCCACCTTCATTGCTCTCATTCCTAAGACTTCGGATCCTATAACTTTCTTAGACTTCCGCCCTATTGCTCTTTGTAATGTATTATACAAGATCTCTTCGAAGATTATTGCAAACCGGCTGAAGACAACTCTCTCTAAGTGGATTTCGGATGAACAGTATGGGTTCCTAAATGGCAGATCAATTCACGATGCCGTTGCCATTGCGCAGGAGGCTCTGCACACTATGCACGATAAGAAGCAGGGTGGTATTATCTACAAGGTCGACCTTTACAAGGCTTATGACTCCGTAGACTGGTCTTTCATTAGATTGGCACTATACAAGATTGGTCTGCAATTGCCTGCCATTCGATGGATCATGGCGTGTATATGCTCGGTGAGATATAGTGTCATCATCAATGGGATCCCCTCTACTTTCTTCAATGCTAGACGTGGATTGAGACAGGGCTGTGCACTGTCTCCGCTCATCTTTCTTCTTGTTATGGAGGGTTTCAGTCGGCTGATTAATTGTGCTGCTCAGGAGGGACATTTTACAGGTATGCTGGTATCTCCACAGGTCAGGATCACCCACTCACTTTTTGTTGATGATTTACTGGTTTTTGGCTGCATCATTCGCGAAGACTGGGTCTTCCTTCACTCCTTGTTGGACAGATTTGGCACGGCCACGGGCCTTGTCATCAATAAACACAAGTCCAAGCTGCTTTTTGATCATGGTGAGGAGGCAGATATTTCTCATATTGCTGAGATTATGGGAGTATGTGCTGCCAAAACTTCTGATGGCATCACCTACTTGGGGTTCCGTTTAAAGCCCTGCTCTTATCTGAACAAAGACTAGGAATGGTTAGTCGAAAAGTATAGGAATAAGATTGCGAAATGGACTAACCGTTGGCTTACTTTGGGAGGGAGATTCATTCTCACTCAAGCTGTTCTTTCGCAACTCACTGTTTATTGGGGGCACTTATTCCTCATTCCTACACAGATTTGCAACAAGACATATGCTATCATGTCCCATTTTCTATGGGCTGGTGTGGGAGAAAAGAAAAAATATCACCTATGCAAGATGTCGGAGATCACCCTCCCAAAAGATTTGGGTGGTTGGGGTCTTCTAGATCTGAAGACTTTCTCTATGGCCCTATTAGCCAAATCCTTATGGAGGGCCCTAGCGGGTTCCGGCATATGGTCGAATATCATGCTGGACAAATATGTGGGCTCCAGATCTATGGAATTTTACATCCTTGGTCCTATGTCTCCTCTAAAGGGTGCATCCATGATTTGGAGGAGTATATCTAAAAGCTTGGGCACTGTCAAGAAGAACGTGAGGTGGAAACTTGGAGATGGGAGGAGGATACCTATCTCGTGCTCTTATATTCTGGGTGTATCTTCTGTCCATGGCACTGAACCGGATATATACCACAGGCTGTCCCATAGGGGGCATTTCTTCATCTCCAATCTCATCTCTCATTGGAATAACGATACTCCTGTATGGAAGACATTTGAGAGACTTGGCTTACAGGAGGAGGACAGGGATTCTTGGCAGCACATCATCAATGGTTTCCAGGGGGCTGGCTTCCTTTTTCATCCTTCAGGTGATAGGATCGTGTGGGGTGGGCTGCACAAGGGACCCAATATCAGTGTTAAGGGTTTGTATACTAACATGATTGTTGAAAGACCCACCTCCAATGTTATCCCAGGCCTCACTAAGGCGTGGAAGTGGAGAATTCCTCACAGAATCCTTCTTTTCAACTGGCTTCTTAGGAAAGGGAGGATCCTAACGTGGGAGAACCTTCAACATAGAGGTATGATTGGACCGGGGCGCTGTACCATTTGCAAACAACAGCTGGAATCTGTCTCCCACTTATTTTTTGAATGTAAGACAGTATTGGACTTCTGGGGAATGATAGCTCAATGGGCTGGCTATCCATCTTGGAGGCCTCTGTCACAGGCCCATGCTTATGATTTTTGGGCTTCTAATGGTGTAGGGAACAAGGCTCTGCCTTTCTATGTCTGCTGGGAGATTTGGTGCTCCAGGAACAATCTGCTGTTCAATGGGGGGTTGTGGGATCCCTATAGGATGTACCGGTGGACTCTGGAAAGGCTTCAAAGACACTCTGCTCCGGATGAGGTCGTAAAGGACCTCTCTATCAGGTATAGACCTCATGCGATCAATGTTCCGGCACTCTTCTTTGATGGGGCACAGCAGGATGGGGTCTGTGGCTGCGGGGCCTGGCTTAAATTGCAGTGTGGGGATCGCTACCATATTTTCTGGAATGGCGGCCCGGGGACTAACAATAAAGCTGAGCTATTAGCCCTTTGGAGTGGACTCCTTGTGGCTCTACACCTGGAGATCCCTTGCATTGATATATATGGGGACTCCCAGATTATTGTTGATGGTATCTCGGGTAGGGCTATTCTCCGAAGCCCTCATCTTAGCGGCTGGATTGATCGTACTACCCACCTTCTCTCTCAATTTCAGAGGGCTTCTACCCACCACATTTACAGAGAGTTGAACAGCAGGGTGGATCAACTCTCTAAACTTGGGCTCGAACGGGTTTTTGGCTCCATTACTGTCATAAAATATAGTGATAATAGTGCTGAGACAACCTTCTCTTTCCCATTATAGGCTCTCGGATTTTGGTGTCTTTTATTGGCCCTGGGATTTCTCTTCATACGGGATGCTATGTTGGGTTGGAGCTCTCCAACTGTTTCTGGTATTGTCTTGCACATGCTGCTTGTTTGTTGACGCTCTCTCTTCTTGCACTTATCCATTTTGCTACAGCGCTCAGGTAGCATTGCTTTTTACCTTTTGGCTAGTTACTCTGTTTCATCGATTTTACCACATGGCTTAGTATGATCCGCATCTACCATGCGCCCTGTTTTATTTTCTCTGGTTTATGTTACATTGTTCTATGTATTCCACATGGCTACTTCTACTGGTCGCTTGTCCTGTAGCTGGGACCGCTGTGCTGGTGTGATCTCTTTTTGTGTCATATTTTTGTCTAATTGGGCACATATCTCTGGTTTTTTATACCTCTGCCTGATTAGGACAACCCTTTCTCCTGTCGAGAATTGGTTTTTCTCCTCTTCAGTTGCACATGTACAAGTTTGATGGACTGTTTTCCTTGGATTTAATATCAAAACAATGTTTTTTCTCCTGTTGAAAGTTTAAGTTCAACGCGTATTTATGCATGGGCGACGCTGTATGATGTTCTTATTGGTGCGAGCGACCTCCGATTTGTGACATTCACAGGTAGTAATCATGAGTTGATCAATGCCCGAGTTGTTTTTAGTGCGATTTTTTGGAGTTTCAGGTGCCGATGAAAAAATTGAGATAAAATCTTGATTTCTATTAATTAAACTGGTTTTTTGACTGCATATATGAATTCAGCACGCTAAAAAACCACTAAGTGAAAATTGTGCAAGGTTATACATCAAACTACTATTTTCAATAAATTCCTGCCGAAATTTAGAAAAATTATACTAGAAAAAATCACCATAAAAACCTTCAAAAAATCACACTATACACTACTCAATTTAAAATAGATAGACTAATCTGTTTAAGAAAAAGAAACAGATAAGTTTCGTTGAGCGATTTTGACGATACGCTCCACCGACTTTTTATTTATTTATTTCAAATAAAGTAAGGTCAGCCTCATGAAAGTTGATTCCTTTTTTCATGATTCATGGATGCTAAGTTGGTTAAATGCTGTTCTTCAATATTTCGATGGTAATCTAGCTAGGTAAAGGTTTTATATATTAACGTTAGAGATAAAGGGTAAGGGTTGGTATTTCAATACGAATCTAATTTTAAATAATAAATAATTAGTATTTTAATAAGAATTTATCTTTAAATTAAATTTAACATAGTTTAAAATATATTTTTTTATTTAAAAAAAAATCATGCATATGATTATAATTTTATTACATTTAATTTTATTCATAATTTTTATTACATTTATGTATATAATTTTAATTTCTTAGAAAAGTTTCAATATTATAATTTAATTTTGTTGTCTTCTAATGTCACCCTAAATTCTATAGCCACTTTCGAGTTATAAATGTTTAAAAGATACAACTATACTTAACTTCTTAGGAATCTTGTAAGACTACAATTTTGTTGACTTTTTAATGTCAATCTAAACTATTTAGACATAAAGCATTGGTATTTCAATAGGAATCTAATTTTAAATAACAAATAGGAAGTGTTTTAATAGGAATCTAACTTTAATTTTAAATTTTAATTAGGATGTAGTTTTTTATTTTAAAAAAAAATTATTACATTTTTTATATAATTTTATCTATAAAGAATTATGTTTCCCAAGTTTAAAGGACATATTTATACTTAACTTCTTAGGAAAGTTCAAATACTACAATTTTGTTTTGATTTAAAAAGTTTAAAGGATATAACTATACTTGATTACAATTTTGTTTTCAGTTAAAAAGTTTGAAGCATACAACTATACTTACTTAGGAAGGTTCGAAGAGTAAAATTTTGTTGTCTTTCTAGTGTCAATCTAAACTATATCTAGATTTACATTAAAAAGAAAAAAAATGATAGTAGTGAGCATATTTATTTAAACATATTATTTAATAACCAAATTTTATAAATTTTATAAAAAATTTATTTACATAATTTAATTTTTAAATATAAATGTAAAAATATAAATATTTATGTTTAAGATTTAAAAATAAGTAGATATTTTAAGAGTTTCGATTTCTTATATTTTTATATTTTTATTTATATTTATATTTTTGGAGTAAACCAACTATCTTATAATTTAATACTAGTAAATATATTAATATATTTTCAAGTCTGTGACTCCTAGAGGTTTATATGAGTAAATTTAAAATTGTTATACAAATATATATTTTTTGTAATAGCAAGCAATTTGTACTTAATATAAATTCAAAAAAGAAGAATAAATATCTATATCTAAGGTGGAAGTAGTAACTCTAAGTAATCCATTTTTTCCTAGATCCAAAGAAGAAAAAAAACCACTAAAATGTGATTTGCAAAAATTAGAAATAGTAGGATTTTTTGAGCTCATGTTTTGGGCCAAGTGTATAGTGTTTGAATTATTAAACAATACTAAAGGATATCACAACAAGAAAAGAAAAATAGAAAAGCTAAAACATGAAGAAGGGGAACACACAATCTTTGTTTAATACAATTGTTTAATGGCATAAAGGATATTCCAGTAAATAAGTGTTTTCATCAATGAGCATGTAAATGACAAAAATTCTAAGTATTTAGATGAAAAAGTGAAGATTCCTTTGCTTAGTGTCTTTTCTTGTTGAGAAGCTAATGGACTATGTTTGCCAAAGGGAAAGGATAGAGCATAAATAACGCAACATGCAAAAGTTTTTTTTTCCATCAAGTTAGTAAAGTGGGCATAATCATGTTCATTTTGTAAATAAGTAAAAATTATGAAATGACTAAGTATATGCACAATGAATAAAATAATGGATATTGGTGGCCATCCGCATATTCCAGGCCCCTACCATTGTTTGTTTCCTTAATTGTAGCACAATTTACTATTTTTGGCATTTTTTCGGGTCCTCAAATTTCCTCTTTTGGGCATCAAACCTACGACGAAATGACTCCATTCTAGGCTTGATATTCGATGTAAGAAGTTGTAGTCATCCGATAGATCTTTATAACAATGTATCATGTGCTTCAAACGGAGATAGTATGCCAAATTACGACCCCAGGAAATTGATATACCAATTTACCCCGAGGGGGCCCATATTTTGGTGTTTCATCTCCTCGGTTAGGTATTTTGATGTTTAGGGTTTTCCATTCTTTCTCAATAATATATAGGCCTTCGAGCCTAATTATAACACAGAGTTCAAATGCCTGTAGCCCCACATCTCTTCTCAGAGATAAGCTACCAAGGCCCTAGATAGTTTATTTCCATTCTGTCTGTAAACAAATTTCAGTTATTTGATATTAATGAAATGAAGTGTTATTTCCGCTGCGTCTTTGTATTTATGGTTATATGTGTATTCTTCTTTCCTGCATAAATTCAGATCAGTCACCCAAGTCAAATTGTTGTATGAGGCACTTTTCAACCTAAATCATAACAAGTCAAATTGTTGTATGAGGCACTTGTCAACCTAAACCATAGCAAGTCAAATTGTTGTATCAGACAGTTGTCAACCTAAACCTAAACTATAACCCTAATTATATTAAAAAGAAAAAATTGGTGGTAGTGGCTATACTTATTTAAAATATATTATTTAATAACCAAAATTCATAAATTTAGTAACAAAAATTCATAAATTTTAAAAATAATATGTGTACTTAATTTAATTTTTAAATATAAATGTAAAAATTATTAAATATTTGTTGTTAAGATTTAAAAATAAGTAGATATTCTAAAAGTTTGGATTTTTTTTAAATAACAAATATTATTATTATTATTGTTATCTATTTTTAAAGTCACAGCAAGGAAGACATCAAATTGGTGTATGAGACTTTTTTGTTTGTGGGACAAAGGGCCCACCTCCAGACAACTATTTGAATGCTAAGTATACCAAGGCATACATACTCTACCCCCTCTCTTTTTGAACCTTTGACCTCTGATGAGGAAACACATGCTCTTAACCATTAGGCCCACTCAAACTTAATATATTCTCAAATCTCCTATTCTTAGAGGCTTATATGAGTAAATTTAAAATTGAATTTAGGCTTTTGTGATCCATATAATGAAAAGCAAGAAATTTTTGGTAAAAATCACATCATCGAAGTTTTGTGGACAATAACAGTTAGATTTGATTAAATAAATATTATTTATTAATAAATAAATTCTTTATATAAGGAAATAATTATTAAAATATAGCTGTTAATATGGAATTAAGGAAAATAAATAATCAAAAGGAAAAAATTATGAAATGAATATTTATTTCACTAAATAAATATTATTTATTAATACATAATATTTTAATATAAATAAATAATTATTACAATAAAGTTGTTTATTTTAATATAAGGAATTAATTATTAAAATATAGTTGTTAATATCTAATTAAAAAAAAAAAATTAATCAAAAAGAAAATTGGTTTGAAAAATATGACCTAAATAATCAAAACAATAAACAATTAATAAAAGAAAAGGAAAATTGGTATGAAATGAATATGACTTAAATAATCAAAACAATAAACAATTAATAAAATAAAAATAATATTTGAGCCAAATTTAAATAATCTAAAACAATTCATTCTAAAAACTTTAAAATAATAAATGTTCAAACTTGAATAAGAAAATATTATAATCGAAATTCTAAAAACTTAAAAATAATAAAAATAATAATAAATTATCAACCAAAAAATTAATAATAATAAATAATAAAAATAAAATTAAGTAAATAAATCAATAATAAATAACATAAAGTAGTTAATAGTTTAATAATAATAAATAATAAAAATAAAATTATGTAAATAAATCAATAATGAATAACATAAAGTAGTTAATAGTAATAAAAACAAAAACACAAATAAATAATAAAAATAAAAAATTGGAAAAAATAATAATATTAATAATAACTTTGAAAGAAATGACAGAGATCTCACCATTGCTAATTTTCTAGTTATGACAGAAAAACAAGGAAAAAAATAAATAGAAAAGCTGGAAAGTATTTGTAGTTGCAGGCCAAAGAATCAACTTTCAGGTATGCAAATGTTGGTTTAATAAATTTCCAGTTAATTACTTCACTAAACAATTCTAATCACGATGCCTAAGGAATTGATAAAATATTCTGTTCTGTTTAAGGAATTGTATAACTATTTTAAATTTGCACCGCCTACGCCTATTTATGTTTCAACGCCTATTTATGTTTCAAGTTTCTCAGTGGTGCGACTTCCGATTTGTGACATTCACAGCAGGTAATCATGAGTTGACCTCTGCGCCCAGAATTTAAAATAGATAGACTAATCTGTTTAAAAAACAAACACATTTGGATGGGTTACGTTGAGTTTACCGATTTTGCCGACACGCTCCACCGAATTTGATTTATTTTTTTCAAATAAGAAGGTCAGCGGGATGAAAATGGATTTATTTTTTCATGTTTTATGGGTGCTGAGTTGGTTAAATGCTCTTCTTCAATATTTCGATAGTAATCTGGATTGTAAGCGACGTAAAGGTTTTATATATTAACTTTCGACATAAAGGGTTGGTATTTTAATAAGAATCTAATTTTAAATAATAAACAGAAATCTAATTTTAAATAATAAATGGTTGGTATTTTAATAGCTAACTCTAAATTTTAGCTAAGATATAACATTTTTTATTTTGAAAAGAAATTATTATATTCATGTATATAATTTTACTTACAGGGCATTATGTTTTTAGTTAAAAAGTTTAAAGAATATATTTATACTTATTTTTTTAGGAAAGTTTGAAGACTACAATTTTGCTGTCTTTCTAGTTTCAATCTAAACTATATCTAGATTTACATTAAAAAGAAAGAAAATAATAATATTAAGTATATTTATTTAAAATTTATTATTTAATAACCAAAAAAATTTATATTTTTAAAATTATATATTTTCATAATTTAATATTTAAATATAAATGTAAAAATATAAGCATTTGTGGTTAAGATTTAAAAATAAGTAGATTTTAAGAGTTTCTATTTTTTATATATTTTAAATTTATATTTTATATTTTTTTGGTAAATCAACTATCTTATAATTTAATACTAGTAAATATATTAATATATTTTCAAGTCTCTCATTTCTAGAGGTTTATATGAGTAAATTTAAAATTGTTATACAAATACATTTTTTGTAATAGCAATCAATTTGTAGTTATCTATCTTAAAATAAGAATAAATATTTATATCTCAATGTGGAAGTATTAACTCTATTTAATCCATTTTTTCCTAGGTCCAAAGGGGAATTTTTAAATGGAAAAAAATTCACCTCAAAATTAGAAATAGTAGGATTTTTTGAGCTAGTGCTTTGGATGTTTTGGGCCAAGTGTTTAGTGTTTGATTTATTAAACAATTCACAAGGACATCACAACAAGAAAAGGAAAATGGAAAATCTGGAAAATGAAGAAGGAGAACGCAAAATCTTTGTTTAGTACAATTATTTAAGGGCATAAAAGATATTCCAGTAAGTAAGTGGCTTGATCAATGAGTATGTAAATGACAAAAATTCTAATTATTTAGATGAAAAAGTGAAGATTCTTTTGCTTAGTGTCTTTTCTTGTTGAGAAGCTAATTAATTATGTTTTCTAAAGGGAAAAGATAGAGCATAAATAACCCAACATGAAAAAGTGTTTTTTCCCATCAAATAAGTAAGAAAAAGTGTTTTTTCCCATCAAATAAGTAAAGTGAACATAATCATATTCATTTTGTAAATATATAAAAACTATGAAATAACTAAGTATATGCCTAATAAATAAAATAATTTTGTTCAAAGCACATGCTTGGGATAGCAAGGAAGCCATGTGCTAGAAGAAAAAAAAGTTGAGCATCGAGTACAAACCATTGAAAAATAGCACACATTGAACATTAATAATAGAATGAGCCATGAAATAAAGAAACCATGTTCTCTTCATGGATGCATTAACTTTAATTGACTAAACAAAAATCAAGTATTTAAGTAAAGGAAGTATAACCACTCAGAAAAGGTTTTGTATATTAACCTTAGACATAAAGGGTTGGTATTTTAATAATAATTTAATTTTAAATAATAAATAGGAATCTAATTTTAAATAAAAAATAGTTGGTATTTTAATAGGAATCTAATTTTAAATTTTAACTAAGATATAGTTTTTTTTTTAAGAAATTATTATATTCATGTATATAATTTTACCTATAGGGCATTATGTTTTTAGTTAAAAAGTTTAAAGGATATATTTATACTTAACTTCTTAGGAAAGTTCGAAGACTACAATTTTGTTGTCTTTCTAGTGTCAACCTAAACTATATCCAGATTTACATTAAAAAGAAAAAATGATAATAGTGCACATATTTATTTAAAATTTATTATTTAATAACCAAATTTTGTAAATTTTTAAAATTATATATTTACATAATTTAATTTTTAAATATAGATGTAAAAATATAAGTATTTGTGTTTAAGATTTAAAAATAAGTAGATATTTTAAGAGTTTAGATTTTATATATATATTTTTTAATTTTTATTTTATATTTTTGGGCTAAACCAACTATCTTATCATTTAATACTAGTAAATATATTAATATATTATCAAGTCTTTGAATCCTAGAGGTTTTTATGAGCAAATTTTAAATTGCTATACAAATATATTTTTTGTAATAGCAAGCAATTTATACTTAATCTATCTTAAAATAAGAATAAATATGTATATCTAAGGTGGAAGTATTAAGTCTATGTAACCCATATTTTCCTAGGTCCAAAGGGGAATTTTTAAAGGGAAAAAAATGCCCTCAAATGTGATTTGCAATAATTAGAAATAGTAGGATTTTTTGAGCTCGTGCTTTGGGTATTTTGGGCCATGTGTTTAGTGTTCGATTTATTAAAAAATTCACAAGGACATCACAACAAGCAAAGGAAAATGGAAAAGCTAAAAAATGAAGAAGGGGAACACAAAATCTTTGTTTAGTACAATTGTTTAACGGCATAAAGGATATTCGAGTACATAAGTGGCTTGATCAATGAGCATGTAAATGACAAACATTCTAATTATTTAGATGAAAAAGTGAAGATTCCTTTGCTTAGTGTATTTTCCTGTTTAGAAGCTAATTAATTATGTTTTCTAAAGGGAAAGGATAGAGCATAAATAAGGCAACATGCAAAAGTATTTTTTTCCATCAAGTGAGTAAAGTGAGCATAATCATGTTCATTATGTAAATATATAAAAATTATGAAATGACTAAGTATATGCCCAATTAATAAAACAATTTTGCTCAAGGCACATGCTTGGGATAGCCAGGAAGCCATGTGCTAGAAGAAAAAAAAGATAAGCATAGAGTACAAACCATTGAAAAATGGCACATATTGAACATTAATGATAGAATGAGCCATGAAAGAAAGAAACCATGTTCTCTTCATGGGTGCATTAACGTTAGTTGACTAATCAAAATTCAAATATTTGAGTAAAGGAAGTATACCCACTCAGAAAAGGTTTTGTCAATGTGCTAAACAATGGAAATACTATTGCCAAATAAATATTGAAGATTGGTTTCGATTGAAAACTTAAAAATATAGCAGGAAAAAACATATATTATGGACCCATCTTATTGACTAGTATAAATACACACATATTATGGGATAATATAATTCAAAATAATTTATATGTTTCATTAACCACATTAAATAAGAATATTTAGGGATTGCGGGGACTACATGTGAAGAACATAAACAAATATTTATTTAACTTGGATTTTTGGGAAGGAGATGAACATATGCATAACCATTGGTACCAAGTTAATTATGTTTGACTTTGTCAAGATGGTGAACTCAAGAAGAAGAATGGTTCTTTGAGTTGTTAGTCAACACCACTCACCAATTTAATCTTTCTAAAATAATGCAACATTAAGCAACATTCACATGAAAAAATAAGGATGATGTATCATTTGATTTGATCAAGATAATGTATTGTTAATCAATAGTGGAAAACATTAATGAAAATTAATTATGACAAAAATTATCCATTTTTACCATATAAGAGAGGATGTGAGTCCATAAGCCTACATAAGTGTGAAAACAAGATTCTCTAGTTCTTTTCTCTCCATATCCTTCATAACATAAACATTGGAGTTATTCTCCATAATGAATTGATAATGAATAATTTCTAAGGTGAGAAGCGAGAAATATCTAAACAAGTTTTGAACATTAATCAATGTTGGTTTAGAATTTCAATTGAATACTTTCTAACATTTCCATACTTGAGAAATAAATTCAAAATCTAGTAGGAGATGTAAAATCTCTTCCACGTTCTTCTTGCATACTAATAATTTAGTACAAATTTGATGTCCTCTAAATCTAAAGGGTTTCTCTAGCATAATTTACCTTCTAGAGAATAAAATAGCCAAGAACACCACATTAACCCAATATATTTCTTGCATTATCTTCTTCCAAATCCCAGTTTGATGGATATGATAATATTATTTTAAAGATATGAGATATTCCCCATTTACAATGTATTTACCTAAGTCTTGGGTGAATTAATTGTCTTTTAATTAGAAAAAATTAATTACACACACGAAAATTGTCAACAAGGGTAGGTTTTTTTATTTCAAGGTTAATATGAAAGATATATGCAAGTAGAAAATAACCAAAATTGATCAATATAAAACTCTCTTTATAAGGTCATGGAATTCAACCAAAATAGAATTTTGTTGTAACCCTCCACTCTTGCACACTAATAATCATCATCGTTAAACCTTTCAGTCATAATTTCAATCACTCCACACATAGTACTAAAATGGAAATCATTCTTGCATGATAAATGTCACTCAATCATTCATGATCACACTTGAGGGAAATCAAATAAATAACACTCATGGAAAGAAATTCAATAAACCATTCAGATGAAATCACTTAATTAAAAACCCCATTACAATCATTCAATCCACTCACTAAAAAACTTAATGTAATAGATAAAGTAGCAATCAATATCACACTCTATTTTAACAATAACTCATAAATGTAGCGACACTTGAATAAAAGAAACATACAACTGAGAAAAGGGATTGGTCTAGGAATTATGTTTTCACGCAAGCAATCTATTTAAAATATTATGAAAAATAGTTAATAATCAATAACTTCGACACTTCAACAAAATTTTGTAACGATGATAACTAAACAATACTGAACATATCATGTAAGAGAATTAAAATACAACTACTATACCGGCTTGCTAACACAACAATCCTTTTGTAGCAACTCCATTTTTTTTTGTATACTATTTCAATGCTTAACCATTACCGGTTTCCTGAACACTTTGTCATCATGACATCGTTGTTATTGGTTTAGGGATGAGATTCCATTTTAGCTTTAATTAAAATTACCATGGTTAAAAAATTTTCCCATATGAACTTATCCACCCCTAATCTCTATTATACCATTATATTTTTATCACAAAGGTACCCCTCTAACCCTATGTGAAATTATAAACACATTTCCACTTATGTAATTTAACCATTTCTATATCCTTTAATCTATGATCTAATTTCACATGATTCAATACATGAATGATATAGTTTTTATAAAGTACTTATAATGAGCTATATGTTCTGTCACCCTAGTCATTTCACAACTATTAATTTGATGTTTTCCCACCATATCAATTTCAGATTTATTAAATCAATGTTTTGCCACAATAGTCATTAGAATTCATTAAAATTAACCCACCTGTTGATTTGTTCCACTCACTGGTTACCATGTGGAAACTTAACGTGGCCTCACATTGCCCTCTTGCATTTTTTGATATGCCACATGTACGATGGAGATTAGCTGAGGGAGATCAACGGTTCTAAAGTGTGATGGAAACCCTAAGGGGTTTACCCCAGGCTCCTCTGCCTCATTTCATCATTTAGTAGTGTGGGTGAGAGGCTGGCTGGTTCTCTGGACTCCGCCACTATGGCTAATCTGCAAGGGTTTTTCGAAGTCCTTTGCCCTTCATTTCTCCATCCTCGTCATGGTTGTAGCTTTTCCTCAGCATTTTGACCCATAAAACTACATTGCAGAGATTTTGTGTGTGATTTCCTCCGTCAGTTTTGTGAGGAGTGGGGTTTAGCTTGGCACATAATAGGGATTTGTTTTGACACCCTCACAAGTAAGTAGATTTGTGATTTTTAATTTTGTTTAATATTATTCCAATTATCTGTTTGATTGCTAACAATTTTCATATGGAATTTTGCAGCATGGTTTCACATTGCGAAGAAGTTGCACAAAGGTTCGACGTTATTCATCGTTGAACCTTCAGGTAAAATTTTATCCCTAACTTTTTTTTATCCATGAATTTCGTTTATTTAATTTACGAATGGCTTTGGTTGCTTTTCATAGAGGTTGTCCTCTGCCCTTCCTACGAAAACATGGAGCAGTTACCTCATCCCTTCAATTCTACGACAATGCTCCTGAGATCAACTGTATCTAGTCATTCTTTGTCACACGGAGAGGTAAGCCCCAATTAAATCCTTCTTAGGTTTCGATTTCCATTACTCTATCTCTCTGTGGAATTTTTTTGGCTTTTACTTTATATATATAATGTCAAATTTGTATATATCTGGGTCATAAACCCTACTTTTCCCTTTCTGGGTTTGTCCACATACATTCCACTAAAATATTGATCTGTGCTATGTGAAATTTCTCTTTCCAGTACTCTATTTGGGGTTTTTATTTTATTTCTTTCATATTCTCTCTGAATAATGGTTATACTGCCCTATTTGTATTTACCTAAATTTTCGCAGAGTTCCTGTATAATAGATTCTCCTCTGCCAGAACGTTTCAATATTTATTTTGTTATAGACTTTATATTAGGCAATTTTCTTGATTTTACCCTTGCATGGGCTTTGTAATGCTTATTTTGTGTGACTATTTGAGTCAACATGAATATGGTGGATTTGGGTCAACGTGATTAATCTGCGTGACCACAGGATTTAATTTGTCAACAATATGGTTTCAAATTAAAATAGTTCAGTATGTTAAATTTGTTTGTTTTCACAGAGTCTCTTCTTGAGTTGAATTTTACTTTCAATTATAATTTCTTATTTTATTAATTTTCTGTTATATGCACATACAACCACAACCAAGCTTGGCTAGAGCCCCTCTTAAATCTATTACATTGTAGGTTTCATATTTAATTTTCTCGTCATACTTAGTCCAACGTGACCCTGTTGCACTTATTTCGCATGAATTATAGGGTTAGCGTGACCTTGTCAGCATATGGTTTAATTGCATATCAGTGTGGGATTCATGTTACAATAGTTTAGAGAACCTCTCATATTCTAGTTAAATTTTTTATTCAATTTCTTACTTTCATAGCAGACTTAGGACTACACTGTTAAACAATTATCTAAGTTTTACCTCTTTACTGTCATTTATGTACTTAATCGTATTTCTTACCCAGAAATGGGGTTTCGTTTGTAATCCCCAGAATTACCATTTGTTGGTTCCATATTAAGACTTTCTCAATTAACTTTAGGATTTTTCGTCTTGTATATTCATATAGCTAATTGTATTGTTTGAGAACCATGTGAGATATAACCTATGTTTCTTAATTTAATAATTTAATTTTTCCATGTTATAATGATACTTTTCTAATTCTTAGTTTCATATGATGAGTAATATAATTGTTTTATCTCCTCTTTTGTTCATGATGCTGGCGCATAAGCCTTAGCCCTCTATGAGTTGTTATTATTTTAATTTTTAGGTATGGTTTTCATATACCAATCATGAGTTCCTTTTACTCACATAGTTTAGATTAAATGTGTTGGTACTTATGTGTTTTCTTCTTCTCATTTGCATTGCTTAGAAAGAATGCGTACCTCTACTCGGGTTCTGCCCATGAAGGTAATATGCAGTCTGCTAGTGCAGGCCCATTCTCGGATTGAGGTTTGGCACAATACCCTTTTTATTTATCAGTTCCCCACAAATTTCTTTTTTCTATTGTAAATATATTTTTAATTAATTATTTGCATGTTTCTATAATTGTTACCAATATAATTTATGTGTTCTAATATGGATAACTACTACCCATGTTGCTCCTCTTTCTCGGATTTGGACAAGTATTCCTGCACGCAAACATACTTCCCTATATATGTTACTACAACTTATTTAAATACTATCTCGTCCTTATTTATACTCTTTTGTTTACACGTTGAATCAACATTACGTACATCATTCCCTAACTGTGTGTATAGGTGAAGAACGAAGTCTTGGAAGAGTATACTCAGATAATTCAACTATCATTACCTGTCTTCATATATTGATAATATGCCTTCTTTTTATTAATTAGTCCATTTTTTTTCTAATTCTTGACTTGTATTTGGAAGGTTTTCTCTCAAGTCTTTTAGTTGAGTTACATTCTTCAGATGTCCCCTTTTCAGCGTAGGTTAACAGTTTGACTCTTTCTTTCTTAGGTTGGTTACCTGTTGTACCATTGTGGATGATTTGACACTTAGGTTAGTCCAGTTCTTCTAGGGATTATGTATCAAGGCCATGCTTGGTTTTTTACCATAATTTATCTGGATGCAACTATTTTTTTTAATTTCAATTAGTCACCTAGAGATATAGATCTATATGACAGTGATATTATCAACAATCTCTAAGAAGTTTTGTAATTAGACAGTTTATGTATGAAAGATTTGGAATTCTGAATTACCTATTTCATGTACTGTCTCTTCTAAATTTTCATGCTGACATATATATATATATATATATATATATATATATATATATATATTATTTTTTCATATATTTTCTCCAAGATGTAATATATATTAGTTTCCATCGTTTCCTTTCTTATTTAAGTTCCTTTACTTTTACATGTACTCATATTTTTGCATATGTATATCCATTTGTATATTCCACATGCATTAATAATCACAAGTGTTTGTTGATTGCATTACTTTACTAAACCCTCCTATGCATTTATACTTAATAATAAATTATCATAATATGACCTTGTCCCTGAGTTTATATCAAATCTAATTTTTATTGGCTACCAGTACTTTAGACTGTGTAACATAAAAATAGACTTCACTGTATTTAATTACAAAGAGTACATTGTACTATACACATGGAAAAGGACACTGTACGATACACAGAAGTATTTACTAAATATTTTAATAAGAATTTAGATGTCAACGGTACACAATAAGACTTAAACCTTTTGACGTAATTATGCCTGTGATTTGAGACCATTTCTATTATCTAAAACACTTTTATAACATCAAAAATTTACTAGAAAACCACAGTAGGTACATACCAATGTGTAAATACGAATTTTCCTTCCAACCTCGATCTTCTCCTCAAAGATCTCCCCCGAGAAGAGACCAATATTCCGCAGTGTTGACAACCCTTTGTCACACTAGTGATGATGATTTTAAGCCTTCTTTCCATTAGCATGATTCCATAATGACGCCCTATTATTATGGTTGTTGTTTTCCATAAACTAGACTTTTCTTTTGTTTTTTCCAAAAAATCTTACTTTAAAACTTGCTTTTCCTCAGCTTTTACCTCTTCCTAGTAACTTTACACTTTACTGGGGATTTTATTAGATCTTATTCTCCCATCTAATTTAAATATTTATTTAATTTTCTCCAAATGATTTTCTGGAGAGTTTTGGGAAAGTTTGGAATTCTATTCCATCCTCATGGATAAGAATTTTCTGGTCTCCATTACTCTATCTTTACCACATGACCATTTATTTCATAATTAATTATTAATTTAAAAATACATATTTTCATACATAATTGTTCCGTAGGTCCACCTGGATCTTGGTTTTATTTACATCACATAAAAGTTGTAAATCAGGGGTATTACATAGTCCCCCGCTAAAACAAAAACATCGTCCTCGATGTTGCAAATTACTCTGATTATTATTTAAATAACGATGGATACAATCTCTTCATACTTTCTTCCCACTCCCAGGTAACTTCTCTAGGTGTAAAGTGCTTCCATTTCACTTTCACCCGAGCTATTGTTCTATTCTAGAGCAAGGCTTCTTCCCATTCCAATATACGAAGTGGTTTTGGAAGAAAGTCCCCTTCTGTTTCCACATGTATCAAAGTCCACTCAACCACGTGAGAAGGATGATGCACATATTTCTTCAACAATGATGCATGAAAAACATTATAAACTTTAATATGATTAGGTAGAGCCAATTTGTAAGCTATTGGGCTTCCATTTTGTCAACAATTTTGTTGGTTCTGAATACTACGACTTCCACAAATACCATGATGGGCAAATTTCTTAATTCTGACCCAAGTATATATGGATTCTGAATCTTGAATTTCTCCAGAATTTTATCTATTTACATATTCTTTCCGTTGGTCTTGAGATGCTTTGATGTTTTGTTGGATTTTGCTTATTGGTTGTCCCGCCCAACTTAGTGTATCAAGTCCAAGTACTATTTTGTCCTCTGGCTAATTTGCATATAAGTGGAGTGTGTATTTTTTTCCACATGTGCCCAAATGGACTCTTTTTACAGAGATCCGTGTTCACTGTTAGTAATATTTTCCATCTATGTGTCCCCACTTCACGGTCTATCCATTATACATGGAATTACAACCCATAAATATTTGGTTTGTCCTTTATTTTCACCATCCCATGAGGATGACTAGTTTTGCTAAAGTTCAACTTTTTCCTTATTCTCCAAAACAATGTTTTTAGCCTAGGGCAACTAAATCTTGGGCAATAACATATCTATCTTTATATTCATGAAGCCCAAGATTATTTTATGAACACATTTTCTGCTCAAAGGCCCTTTTCTTGGACCCAAGGAAGTGAACAATAGCTGTTTTGTTAGAGTCTGTCCACTAACATCATTGGGAGTCACAATAGAACAGACATTTTCTGTAGCCTGACACCATGATAAAATCCACATATTGCTCCACTTCCATTCTGAAATCAGAAGAGGGTTCAATAAACCTACAAGTTGTTGATGCTCTACGTTAACCCATTAGCACTCCAAACATATTTCGAAGTAATCATCTATTTCCTTCTTCATTCCTGGGAAAAACATATTTTTCCGCAAGGTTGTCACCATCTTTTAATAACCTGGATGACCTGAATAAGGTCTCTTATGTTATTCATCTAGAATCCCTTGTTTCAAGGTAGATACATTTGGAACATACAACCTCTGCTTATAACTTATTAATCCTTTCGGATTCATGGTGTATCTTGGAATTTCGGCTTGATGTAATTTTTCCTGCAATTTCAAATATTGGGGATCCTGCAAAAAAAATTCTTGGATCTATTCCTCCCCATAAAATTTCACACTGCTACCTGTATATGAAAAAACTTGATGGGAATGTCTACTTAAGGTATCAAAAATTTGATTTTCCTTTCCTTTATTGTGTTTGATTTCCATATCAAATTCATTAATGAAATCTAACCATCTTGTTTGCCTTGCATTCAAACCTATATGACTAAAGAAATATTTCAAACTGATATGATTAGTCATTAGTACAAATTTCTTACCCAACAGGTAGTTTCGCCACATTTTTAATGCATATTTACAACAACTAATTCCAAGTAAGACACTACATAATTTTGCTCATGTTTCTTCAATTTTTGGGACTCATAGGCTATCAATGCATTATCTTGCAACAATACTCCTCCCAAACCTTCTATACAAGCATTAGTGAACACAAAAAACTCTTTTCTAGATCAGAAATTTTTAGGATATGTGCAGTAGTTAATTTTTGTTTCAACTGCTCAAAACTCTCTTGGCACTTGGCTGCCCATTCAAACTTCACACCTTTTTTCTGCACAAAGGTAATGGGATAAGCCAATACAAAAAATCCTTATACCTATTTGCGTTAATATCCAAAAATACCCATAAAGGAACATATTACTGGTACATTGGTGGGTACAGATCAATTTAATATTGCTTGTACCTTTTCTAGAACTACTGCCAATCCTTTCTTGGAAATAACGTGTCCCAGATATTGAATCTTGGGTTTGTAAAACTCACACTTGCTGAGTTTTTCATAAATTTGGTGTTCTATGAGTATTTTAATAATTATTCGAAGATATTCTTGGTGTTCCTCTTTGTTCTTAGAGTACACCAAAATATCATCTGCGAAGACTAACACACACTTATGCAAATGTTTGTGTAAGACACTATTCATGAGGCACATGAAATTCGCGGGGAGTTTGTGAGTCCAAAGGGTAAAACTACAAACTCATAATGTCCATATCAAGTTTGGAAAGTCATTTTATGTATATCTTCATCTTTGATGTGGAGCTGATGATAACCAACTCTCAAGTCAATTTTTGAGAATAGGGTTGCTCCCCTTACTTGATCGAACAGATAATCTATTTGTAGGAGGGGGTACCAGTTCTTGATGGTTAAATTTTTTAATTTTCTATAATTTGTGCACATCCTGAGGCTTCCATCCTTATTCTTGAAAAAAGAAACTGGTGCTTCCCATGTACCCTTTTTTTAGTAATTCCTGCAACTGAAGTTTCAGTTCTATCATTTCAAGGGCTCTCATTCTATAAGGGGCTCAGAAACTCGAGTGGTCCCAGGTACCAGCTCAATAGCAAAATAAATATCTCTTCGAAGGGGAAGTTGAGGAATTTCTTCAGGAAATGCATCCTGGAAGTCCTTAATCATTGGTAAATTTTCTACAAGTTCATTTTCTGCTTTTTGTTCCAAATATTCAATTTGGACATCATACACTCGACAAAATTTCCTTTATGTCCACTTCAGCTGTAATGTAGAAATTTTCCTTATAAATACAGGTTTTGGTTTCCCTTTTACTACCACTAAATATCCTAGATCATTAGTACAATTTAATGTTTTTTCTAAATAGTTTACTACTGCTTTATGCTATTCTAGCCAAACCATACCAACTAGGAGGTCACAACATCCTAAGGGAAGGATATTGAAATTGAAATCTGTGATGTACCCATTTAATTTGACAGGATATTTGTGGAATTTATGGGTGAAATTCTATTTCATTCCTGCAACCAACTGCACCAGCCAAAAGTGCTGAAAAGTTTTTGTTTTGAATTTACATTTTTCCACTATGTGGTGACTAATATAACTTAAAATAGCTCCACGATCAATTAAAATAGACACAGTTTGGTCAGAAATGATACCTTCAATTTCAATAATAGTTGATTGATGCTCAACTTGTATGTCTTCCAATGTCGCACTGATATGGGGAATGCTTCGGGCAACATCATTCACTATGGTTTCTTCCCTCACTGCTTGAATTTTCTGAATTGCACGAGTGTTGTATGGGAAGTCCTGCAAAATGTGAGGCTCCACGCATCCCCATAATTTCAAAGGTTTCTTAGCCTTTACCACATTTTCTCGCTTGTTGTTCCCTTCCATGGGCTTCAAACCTATGTGAGAATGGGATGTCTGATATTCACCACCTTTATTGAACTTTTTCCTCTCGTGGTTTCTCCCGAAATTCTTTAGATAAGCTAGTTTGGATCTTTCTGAACTTGTTTCAACCTTCCCTTTTTCCTTATTCTACCAAATTTTCAGCTGATCATTCCTGCCTTTAAATTATTGGTAGCAAAGCCATGCCTTCCGCACAGCCTTGTCCATAGTCTTTGGATTGTCGAACTCAATTATTTCTTTATAAATAGTGGGTAAATGATCTGAAAGGAGCGTATTAGTTTGATGTGCTAAGTTTCCTTTCAATATTAAAAACATGCACAATTTGTCTCCATTTGTTTGCTTAAGGAATGAGTGTTTTAACCATGAAACATAGATGAATTTGTGAACTTTAAGCATGAAAATAAGCCTAAAAAACACTAAACAATAGTGTATAACAGAGAAATACAATCACACATAAGTTTTATACAGTAGGCATGATGAAGCAGTTCACCCCTCCTGGGCTACACCTGCTAGTCCGGCTCCCAATGGCAAGCACCTCTTTGTCATTATGCTAAAAATTAAAAATTAAATGTGTTTATAGGCCTCTAATGGTTGTTTTCTCTGCACCGATGGCTCCAGAATTCTTAAATTAGTCTAGGTAGAGTCTTGTTTCACCCAAATTGGTTGAAAATTGACCTTCTAATGCATTTTTCCCAATGTCAGCTAGAAAAGCTCCACTAAAAGTGGAGACTGGCTCTTAATTGGAGTTAAATTAATGGAATGCCCTAAAATTAGGGGCATGCTCCAAATATGCCAGAAAGACTGTTAAAATTAACATTAAACAGTTTTAGGTGGGGTGGTCACATGTCGACCCCCTGCCTTAAACTCTACATTTCAACCGTTTGAATCTCCGCACAATAGAGGAGCGGAACCTGAAGTTAAACAACGTTCTAAAAATGGTTTCGTATAACTATCGTTTAAATTCCATGTGACATGTCTCAAAGACTCCTCTGGAATTTACGGTTAGTTAATCGTTAACCCACAACTATCAACTACAACTTTAATGTTACCGCCTTGCATGTGATCGCAACCTTTACCACTGGTGTTAAGGTTTTGTAGCCGTCGGTGCTGAAGTTTGATGTCGGGCTGTAATATACCATGTGAATGCAACCACAAGGCCACCAATGGGTTGGGACCGTTGGTGGTCCCCTCCCCCAACTCAAAAAATTCAACACAATAAATTAACATGGAGGACCATAGTGTTAAAAAACACATGGTAGGCAGAATGGTCACAGGTCTTTGCAGGTGCTATGGAGGTCACAGGGTCGAACCCCCCGGACTCCAATAAAATTTTAATCAACCCTCTAGAGGACACGTGGAAGCCTCTAGGCTTGCCATGTGTCTCTCATCTAACGGACCATAAAAAAACCTGACTTCTCCATCCAACAATCAGAATCACCTCTGTACCACAAAAAATCAATGGCCCAGATTAAGCCACGTAGTGCGATTTGATTGGTTGTAAGAAAAGGGAATAATCCCCAGAATATGCCATCTGTTGACTGTACCTGTATGTTGATTGGGCATCCCAGTCACAAAATTTTAGCTATTTGGGAAAATGAACAGAACGCGCTATCTTCCTCATACCACATCGGTTTTTTGAACCGTTCACGACACCGAAATCACAACGACGATACCTTTCTGGTCGCTCAAATTTGGTATAGTTTCGAGCACTTTCAATTTTTAGCATAACACATGATCTCCTAATCACACCTCCCCATTCGAAAGCTTTTGGACCCAAAAATACTTTAATCACTTGTTCAGAAGATGAGGGTACAGGTCCCTCATCTTTTCCACTTCCATCCATCTTGCCTTACTTGGTTTGCTGCCCTTGAGCCCAATTTGAAGATAATCGACACTTCCCCTCTTAGAAGTGTGTGTCCTCCTATCAAGGATGGAATCCTTCTTGAGCTCATCTAGAAATTCTGGTGAGAAATATTCTATAGATGGTAGCTGAATATCACTCCCTTGATCATCAATCAAGGGGGCTCATACAAACGTAAATTCTCCACATTAACAATGGAATACATTTTCATATATGAAGGAAATTCAAGTTGAAATGCATTATTACCAAATTTTTTAATGATCTTGAATGGACCATAACAAATGGGCTTGAGATTTTTACCTTCTCCTTGCATCCTTTCTTTGCTTATGTGCAACCATACTTCATCTCCTTCTTGAAACTTGTGATCAACTCTATATTTGTCATGCCTCTCCTTGTATTTTCTTTGACTCTTCTCAAGTTGTTATTGAACTTGTTGATGAATAATCTGAATTTTCTCAATGAACTTTCGAGCCTTGTCAATATCACTATGCCCATCAATTGCAACATCCTTCTTAAAGATGAAGTATAATGGCAATTTCAGCAAATACCCAAAGCAGGCTTCAAATGGTGAAGTATTTGTAGAAGAGTGCTTGGCCCAGTTGTAAGTGTGCTGAATGTAATGTAGTTGTTCATCCCACAACTTGGGATGTTTGCTGCAATATCCTCTCAATAGATGCACAATGATTCTTTTCACCACCTCGGTCTGGCCATCAGTTTTTGGATGAAAAGCAATACTCTTTTTCAACTTTGTGTCCATCATCTTCCAAATATTGGACCAAAAATTCCCAATGAACCTGCAATCCTTGTCACTAACAATAGAAGTTAGAAAACCATAATGAACCCATACATGTTGAAAATAAAGTTCAGCAGTTTGTTCATCAGTAATATTTTTCTTACATGGCATAAGTATACACATTTTACTGAATCTATCGACAACTACATAAAGATAATCATGTTGTTTTCTTGACATAAGTAGACCTCCAACAAAGTCCATGGAGACATTCTCCCATGGCCTTGATGGTATCAATAGTGGTGTGTAAAACCCAAGATTCCTATTGCTAGGCTTGCTTGTTGCACACATAGAACATCCTCTTATAAACAGTGACACACTATCTATCATGTGAGGCCAATAGCAATACCTCTGTAGATGCGCCAATGTTTTTCTTACCCTAAAGTGTCCAGAAATAAGAGTCGAATGAACCTCTCTCATGACACTAAGTCTCTCTCCTTGTGGTATACATAGCTTGCCCAATTGAAACAACAAATTGTTATGCATGTGATAATCATTTTCCTCAACTTGATTCTCTTCACTCAAACTAGCATAAAAATCTTGAAAATCAGCATCAGATGCATAGTGTTCTATGTAACTCTCATGTACAATAGAATCATTTTTAAGTAAAGTAGAAGCATTTATAATTGGCCTTGAAATAATATCAAAAAATTTATTGAAAATACCTTTCCTGTACCTTATAACCAAGTGGAATTGTTGAAGAAATCCCATCCACTTGAAATGTCGTGATTGCTGCAATTTTGTTTGTGACTACAAGTGTTGTAATGGTTGGTGATCGGTATGTTTAATCATCTATTTACCCATCAAATAGTGTTTCCAATTCTTGATTCTTTGTACCAACTCATACAACTCTTTTTAGTATGTAGGATAATTATTTATAACACCATTGAATGTTTCAGAGTGAAAAGTGATAGGCTTACCATGCTGCAAAATTACTGCGCCCATGGAATAATCACTAGCATCAGTTTGAATCTCGAATGGTTGTCTGAAATATGGTAATGCAAGAACCAGAGCTGAATTGATATTGTCTTTTAAAGCTTCAAAAGGTTGCTTCTATTTTCCTCCCCATTGGAAGCCTTTCTTCATAGTTGTCACGACATGCATAGGAGCTACTATGGTAGAAAAGTTAGCAATAAAATTTCTCCAATATCGAGTTGTGCCTAAGAAATTTCTTACCTCAGTTACTGATTTGGGAGTGGGCCAATTCACAATGGATTCCAATTTAGAAGGATCAATTCTCAACTCAACTCCTCCTATAATGTGTCCCAAATAAACCAGAGAAGTCTTTCCAAATTCACACTAAGACATCTTAACAAATAATTTATCTTTCCTCAAAACATCAAGCACATTTTTCACATGAAAGACATTTTCTTCTCTTGTTTTGCTGAAAATAAGATATCATCTAAATACACAATCACAAAGTAATAAATAAATGGACGCAAAACATTATCCATAACACGCATGAAATTCGTTGGTGCATTACACAAACTAAATGGCATAACCAACCATTCAAAGAGTCCTTGTTTGGTTTTGAATGCAGTCTTCCATATGTCACTTTCTACAATTCTTACTTGATGATATCCACTTCGTAAATATAACTTAGTGAAAAAAATTTCTTCTTTCAGTTGATCTAGCAAATCATCTATCCTTTGGAGTGGGTATCAATTCTTTACCGTTATCTTGTTCAAAGCTCTGAAGTCTACACACATGCGCCAAGTCCCATTTTTCTTCGAAATCAGGACCATGGGTGAACCACATGGAAAAGTGCTTGGCCTTATGGGTCCCTTGTCCAAAAATTCCTTGATTTACCTCTTTATTTCAGAATTCTCCATTATTGACATGCAATACATGCCGATGTTTAGAAGAGGACAATCTTGTTGTAACTTAATCTCATGTTGAATCTACCTTTTACGAGGCAATACTGTTGGCTCATGAAACATCTCATGATGTGCATCAACTACATCATATAAATCTGATTTCAACTTAGGATCACAATCTTCAAATGACTCATTATTAACATCATATTTAGGCTTAATCATTAGAAGAACAAAATTCTTACTTGAATTCACCAACCTCTTTACCTGTCTAGCATTTACCATTGCAATATTTGTCTTCTTGTGATGTGCTCTAACAATGTACTCCTTTCCATATTTGAATAAATGGTATTTGTTCTCATGGCGATGGAAGATCACTTTCCTATCATACAAGTAAGGACTGCCCAACACAACACCTGTAATATCAAGCAGAACTGCATCTAATTCAATTGTGTGAACAAAATGTGCAGTTATTGCAAAGCGCAATATGCACTTCTTTGACACCTGTAAATTTGCATCCTTACAAATACACCCAAGTGGATATGTTTTTGGATGTGGAGTGGTCTCAAGATTAAGTTTCTTGACCAAGTCTTCATAGATTAAGTTTTCTTGTGACCCACTATCAAACAATGTGTCAATCTTGGTATGTTTGGATATGACCCTCACATGAAACAGTTCAATTCTCTCTTCTTCATTTGGAGCTTGTATGTGACAGTTTGAAGTACTAGTACTTGGTTTTGTTTCAATTTCTTTATGCTTCATGTTCTTCAATCCCATGGCTGTAATTTTAGTTTCATCACCTGAATCCTCTCCTAAGTCATGTTGATTTGTAGCTAAAATTTTCTTCTTTCCTTTGTTATTGTTATACTTGGGTCTCTTTTCAGGATGTAATTTCCAATGATTTTTCTCTTCATGGCCTTCTCTTGAAGAATGTTTACAAACCATTTTCTCTCCCTCTTTCTTGATAGATGCATTATTTTTGCCTTTTCCTTTTGAGGCCTTCTCTTTGTTTTTCCCCTTAAAAGGTTTCTTCCTACTCTCATCAATAATGTTTTTCCCTCTTGCTTCTAAATGTGTAGCTTTAACACATACCTCATCTAATCTTGTAGGGTTAAACATGAGAAAAATATGCCTTAATTAGCTATGTAAGCCTCCTATGTACTTGAGAAAAGTATCTTGACTCTGCAAATCTACCCCTAATAAGAGAGCTCTTCTCCTAAATTCTTGGATGTAGTCTTGTACATTTTGTCCTTTCAATTGTCTAAAATTTTTCCAGTTCATTATGGATTTTTACAAGTAAGCTAATGGATAAAAATTTTGTTTTATTGCAGTAATGAAATCAGACCATGATAGAATAATATTACCATGCTTCTTTATCTCCTCCTTTGTCTTGGCTTCCCACCAAACAAGAGTTGCACCTTCCATCCTCAATGAAGCTAGTTCGATTTTTGTATCATCATCATGAAGGTTCTGAATTCTAAAATAGACCTCCAATTTCCCAATCCAATTATCACGCTTTTCTGCATTGACTTCACCATTAAACATTGGCAGTTCAAACTCAACATCAAGTTTTAGAAAAGGAATTTTACCAGTTTTCTTTGACTTGTGTGATTAGTGTACTGAAGATGAACTAGAGGATGATGATGATGAGGGTGAGGATAGTGACTTTCCACTACCTCCATTTCCTCCATTACCCTTCTTTGATTTATCTTCATCATTGTGGCCTCCTAATGATGCTTGACCTTCCTTATGAAGTTTGGATCCTTCTCCTTCGAGTATTTCATTCCTTTCTTGATAAAGGACTCTCACCATTTCAGCCATGTCAAGGAATGCTTTCCTGAATAATCTTTCTTCTTCTTTTGGATCCACCTCTTTGTGGGTTTCTTCTTCTCCTGTAGGCATTCTTATAGCTTATTCTGCTTCTTTTGGAGGTGAACTAGGTGGTGGAGAATGTGGCAATATTGCCCTCTTTTTTTGTGGCTCACTTTGAGAGCCTCTTGCTTCCACCAATTTTCCTTCTCCTCTCTTATTCTTGAGCCTAGTAAGCATGAAAACACTTGCAAAAAGTTACCAAATATTTTCACACAAAAACACTAGAGATTAAACTCACACTCTGATACTAACCTGATCTGAAAGGAGTGTATTAATTTGATGTGCTAAGTGTCCTTTCAGTATTAAAAACATGTACAATTTGTCTCCATTTGCTTGCTTAAGGAATGAGTGTTTTAACCAAGAAACATAGATGAATTTGTGAACTTTAAGCATGAGAATAAGCCTAAAAAACACTAAAAAATAGTTTATAACAGAGAAATACAATCACACATAAGTTTTACACAGTAGGCATGATGAATCGGTTCACCCCTCCTAGGCTACATATGCTAGTCCAACTCCCAATGGCATGTCCCTCATTGTCATTATGCTCAAAATTTCAAATTACATGAATTTACATGCCTCTAATGGCTATTTTCTCTACACCAATGGCTCCAGAATGCACAAATTAGTCTATTTAGACTCTTTTTTCACCCAAATTGGTCGAAAATTGACCTCCCAATGAATTTTCCCTAATGTCAGCTAGAAAAGCTCCACTAAAAGTGGAGATTGGCACTTAACTGGAGTTAAATTAATGGAAAAAAATAAAATTAGGGGCGCACTCCAACTCCACCGGAAATACCATTAAAATTAACATTAAACAGTTTTGGGTGGGGTGGTCACATGCCGACCCCCTCCCTTAAACTTTGTGTTTCAACCGTTTGAATTTCCGCACAATAGAGGAGCGGGGCCTGGAGTTAAACAACATTTCGAAAACTATTTTGTATAACTTTCATTTAAATTCCATGTGACAGGTCTTAAAGACTTCGTCGGAAGTTACGGTTTTTTAACCCTTAACCCGCAACCGTCAACTATAACTTTAATGTTACGGCCTCGCATGTGATCACAACCTTTACCACTGGTTTTAAGGTTTTGTAGCCGTCGATGTTGAAGTTTGATGTCCAGTTGTAATATACCATGTGACTTCAACCACGGGGCCACCAGCGAGTTGGGACCACTGGCAGTCCCCCCCGCCAACTCAAAAACTATAACACAATAAATTAATGCGTAGAACCATAGTCTTAAGAAACACATGGTAGGCAGAATGGTCAGAGGTCTTCACGGGCACTATGGAGGTCATGGGGTTGAACCCCCCGGACTCTAATAAAATTTTAATCAACCCTCCTGAGGACACATGGCAGCCTGTGGGCTTGCCATGTGACTCTCATCCAACGGACCATAAAAAAACCTCACTTCTCCATCCAACAGTCATAATCACCTTTGTACTGCAAAAATCAGTGACCCATATTAAGCCACATGGCACGATCTGATTGGCTGTAATAAAAGGGAATATTCCCCAGAATATGCCATATGTTGACTGTACCTATATGCTGTCTAGGCATCCTAGTCACAAAATTTTAGTTGTTTAGGAAAACGAACATAATGTGATATCTTCGTCATACGCCATCGGTTTTTTGAACCATTTGCAGTGCCAGAATCACAACGACGAGACCTTTCCGGCTACTCAGGTTTGGTGTAGTTTTTAGCACTTTCAATTTTGAGCATAACACATGATCTCCTAATCAGTAAATAGTTCAGAAATCATTGTACCTTAGATTTTTCTTCTCTTACGTATGGCACATATCGAAGTAAATTTGTGAATTTCATCACAAATTCATTAATGGTGAGTTGTCCCAGCCTTAGCTCATAAAAATCCTTTACTCTGTCATCATAATACCTCTCACTAAGGTATTGGGATTTAAATTTCTCCTGAAATGCTTCTCATGAAACAGTCTTTTCATCCAGCAAGTGTATGGTTTTGGTCTCTTCTCACCAAAGTGTGGCTTTACCTTGCAATTGGTAAACTGCCAGCCTTTATTTCAAATTACTTTCGTACTCATATACTTGAAAGTATTTAACCATATTCAGGAACTAGGCTTCCGCATAATCTTCCTTCTCCCTGTCAAAGGTTGGAGGCTTGATCTTGTGGAATTCCCCCTGCAACTCCTTTTTATTTTTGGATTTGGAGTCTTTTTTACTAAATTATTCCCCACTCTTAGACCTCTTTGAGTTGGGTTTTTTTCTTTCATTTTTATTTCTTGTTCTCCCTCTTGATGACTGGTTCTGGAGGTTAATTATATTATCAACCTTTCTTGCTTGTTGCTGGCTTGTAGTAAACGTTCATTGCTAGTTCTTAGTTGAACCATTTCCTACTACAAATTTTTTGATAATTTCTGGAATATGAGCATTTGAATCCGCTGGGGCCTCCTCATCCCCCATTTTCACATACAACTCTTCTCTGTGAGATATGACGACATCTGCAATTATTTCTTCACTTTAATGTGATGCAAAAAAAACAATTAGCACTCACAAAACATAATATAAATTGATTCATAATTCGTAATTCATAAACTAACTTTCTGACAGTAGAGTTTTTATGTGTTGGGACCCATAGGCCCAATGTTTTAACTTGGGCTTTGATACCACTTGTAACAACTCCAATTTTTTTATTTTATTTTTTATTTTTTTTATACTATTTCAATGCTTAACCATTACTAGTTTCCTTAACACCTTGTCCTCATGACATCTCTGCTATTGGTTTAAGGATCATATTTCATTTTAACTTTAATTAAAATGACCATGGTTAAAATGTTTCCCATATGAATTTATCCACCCCTAATCTCTATTATACCATTATATTTTTATCACAAAGGTACCACTCTAACCCTATGTGACATTATAAACACATTTCCAGTTATGTAATCTAACCATTTCTATATCCTTTAATCTATGGTCAAATTGCACATGATTGAATCCATGAATGATATAGTTCTTATAAAGTAATTATGATGAGCTATATGTTCTATCACCCTAATCATTTCACAAATATTAACTTAAAATTCTTCCACCATATCAACTTCAAATTTATTAAATAAATGTTTTGCCTCAACAGTCATTCGAATTCATTAACTTAAGCCACTTTTTTCTTTGTTCACTCATTGATTACCATGTGGAAAATTCACGTGGCCTAACATGGACCTCTCTCAGTTTTCGAGATGCCACATGTTCAATGGAGATCAGCTAAGGGAGATCAATGGTTCTGAAGTACGATGGAAACCCTAAGGGGTTTACCCCAGGATCCTCTGCCTCATTTGGTCATTTGGTTGTGTGGGTGAGTGGCCGTCTGGTTCTTTGGACTCCGCCACTATTGCTGATCTGCAAGGGTTTTTCGAACTCTTTGGCCCTTCATTTATACATCCTCGTCATGGTTGTAGCTCTTCCTCAATGTTTCAACCACTAAAAATACATTGCAGAGATGGTGTTCGTGATTTACTCTGCCAAGTTTGTGAGGAGTGGGGTTTAGCTTGGAACAAAATAGGGATTTTTTTTCAAACCCTCACAGGTAGTAGAATTTTTATTTTTAAGTTTTTTTCTAATGTTATTCCAATTATTTGGTTGATTTCTAATGATTTTTGTATGGCAATTTGCAGCATGGTTACACATTGCGAAGAAGTTGCACAGAGGATCGACGTTTTTCATCGTCGACCCTTCAGGTAACAATATATCCTTAACTCCTTTTTTATCAATGCATTTCTATTAGTTATTTTACGAATATATTTGGTTTCTTTTCGCAGAGGCTATCCTCTACCCTTCCTATGAAAACATGGAGCACTTATCGCATCCCTTCAATTCTGCGACGACACTCCTGAAATCAACTATCTCTGGTCATTCTTCATCGCGCAGAGAGGTAAGCCCTAATTAAATCCTTCTTAGGTTCTGATTTTTGGTACTCTATCTCTATATGGAATTTTTTTGGGTTTTAATTTATATCTATAATGTTGAATTTGTATATATTTGGGTAATAAACCTTTCTTTACCCTTTATAGGTTTCTCCACATACATTCCACTGAATGATTGATCTATGTTGTGTGAATTTTCTCTTTCCAGTACTCTGTTTGGGGTTTCTATTTTATTTCAATCATATTCTCTCTGAATAATGGCTATACTGCCCTATTTTTATTCACCCAATTTTTTGAAGAGGTTCAGTGTAATAATTTTTCCTCTGCCAGAACGCTTCAGTATTTATTTCATTACAGACTTGATATTAGGACATTTATGGATTGGACCCCTGTGTGGGCTTTGTAAATATGCATGAATATTTGAGTCAACATGCCTATGGTTGATCTAGGGCAGCATGATTTACCGACATGACCCCAAGATTTAATATGACAACAGTATGGATTTCAATTCAAATAGTTCAGTATGTTAAATTTGTTTGTTTTCAGAGAGACTCTTCTTGAGTTGAATTTTATTTTCAATTCTAATTTCTGATTTTATTAATTCTTTGTTATATACACATACAACCACAATCAATCTTGGCCACAACCCCTCTTAAATCTATTACGTTGTAGGTTTCATATTTAATTTCCTTGTCATACTTAGTTCAACATGCATTTGTTGCACTTAATCCACGTGAATTATAGGGTCAGGGTGGCCTTGTCAGCGTATGGTTTAATTGCATATCAGTGTGGGATTCAGGTTACAATAGTTCAAAGAACCTCTCAGATTCTAGTTAACTTGTTTATTTAATTTATTACTTTCATAACAGACTTATGACTACATTGTTTAATAATTATCTAAGTTTTACCACTTTATTGTCATTTATGTACTTAATCATATTGCTTACCCAGAAATGGGTTTTTCATTTGTAATCCATAGAATTACCATTCGTTGGTTCCATATTAAGTTTTCCTGGATTAACTTTAGGATTTTTAATCTTGTATATTCATACAACTGATTATATTATTTGAGAACTCTGTGAGGCCTAACCTTTGTTCTTAATTTAATAATTTAATTTTTCCATGTTATAATGATACTCTTTCGATTCAAAGTTTCATATATTGAGTTGTATAATTTTTTTATTTCCTCTTTTGTTCATGATGTTGGCTCATAAGCCTTATCCCTCTATGAGTTGTTACTCTTTGAATGTTTAGGTATGGTTTTCATATACCAATCAAGAGTTCCTTTTAGTCACATAGTTCAGATTAAATGCATTGGTACTTCTACAATTTATTCTTTTCATTTTTTGTTTCTTAGAAAGGATGTGTACCTATATTGGGATTCTTCCCATGAAGGTAATACATAGTCTGCTAACACGGGCCTATTATCGGATTGAGGTTTGGCACAATAACCTTTTTATTTATCAGTTCCCCACAAATTTCTTCTTTATGCTGTACATATATTTTTAATTTATTATTTCCATGTTTCTATATTGTTATCAATAGAATTTATGTGTTCTAATATGGGTAATTACTACTAAGGTTTCTCCTCTTTATCGGATTTGGACAAGTATTCCAGCACGGAGACATACTTCCCTATCCAGGTTAGTCCTACTTATTTAAACACTATCTAGTCATTTTTTATACTCTTCAGTTTACATGTCAAATCAACATTACTTACAACATTCCCTAATTGTATGTATAGGTGAAGGACGAAATCTTGGAAGAGTATACTCAGGTAATTTAACTATCATTACCTGTCTTCATATATTGATAGTATGATTTATTTTTATTAATTAGTAAACTTTTTTTCTAATTCTTGACTTGTATTTTGCAGGTTTGATCTCAAGTCTTTTAGTTGAGTTACATTCATCATATGTCTCCTTTTCAGCGTAGGCTGACAGTTTGACTCTTTCTTTCTTAGGTCGGTTACCTTTTGTACCATTGTGGCTCATATGGCACTTAGCTACGTCGAGTTCTTCTAGGGATTATGTGTTAAGGACATGCATTTTCTTTGACCATAACTTATATGGATGTAACTATTTTTTTTAAATTTAAATTAGTCACCAAGAGATAAAGATCTATATTATAGTGATATTATCAACAATCTCTAAGAATTTTTGTAGTTAGAGAGTTTATGTATGAAACATTTGGAGTTATGAATTACCTATTTCATGTACTGTCTCTTCTAAATTTTCGTGCTCACATATATATTAGTTTTTCATATATTTTCTCCAAGATGTAATATGTATTATTTTTACATATATTTTCTCCAAGATGTAATATATATCAGTCTCCATAGTTTCCTTGCTTAAGTAAGTTATTTTACATTTACATGTAATTATACCGTTGCATATGTATATCCATATTTATATTCCACATGCATTAATACTTTCTAGTATTTGCTGACTACATTAATTTACTCAATCTTCCTATGCATTTCTACTTAATAATAATTATCAAACTATGACCCTTTCCCTAGGTTTATATCAAATCTGTTTTTTATTGGCTATCAGTACTTTAGTATGTGTAACATAAACAGAGACTTCACTATATTTAACTACAGAGAGGAAACTCTATAATACACATGAAAAAGGGAACTGTACAATACACATGGAAAAGGGCACTATAAAATACACATAAGTAATTAATAAATATTTTAATAAGCATCTACATGTCAACAATACACAATAAGAATTAAAAATTTTGACAAAATTCTGCCCGTGATTTAAGACCAGGTCTATTATCTAAAACAATTTTATAACATCATCAATTTACTAGAAAACCACAGTAGGTAATACCAATGTGTAAAGACACATTTTCCTCCCAAATTTGAGCTTATCCTTAGAGCTCTCCCCTGAGAAAAGACCAATATTCCCCAATGTTTATAACCCTTTGTCACACTAGTGATGGCTCTTTTAAGACTTATTTCCGTCAACATGTTTCCATAACAGTGTTCTGTTATTATGGGTTGTTGTTTCCCATAGCCTAGGCTTTTATTTTGATTTTTTCACAAAAAATTACTTTGAAACTTGCTTTTCCTCAACACAATTTTTCATACCTCTTTCGAGTAACTTTCCTCTTTACTGGGGATTTTATTAGATCTTTTTCTCCCATCTAATTCAATTATTTATTTAATTTTCTCCAAGGATTTTCTAGAGATTTTTGGGAAAGTTTGGAATTCTAGTCCATCCTCATGGATAAGAATTTCCTGGTCTCCATTACTATGTCTTTACCACATTTACATGTATTTCATAATTAATTATTAATTTAAAATTACTTCTGTTCATACATAATTGTTCCATGGGTCCACCTAGACCTTGGTTTTATTTACAAAACATAAAATCTATAAATAAGGGGTATTACACCTTGCTAAAGACAATGACACTTCATCCTTAGCCGTGAATTGGTGATTCATGAGTTGCGAGCTAACATAAAAAACCAAAATTGAGCCATGAAGCCATGAAATGTTTTTATTGACTTGTAAAATTACATATGCATAGTTATGCATATTTTAAATTTGCAAGTTCGGCAGAATGTCTCTATCAATACAGTGTACACATGTTTCAAGTTCAACGTGTATTTATGGGCGACACTGTATGATGTTCTCAGTGGTGCGACCTCCGATTTGCGACATTCACAATAGGTAATCATGAGTTGACCTATGCCCCCATAATTTAAAATAGATAGCTTAATCTGTTTAAAAAACAAACACATTTCGATGTGTTAAGTTTAGTTTACTGATTTTTACGATACGCTCCGCCGAATTTGATTTATTTTTTTCAAATAAAGGAAGGTCAGTGAGATGAAAAAGGATTTATTTTTAAATAATGTATGGATACTGAGTTTTTTAAATTCTCTTCTTCAATATTTCAATGGTAATGTGGATTGTAAGCTACGTAAAGGTTTTATATATTAACCTTAGACATACAGGGTTGGTATTTTAATAAGAAACTAATTTTAAATAAAAAATAGGAATCTAATTTTAAATAACAATAACAAATAGTTGGTATTTTAATATAAATCTAACTTTAAATTTTAATTAAGATATAGTTTTTTATTTTAAAAAGAAATTACTACATTCATGTACATAATGTTACCTATAGGGCATTATGTTTTCAGTTAAAAAGTTTAAAGGATACATTTATATTTAACTTCTTAGGAAAGTTCAAAGACTACAATTTTGTTTCGAACTAAAAATTCAAAGGTTACAAAGATACTTAACTTCTTAGGAAAGTTTTAAGACTACAATTTTATTGTCCTTGTAATGTCAATCTAAATTATATCCAGATTTGCATTAAAAATAAAAAAAATGATAGTAGTGGGCATATTTATTTAAAATTTATTATTTAATAACCAAATTTTTATTTTTAATTTTGGAGTAAACAAACTATATTATAATTTAATACTAGTAAATATATTAATATATTTTCAATTTTGTAAGTCCTAGAGGTTTATATGAGTAAATTTAAAATTGTTATACAAATATATTTTTTGTAATACCAAGAAATTTGTACTTGAAATAAATTCAAAAAATAAGAATAAGTATTTATATCTAAGTTGGAAGTATTAACTCTATGTAATCCATTTTTTCCTCTGTCCAAACGGGACTTTTTAAAGGGAAAAAATGTGATTTGCAATAATTAGAAATAGTAGGATTTTTGAGTTGGTGATTTGGGTGTTTTGGGCCATGTGTTTAGTGTTAGATTTATTAAACAATTCACAAGGACATCACAACAAGCAAAGGAAAATGGAATAGCTAAAAAATAAACAAGGGGGACACACAATCTTTGCTTAGTGTCCTTTCTTGTTGAGAAGCTAATGAGTTATGTTTTCTGAAGGGAAAGGATATAACATAAATAACACAACATGCAAAAGTGTTTTTTTTTCCATCAAGTGAGTAAAGCGAGCATAATCATGTTCATTCTGTAAATATATAAAAATTATGAAATGACTAAGTATATGCCCAATGAATAAAACATTTTTTCTCAAGGCACCTGCTTGGGATAGCAAGGAAGCCATGTGCTAGAAGAAAAAAAAGATAAGCATAGAGTACAAACCGGTGAAAAATGACACACATTGAACATCAATGATAGAATGAGCCATGAAAGAAAGAAACCATGTTCTCTTCATGGGTGCATTAATGTTAGTTGACTAAACAAAAATCAAATATTTGAGTAAAGGAAGTATAGCCACTCAGAAAAGGTTTTTTCAATGTGCTAAACATTGGAAATATTATCACCAAACAAATATTGAATATTGGTTTTGATTGAAAACTTAAAAATCTAGCAGGCAAAAACACATATTATGGACCCATCTTATTGACTAGTAGAAATACACACATATTATGGGATAAAATAATTCAAAATAATTTATATGTTGTATTAACCACATTAAATAAGAATATTTAGGCATTGAGGGGACTACTTGTGATGAACATAAACAAATATTGATTTAACTTGGATTTTTGGGAAGGATATGAACATATGCATAACTATTTGTACCAAGTTAATTATGTTTGACTTGGCCAATATGGTCAACTCAAGAAGAATAATGGTTCTTCAAGTTGTTAGTGAACACCACTGACCAATTTAAGTTTTCTAAAATAATGCAACATTAACCAACATTCACATGAAAAAAAAGGATGATTTATCATTTAATTAGATCAAAATAATGTAGTTTTAATCAATAGTGGAAACATTAATGAAAATTAATTATGACAAAACTTATCCATTTTTACCATATAAGAGAGGATGTGACTCCATAAGCCTGTATAAGTTTGAAAACAAGATTCTCTAGTTCTCTTCTCTCCATATCCTTTATAACATAAACATTGGAGTTATTCTCCATAATGACTTGATAATGAATACTTTCTAAGCCGAGAAGCGAGAAGTCTCTAAACAATTTTTGAACATTAATCAATATTGGTTTAGAATTTATTTTGAATACTTTCAAACAAATCCATAGCTAAGAAATAAATTCAAAATCTAGTAGAAGATGTAAAATCTCTTCCACGTCCTTCTTGCATACTAATAATTTAGTAGGAATTTGATGTCATCTAAATCTAAAGGGTTTCTCTAGCATAATTTACCTTCTAGGAGTAAAATAACCAAGAAAACCACTTTAACCCAATATCTTTCTTGCATTATATTCTTCCAAATCCTAGTTTGATGGATATGATAAGATCATTTTAAAGATATGATATATTCCCCATTTACAATGTATTTACCTAAGTGTTAGGTGAATTAATTATATTTTAATTAGAACAAATTAATTACACATAGAAATTGTCAACAAGGGTAGGTTTTTTTATTTCAAGGTTAATATGAAAAATATGTGAAAGTAGCAAATAACCAACATTGATAAATATAAAAATCTCTTTCTAAGGTCATGGAATTCAATCGAAATAGAATGTTTTTGTAACCCTCCACCCTTTCACACTAAAATCCACCACCGTTAAACCTTTAAGTCATAATTTCAATCACTCCACACACAATACCGAAATAACATCACTCAATCATTCACGATCACACTTGAGGGAAAAGAAAGAAGTAATACTCATGGAGAGAAATGACATAAACCATTCAAATGCAATCACTTAATCAAAAACCTAAATGCAATCATTTAATCCAATCACTAAAAAATTATTGTAATAGATAAAGTCGCAATCAATATCACATTCTATTTTAACAATAACTCATAAATGTAGCAACAGTTGAATAAAAGTAACACACAACTAAAAAAACAGATTGATCTAGGAATTATGTTGTCACGCAAGTAATCTATTTAAAATATTATGAAAAATAGTTAACTTCAACACCTCAATAAAAGTTTGTAACAATGATAACTAAACAATACTGAACATAACATGTTAGAGAATTAAAATACAACTACCACACCACCTTGCTAACACAACAATCCTTGCTAAAGAAAAAGTCCCTTCCTCCTTAGTAGTGAACTAGTGATTCTCGAATTGCGAGCTAACATAAAAAACCATAATTCAGCCACAAACCCATGAAATATTTGTATTTACTTGTAAAATTACATATGGATAGTTATCCATAATACGATGGTTCCACACTTCACTAGCTGGAAAATTTTACGTTCATAAATTTACATTGTTCCTAATTTTAATACCAAAATAAGTCATGACAATATTTTGTATGTCACGTTGCCCAAACTAAGAGTCTTGTACAACATATTACAAATAATTACTTAAATTAAAGAAAATTTTGTAATAACGTCTTCACTTAGGGAGAAGCAAACAAATCAGAATTGTATCTGTCTCAACTGAGTTGGTCATATTGTCAAAAGGTGGCATGATCCTTGTTGGCACAATGGTATTGATTAACTTCATCGAGTAACAGCTCCCATGTTGACTCCCATTAATGTCATCGAAAAATGAGAGTATCATCTTACCGAGTATCATGAAATAGAGTATGAACATCGCACCGACCACAATGATAGATCCTTTCCTCCAGTGTGAATAGTGAAAAATATTGAAGGAACAACATTACATCACCTTAGAAGTGAACAAAAAAATCCCATAAAGTTGATTTATCTTGAAACATCCTGAGTTATTTCTGAATCACTGTTTAATCATCCTTGTCATTATTTAGATACATTATTATCTAGCCTAGATTTGTAATTCTTTTAATGCATTTGATGCAATATTGACGACACACAGTCAATTGAAGTAATAGTAAGAAATCTAGTGTAATTTTTACCAAATACGCAATAATTACCATGATTTCTATAATAATCACAATTGAATTGAAATAAATCAACAATCATTATTTCTGAATCTCATTATGACAACCAAAAAATAATGTGTTGTCTACGGATCGTGCAATGTTTTCTCTTTGAAAATTGCATTTAAGAGCTTGGAGTATTGTTCAAGTTGTTGTTTCCTTACATGAAATTAGAAAAATAGAATAGACTACAATTGCAACAAATAAAGTAGCACAACAATCAAACGAGGAATAGATACATCCATATTATTAATTCAAAGAAGATTTAAAGCAAAAGCTAAAAAGAAGAAGAGATTATATTGTTTACTCATGTGTTACGATCCTATAACACTAGGAAGCTCTGAAGAAAAGCCCTATAATTACCTTAAGGCCCTAGATCATAATTTTTTGTGCTAGCAATATGGGAAGATGAAAGACAACCAATGCGGCATAACTGATACACTTGTTATTAATTGTGATATCATATTCCCATATTCCTAGCACACAACATTATAATAAAAAAATGCAAAATCTGGTGAATTATCCATCAACACGTTATGAATGTAATTTTAACGAAATTGAACCCTATAAATGATGAATAGTTTCTATGTTATTTAAAAATAAATAATGATGTTTCTTATTTATCTTTTGTTAAGGTCTTTATTGCAATAAAATAATTTTGATTATTGATTCAAAGGCTTGAATTGTTGTCCAATCTGAACAAGAAAAACATAGAACTGCAAAATCACAATCGAATTAGGCAAATCAAAGTCGAATTGTCCAAGAGAATCAATACACTAGAAAACATTAATGATGAATATTTTCTATGTTATTTAATATTTATCAGGATTTTTGTATCCCCAAGGAAACCTCTCTGCACGTTGAAATCTATCCGCAAGAAACTTTTCACGTAAGCACAAATGTCAACAAAGATCTCTTGCAGATTGAGTGTAGTTTCCACACTCCAACACAGTCAAGCTATTCTGCACTAATTAATTTACTGATCAACTGATTAAATGTTATGCTCCTTGAATATTAAAAGCCCTTTTTATGGTTATCCTTATGTAAATAAGCATCTGTGCGAAACAGTAGAGGAAATCCAATGTTCAAAGAAAGCTTTCAAGATTTCATCGTGTGAACCTTTCACTTCGTACAATCATAAAAAATCCACATAATTCATGCATGTTTTCATGCATGGAACCCTACCATTGTTTCGTTCAATTTTTCAGTTTCCTTAACTGTAGCACAATTTACTATTTTTGGCAGTATTTCGGGTCCTGGACTTCCGGAGCCGCTTTGAGGCCCTAAACGACATTTTTTGGGCATCAAACCTACGACGAATATGAGTTTGTTCCAGGCTTGATATTCACTGTCAAAAGTTTTAGTCTTCGAATATATCTTTCTAATGATGTATCATGTGCGTCAAACAGAGATAGTATGCCAAAGTTACGACCCCGGGAACCTGATATACCAATTTACCCCGGCGGGGCCCATATTCTGACATTTCATCTCTTGGGGTTAGGTTTTTCAATTTTTAGGGTTTTCCATTGTTTCTCAATAATATATAGGGCTTCGAGCCTCATTGTAACAAAGAGTCCGAAGGCCTGTAACCACCATATCCCTTCCCATAGATAAGCTACAAGTGCCCTAGCTAGTTTATTTCCATTGTCTCTATAAACAAATTTCAATTATTTGATATTAATGAAATGAAGTGTTATTTCTGTTGCATCTTTGTATTTGTGGTTGTATGTGTATTTTGTTGCGTTCTTGCATAAATTCGGATTAGTCACCCAAGTCAAATTGTTGTATGAGACACTTCTCAACCTAAACTATAACAAGTCAAATTGTTGTAACAAACACTTGTCAACCTAAACCTAAACTATAACACTATTTATATTAAAAAGAAAAATTTAGTCGTTCATAAATTTTAAAAATAATATATATACTTAACTTAATTTTTAAATATAATTGCAAACATCTATTAAGTATTTGTTGTAAAGATTTAAAAATAAGTAGATATTTTAAGAGTTTTGAATTTTTATATTTTTTATACTTTTATTTTTATTTTTGGGGTAAACCAACTATCTTATAATTTAATACTAGTAAATATATTATATTTTCAAGTCTGTGACTCCTACAGGTTTATATGAGTAAATTTAAAATTGTTATACAAATATATTTTTTTATAATAGAAAGTAATTTTTACTTAATCTATATTAAAATAAATTCAAAAAAGAAGAATAAATATTTATATCTAAGGTGGAAGTATTAACTCTAAGTAATCCATTTTTTCCTAGATCCAAAGGGGGATTTTTAAAGTACAGAAAATCCCCTCAAATGTGATTTGCAAAAATTAGAAATAGTAGGATTTTTTGAGCTAGTGTTTTGGGTGTTTTGGGCCAAGTGTCAGTGCTCGATTTATTAAACAATACTTAAGGATATCACAACAAGCAAATAAAAATAGAAAATTTAAAAAATGAAGAAGGGGAACACACAATCTTTGTTTAGTACAATTGTTTAATGGCATAAAGGATATTCCAATAAATAAGTGGCTTGATCAATGAGCATGTAAATGACAAAAATTCTAAGTATTTAGTTGAAAAAGAAAAGATTCCTTTGCTTAGTGTCTTTTATTGTTGAGAAGCTAATGGATTATGTTTGCTAAAGGGAAAGGACAAAGCATAAATAATGCAACATCAAAAGTGTTTTTTTTTATCAAGTGAGTAAAGTGAGCATAATCATGTTAATTTTGTAAATATATAAAAATTATGAAATGACTAAGTATATGCAAAATGAATAAAATAATGGATATTGGCCATTGTTTCTTTTAGTTTTTCAGTTTCCTTAATTGTAGCACAATTTACTATTTTTGGCATTTTTTTCGAGTCCTGAATTTCCAGAGCTATTTTGAGGCCCTAAACAATGTTTTATGGGCATCAAACCTACGGCTAATATGAGTTCATTTCGGGCTTGATATTCATTTTCAAAAGTTGTAGTCGTCAGATAGATATTTCTATCGATGTATCATGTGCGTAAAACGGAGATAATATGCCAAAGTTACCGTTGAGATTCAACAAGATGATGAGCTTAGTGAAAAGAGTCGCCTTCACTAAGTGGGCCCGTAGGCTATTTTTGGCGCAAAGTCTATTTTTAGACTACGTGAATTCTTAGACATGTCGATCATATTTTATGAGTTGCAAGATGCTATTTGTGGATGGTTGGTCAAGTTGGAAAAATAGATGGACTTCTATTTTTAGACATATTAGGCGGAATCTATTTTTAGATTTCCGGTCTAAAAATAGATATGTCGAATATTATTAGCTCTTAATAATATTTGGACTATAAACATTATCTTATTCTCTTGGAGCACTTCAGTTAAGTGCACAGATGTGGCACAGGAGCTGACAGAAGGAATTACACTATTCATGAGGGTTAAGTGGAGCTATTGCATGGAGACTTCAGTTAGAACTCATGTGACAGAGTTTGGTGGAGTTGTAGAAGTAGTTGGTGGAGTTGTGTTCAGTTTAACTCAGTTAGACACAGTTGAGCTAGTTGTATCTAGTCTAACTGATTGATACACTAGTGAGGGTGGTGTGAATTAATTGTTAATTAATTCACTAAATATTAACTCATTAATCAACTGAAGAATACATCCGTTAACTATAGTGCATGGAAAGTTTCAGTGGAGACCAGTGGAGAGGTAGGTGAAAGAGCAAGTGTGATTATCAGTTGTGACTATAATGATGCATTGATTGCATCCAACACTCATTGGAGATGCCAATGAGGATTTTTCAGTGAAATCCAGGTGGATTCTAGTTCTTTCAGAGCCATTCTTCAGCAGGGATTGCACAATAGAGGCAGGCTAGAAAGTGGCAGAGATCGGTGCATCGATTTGCTAGATCGGACCTGATTAGTGTGTAGTGATTGTATTGTACTGAGAGCTTAACATGTTCAGATTTGTATGAGGATTGTTACATGATCTATATGACATATATTATATACATATAGTTGGGGTTTTTAGCTTCAGGCTTTCCAGTTAAATCATTGCGTTAATGTGTGTGAATTTTTATGGTTTCATGTGTGCATTGCAATTGTGTTAATTTCTGCATGTGATGATCAATGGTGGAATAGATTATGTATTGTGCATGAAGTCAAATAGTGTGTGATCAGGAGAATCTTGGACATATAACATATTAGTTATATAATTTCTACAGTTATGACCCCGGGAAATTGATGTACCAATTTACCCCGATAGGGCCCATTTTCTAGCGTTTCATCTCCTAGGGTTAGTTTTTTGGATGTTTAGGGTTTTCCATTGTTTCTCAATAATATATAGGCCTTCGAGCATCATTGTAACACAGAGTTTAGAGCCCAGTAGCTGCCACATCTCTTCTCAGAGATAAACTACCAGTGCCCTAGCTAGTTTATTTACATTTTGTTTGTAAACAAATTTCAATTATTTGATATTAATGAAATGAAGTGTTGTTTCTGCTGCATATTTGTATTTATGGTTATATGTGTATTCTGTTGTGTTCCTACATAAATTCAGATCAGTTACCAAATCAAATTGTTGTAACACACACTTGTCAACCTAAACCTAAAGTATAACACTATTTATATTAAAAAGAAAAAATTGGTCGTAGTGGTTGTACTTATTTAAAATATATTGTTTAATAACCATAATACTTAAATTTTAAAAATAATATATGTACTTAATTTAATTTTTAAATATAAATGAAAACATCTATTAAGTATTTGTTGTTAAGATTTAATAAATATAGATGTAAAAATGTATTAAGTATTTGTTGTTAAGATTTATAAATAAGTAGATATTTTAAGAGTTTTTATTTTTTTTTAAATAACAATTATTATTATTATTATTATCCACTTTTAAGGTCACAACAAGGAAGACATCAAATTGGTGTATCAAACCCCTTTGTTTTGTAGAAATTATATAACTACTATGTTATATGTCCAAGATTCTCTTGATGACACACTATTTTAACTTCATGAAAAATACAGAATCTATTCCACCATTTATGATCACATGCGGAAATTAAATCAATTGCAATGCACACATGAAACCATAAAAATTCACACACATTAACACAGTTGTTTAACGGGAAAGCTTGAAGCTAAAAACCCCAACTATCTGTATATAATATATGTCATAGATATCATGTAACAATCCTCATACAAAGCTGATCATATCAAGCTCTCAGTACAATAAAATAGCTACACACTAATTAGGCCCGATCTTGCAAATCCATGCACCGATATTTTCCACCTGCTAGCCTGCCTCTACTGCGCAATCCCTGCTGAAGAATGGCTCTGAATGAACTCGAATCCACCTGGCTTGCACTGCGCAATACTCATTAGCATCTCCAATGAATGTGTGGTGCAAACAATGCAACACTATAGTCACAACTGATAGTCACACTTTCTCTTTCACCTACCTCTCCACTGGTCTCCACTGAAACTGTCCATTCACTGTATTTAATGGATGCATTCTTCAGTTGATTAATGAGTTATTATTTAGTGAATTAATTATTAATTAATTCACGCCACTCTCACTAGTGTATCAATCTATTAGACTAGATACAACTAGCTCAACTATGTCTAATTGAGTTAAACTGAACACAACTCCACCAACTACTTCTATAACTCCACCAAACTCTGTCACATGAGTTCTAACTGAAGTCCTCATGCATTAGCTCCAGTAAACCCTTAGGAATAGTGTAATTCCTTCTGTCAGCTACTGTGCCACATCTATGCACTTAACTGAAGTGCTCCAAGAGAATAAGATCATGTTTAGAGTCCAAATATTATTAAGAGCTAATAATATTTGACATATCTATTTTTAGACTGGAAATCTAAAAATAGATTCCTCCCAATATATCTAAAAATAGAAGTCCATATATTTTTCCAACTTGACCAACCATCCACAAATAGCATCCTGCAACTCATAGAATATGATCGACATGTCTAAAAATAGACAGTCTAAAAATAGACTTTGCACCAAAAATAGCTTGCAAGCCCACTTAGTGAAGGCGACTCTTTTCACTAAGCTCATCATCTTGTTGAATCTCAACACTCCCTCTCAACAAGATAGGGATTATCTGCCACCCCGATCATGTCTCTGTGGTATTCGAATTTGCTCTTGGTGAGTGCCTTCGTCAGAATATCTGCATCCTGATCCTCCGTAGGAATGTAAGAAAGCAACATGATCTTCCGCTGCACACAATCTCTAATATGGTGCTACCGGATGTCAATATGTTTATATCTATCATGAAATACTGGATTAACTAAGAGTTTAATGCAACTCTAATTATCACAATATATCACAGTAGGATCTAAGTGTGAACCGAACAACTTAACCAGGATCTTCCTCATCCATATAGCCTCGCATGCAGCCAAACTTGCTGCCATGTACTCGGCCTCCGTTGAACTGAGTGCCACAGATATCTGTTTCCTATTGTACCAAGAAACTGTTGTAGACCCGATACTAAAAATCCCTCCAGATGTGCTCTTTTTGTCCGTTGGGCTCCCTGCCCAATCTGCATCCGTGAAGCCATGGAGCTTCACCTCATCTGACTGTCTGTACCACAATCCATATCCTGATGTGCCTCTGAGATATCTCAATACATGCTTGCCTGCCTTCCAAAAGAGCTTGGTAGACTTAACCATAGCTTATGAAAGCTGGTTAATAGCATAGCATATGTCCGGTCGTGTATTGACTAGATACATGAGCGAACCATCCAACTGTCGATAAACAGTGGCATCCACTACCTCTGCCGATGTAGCATCCTCTTTCCTCCAACCACCAGGAAGAGGAGTGTCAATAGGCTTCCAGCCTTGCATGTTGAAATTCTCCAGTATCTCCCGGGCATACTTTCCTTGAGACACAAATAGTCCATCCTTCTGCTGCCAAATTTTCAATCCCAGGAAATAATGAAGGAGGCCCAAGTCCTTCATCTCAAACTCCTTTGTAAGATCTGCCTTGCATGACTATATCAAAAGTTCATCACCTGTCAGTATCAAATCATCTACATAAAGTACAATGATCAGCAACTTACCCTCCACAACAATTTGGTATAAGTTCGGATCTGCCTCACTCTTGGTGAATCCAAGTCCGGTGAAATAACTGTCTATCCATGTGTACCAAGCACGACGTGCTTGTTTCAGCCCATACAACGCTCTTTTGAGCTTGCACACATGCGACTTGCTGCTGAAGATTTCGAATCCTTCAGGCTGCTCTATGTACACCTCCTCCTCAATGACTCCATTGAGGAACGCAGTCTTCACATCCATCTGATGAATGTGCCAACCCATATGTGCTGAGAGAGAAAGGATGGTCCATATGGAAGAATACCTTGCGACAGGTGAAAAGGTTTCATCATAGTCGATCCCCTCGATCTGTGAGAAACCCTGGGCAATAAATCTTGCCCTGTACTTCTCGATGCTCCCATCAGTAGCTTGCTTCACTTTGTAGATCCATCTCGAACCTACCACTGATTTCCCTTCTGGCCTTGGGACAATCTCCCATGCACTGTTTCTGACAATCGAATCATACTCTTCCACCATGGCATCTACCCATGCAAGGTCTTCCATAGCTTCCTCGAAAGAATATGGTTCTGTCACGATACACTTGCTCATCAGAGCCATGTATCCAGTATATCGGTCAGGTGACAATCTCTATCTGCGATGTGATGTAGGTGCTCCTACATTCTGTGTTGCGTCAAGATTCAGTCGCTCAGCTTCTATAGTGCGCTTCCGCCCTCTGATGGTTGGCACTACATGAGTGGTTTCTTCCACTCCATGAACCTTCTCTTGTGGCTGATCCACATCCTGAGGCTCATCTTTAGGAACTAGTAGCTCCTCATCTGCATGCAAGTGTAGCTCCCTCTCAAGCAACAACTTCATGGCTTTCTCCTCATGAATTTTATATCCCATCGCACAACAGTCTTCTGACTGTCTGGAAAATACACACAATAGTTGTGGGGTGTTTCTGTGTACCCCACAAATATCCCAACCTCTGCAGTCGGCTCCAGCTTCTTCCGGGCATCCTTCGTCACATGAATGTAAACAAGTGAGCCAAAAATCTTCAAATGAGAAATATCAGGCTTCTTACCAGAAAACGCCTCTTCGGGTGTACTCATGCCAAGTACTCTATGAGGACAATGGTTTTGCACATAAACTGCAGTGTTGCATGCTTCAACCCACAAGTGTATGGGAAGGCCCTGATCATGCAACATCGCCCGTGCAGCACCCACGATCGTTCTGTTATTTCTCTCCACGACCCCATTCTACTGTGGGTTATGAGGCGCTATGAGCTCTCTTCGAATTCCTTCTGCGTTGCAAAAGTCTTTGAATTCGCCAGAGATGAATTCACCACCATTATCGCTCCTAAGAGCTTTCACCTGCTTCCTCGACTCTTTCTCAACCAATGCCTTGAACTCACAGAACTTTGAGTATGTCTCGCTCTTCTTCTGCATGAAGAAGATCCAGCACTTACGAGAAAATTCATCAACAAATATCACATAATACATGTTCTTTGCTATCAAAGCTACTGAGAAACGTCCACACACGTCTGTGTGAATTCTCTCAAGGAGCATCGTGGCGCTACTATCCTTCTCATGAAAAGTGGTCTTCACAAATTTCCCCAAAGTGCATCCCTTGCACTGATCTGACTGTGCAAGTGTACCCTTAGGAAGTCTGGTAGAAATCTGCTGCAAAATTTTCAAAGCGCCATGGTGAAGATGGCCCATTCTCCCGTGCCACAATTCACCCTCATCTCGGCTCACCACTCCTTCTCCTTTTCCTGCCATTGCTGCACAGCGATCTACCTACAATTGATAAAATTTCTTAACTCAAACCCCTATCCTTTGGGTTTCACCAGTTGTCTTACTATGCAGGAAAGCCTTTCCCTCGCTAAAAACAACATCATAGCCCTTGTCTTCCAACATAGCCACTGAGATCAGATTCTTCTTCAGTCCTAGAACATGCATGACATCCTTCAATATGAAAGGTTTACCAAACTCCCTCTCAAAGGAAATGGACCCAATACCAGTCGCACTGTATCTACCATCATCACCCAACTCGATGTGCACTCCAAGATCCTTCTCATCTAGATCAGTATACAAATATTTGTCTCCAGTCATATGGAAAGACGCACCACTATCAAGAAACCACACTAATCCCATCACACTTGAAACCAAGCATGCGATTAGAAAAAAATCCAGCTCAAACTGCGAGGCTAAGGCCTCTCCAGCTACAGATCCAGTAGCGTGCTTATTTTTCTTCTTCTGTGGACAATTAGTGGCGTAATGTCCGTGTTGGTGACAGTGAAAGCACTTCACATTTGACATGTCCTGCTTCTTGCCTTTTGCACCAGATTGAGAAGGATTTTTCTTTCCCTTCCCTTTCCTTGCTTTGGAAGCCAAAGAAAATTTTTCTTCATCTTCATTCTTCGAAGAAGATCCATCCCTGGTACCCCGCCTTATCTCCTCCTGCACAAGATCCGACCAAAGTCGCTCCCATCCTGGCCGTTTCTCCCGACCATTGACAGAGTCTTCGTAACTGTGCCAACTCTTCGAAAGCCCAAGGAGAGCCAAGCTCACCAAGTCTTCTTAATCAACAATAACCCCCACACTTCCCAGCTCATCCCTGCACTGGAAAAACTTCGTGAGGTACTTGGGTATGCTATCGCCTTTCTCCATTTTTATTTTCCTAAGTTTGTCTTTAAGCGCCAACTTCCTCTAGTCGCTTCTGCTTTGGAACAAGTCTGTCAAAGCTTTCCACATCAAGAATGGAGAAGCTTTACCATGAAGGCTAGACACTATGTCATCCTTCACACCTTCCAACAGAATCCTTCGACATTTTTCTATCTTCTTTTTCCATGCGTCAAGTGCGGCTACATCGCTAGAAGCAGGTTTTGGAATTTTTGCATCTATGAACTCCTTCAACCCATTATCATCTAGCACCGCCTCCATCCTGTCCTTCCATGCAATATAATTCAAGCTGCCCTCAAGGCCATACTCCAATCACAATCCATTGAAAGACATTTCAATGAATGCTCAACTTCGACACCAAGAAAACACTGCAGCAAATTCGAATTCCACCAACACAAAACTCAACTGATTCAATAATTGCAATTTGCTCCAATGATCAACTGCTCTGATACCATGCAGAAATTATATAAATAATATGTTATATGTCCAAGATTCTCCTGATCACACACTATTTAACTTCATGCACAATACATAATCTATTCCACCATTGATCATCACATGCGGAAATTAAATCCATTGCAATGCACACATGAAACCATAAAAATTCACACACATTAACACAGTTGTTTAACGGAAAAGCCTGTAGCTAAAAACCCCAACTATCTGTATATAATAGATTTCATAGATATCATGTAACAATCCTCATACAAAGCTGATCATATCAAGCTCTCAGTACAATACAATAGCTACACACTAATCAGGCCCGATCTTGCAAATCCATGCACCGATCTTTTCCACCTGCTAGCCTGCCTCTACTACGCAATCCCTGCTGAAGAATGGCTCTGAATGAACTCAAATCCACCTAGCTTGAACTGCGAAATCCTCATTGGCATCTCCAATGAATGTGTGGTGCAAACAATGCAACACTATAGTCACAACTGATAGTCACACTTGCTCTTTCACCTACCTCTCCACTGGTCTCCACTGAAACTGTCCATGCACTGTAGTGAACTGATGTATTCTTTAGTTGATTAATGAGTTATTATTTAGTGAATTAATTATTAATTAATTCACACCACTCTCACTAGTGTATCAATCAGTTAGACTAGATACAACTAGCTCAACTGTGTCTAACTGAGTTAAACTGAACACAACTCCACCAACTAATTCTATAACACCACCAAACTCTGTCACATGAGTTATAACTAAATTCCTCATGCATTAGCTCCAGTAAACCCTCAGGAATAGCATAATTCCTTCTGTCAGCTGTTGTGCCACATCTATGCACTTAACTGAAGTGCTCCAAGAGAATAAGATAATGTTTAGAGTCCAAATATTATTAAGAGCTAATAATATTTGACATATTTATTTTTAGACTGGCAATCTAAAAATAGATTCTGCCCAATATGTCTAAAAATATAAGTCCATCTATTTTTCCAACTTGACAAACCATCCACAAATAGCATCCTGCAACTCATAGAATATGATCGACATGTCTAAAAATAGACATAGTCTAAAAATATACTTTGCACCAAAAATAGCTTGCGGGCCCACTTAGTGAAGGCGACTCTTTTCACTAAGCTCATCATCTTATTGAATATCAAAATGTTTGTGGGCCAAAGGGCCTAACTCCAGGTAACGATTTGAATGCTAAGTATACCAAGGCATACATACTCTACCCTCCTCTCTTTTTGAACCTTTGACCTCTCAGGAGGAAACACATGCTCTTAACTATTAGGCCCACTCAAGCTTAATATATTCTCAATTATCCTACTCTTAGAGGTTTATTTGAGTAGATTTAAAATTTAATTTAGGCTTTTGTGATCCATATAATGAAAAGCAAGAAATTTTTGGTAAAAATCACATCATCAAAGTTTTGTGGACGAGTTTCAAACCATCCAGTGTGGTTCATGGTCATGACAAGATGAAGAACCAAATATTGGCATAATAACAGTTAGATTTGACTAAATAAATATTATTTATTAATAAATAAATTATTTATATAAAAAAATAATTATTAGAATATAGATGTTAATAAATAATTAAGAAAAATAAATTAATCAAAAGGAAAAAAATTATGAAATGAATATCTATTTTCTTTTTTTTTGTAAGTAAGTATGGATCAATATATTATGAAATGAACAGGTTACAACTTTGATGCTCGAAGACTTATGGCTTCGATAAAGGAGAGGCCTCGCTTCGATTCGATCTTACATAGGATCGAGTTTTTACACAAAATGAATAGGCCAGAATTTTGACCATCTTAGTCCTTAAAACAAAATCGTAGGGCCGCCACGTGTCACCCTATGATTGCAAAACTAGACCAAAACACCGCCGTAGGCCACAGCGGGTCTTTACAAGCCGAAAATTGACCGTAAAGAGATCAGAAAGACATAGGAAACGAAACAAGAAATTGACCAACTTGACAAGAAGTACATGAAATGCTTTCGAGCCATTAGATAGTTGGAGTGGAAGCACCGAAAGTGTCCCCCTTCGACCGGAGTAACGCCCCCACCGCTCGTGGCAGAGCCCGTGGCTTGAACCGTCCGATCACGGTAGCCCGCGAATTGTCCGAAGGAAGCTCGATGGACACATGGAGTATGTGGTGGATATAGATTTCAAAGCGGCGGATGAACTTTTCCTGTGGCCTTGCCATGCCGTTTTAGTTCCTCTACTACCGAGTTGAATGCAACCTCCAGCTTGTCGAGGCTGGCAAGGTTTCCGGGTTGATGCCATGGAGGTCACCGCAAAAGTCTCCTCTTACCGGCCGCCCCCGCATGGCTGTGGCTTTGGCCAACATCATTTTCATTTGCCAAGCGACGACTTGGGTTTGAAGAAATTGGGTTTGACGTGCAGATGGAGTTCCGGGTCCACGAGCCAATCAACCTCCTCGCTAATGTTAGTATCATCCGTCCGTGTTCGAGCGCTCCACTTCTTCCAACACCTCGATTGTCCGCTTGCCGCGTTTAGAAACGAAGCCTCATACCAGCCCTTGGCCCTCTTGAGGGCTTGTGAGGCTTTGATGCTTCGCATTCGGGGCCTTCCGCCATGGCGCTTGAGACAAGGTTTCGCAACGATCACTTTTCGTAAGCTGAAATCTAGATTAGATGAGGAACCCGCAAAGTTGATAATCCAAAGCAAAGAATGATACGGTAGTAGCTGTCGAGGGGAGGGAGAGTAATAAAGAGATTGGAGATGGGTTGAAGCATGCCGCGGAGAAGCCATTTAAGGCCATAATGGAGGTGCTGCTTCCACTGTACCGCCGCCAAAAGCCGGTGAGTAATTGAGGATTTCATCCCGCTACAATCCTTCACACGCCGTCATCCCGCTTTAAAGGGCTTGGTGGAGCTCTTCTACCATAATCTCCTTCTCATTAAGGAAGGCCGGACGATGGCTTCGTTAACCTCTCCCGCGTGTGCCGCCCGACTTGCGCAATCACCATACCGTTAAGCCCGATTTTCTGATGACGGGGCCGACTCCGCCGTCCGTCCTACGAATCACCTCGCATCCAAGTCTTTCCTTGAGATTGTGTTGCACGGATCCCGAAGCCGGTCATCCGTGAGATCATGCCAACACGTGTCCCGGTGCAATAGTCGGGTTGTCAACCGCATAGTTAGCAATGTGGTCCGCAAGCGAAGTTTTCTCGCCTTCGCACAGACCGCAAGATTATTCCGCCGAGAGATGGCAAATGCCGTGCAACTTCTTCGTGGACTACGCTAACCTCCAATGCTTCGATTGCTTTGGTGGGCCGCTGGCCTCGTTGGATTTTTTACCGTGGTTATGGCCACCCGAGAGTCGCTCGTTAGTCTCCTATACCAATAGGTGTCATTTTTCATGATTGTCTTCATTGAACTATGGAATATGTTCAAACCTTTTCTTGAGCAAAGGTGTTCCATATTCTTGAAAAACCAAAAAAAATCAAAAAATTCTCAAAAAACGTAAAGAGGGTATACCCTAAAAGAAAAATCAAAGGGTAAGAAAAATAAATTGTCCGAAAAGTGAAAGAAATGAACCCCAAACAAAAAATAACAGACCAAGGAAAGTGTGCAAATCCCAAATGCCACTACTATTTCATTTTTGTAAATAAGCACTGTAAAAGTGTACTTTGTCAAACTTTTGCCACAATTTATGAAGGGTCAAACTCAAACTTGACTTATTCATATTTCAATTTCATGTTATAGAATAGAGAATAAATATCCGACTAAAATGTTTAATCTTGCGTATAAGTAGATAGGTAGAGTTATTAAAAGGTGCTCAAATAAGCATCCGAGCCCTTGGATGTAATAAGGGTAGAAATAGATAGATTTATTATGTAAAAAGAAAGGTTGAAAAGGGTTTGCAAGTCTAAAAGGCACCCTAATAAAGAAGAGAAAATGGTAGTAGTAGATAGGTAGGTAGATGGTGTTGCAAAGTTTTATCCTCGATGGAATGATGCTCGCTAAATGTTTTTGATCCTTACTTTCATCACAAATACCGAAGCAAAGAAATACACTAGAAAATCACAAAGAAGCAAAGTCAAAACCATTAACCTCCCTCATCACTTTCCCCTCAAAATTTTACGAATTTCCCCCAAAGTACTAAGGTATTTGGAGATCAAAAGGGCTCAAGGCATTTCCTTGACTTCTTTTGGAGGGACCGAACCCCAAGCCTAATGATCAAAAAGACCTAAGTACTTGAGATAATTCATCATTATAATCATTCATCTTTAACCTTTTCCTAAGTAAAATCTCATTTTGCTTAGGAAAATTATGCAAAATTCCATAAAAATCCCTCAAAATAACTTACTATTCTAAGTTTAAGTGTTGAAGATGAGATATTGCAATTTACTTCAGAAATTGTCACTTTCTTAGATGAGCAAAGTGTTTTGAGTTCCCTTGTCCCTTTGTCATATTAATGTTTAACTCTAGTTAAATCCCTAGTGAAAATGCCTTATCCTAAGTATATAATTCCTTTTAAATTAATATCCCAAAAACTTCTATTATGTTTTAACCAAAGTATTTACTTCCCAAATATTCATTAAAACCCGCTTCATATGCCCTTTGGTTAAATATATCCTTATATCATAGTCCCGCCCTTATGGTAATTAAATAATGTTTATCTATTACCATATAAATAGAAATATCGAAATAACGTTTAAACATGTAATTCTATATGTTTAACACAAAAAGACTAAACCCGAAGTTTTATTTTTAAAACCAAGACTTCCTAAAGCTCCTGCGGCTAATGGCCCATCCACCTGGCATTCCACCCGATGTTTCAACCACAAATTAAACCCCGCCGCGACCCCTCTTTCCATTTTACCATGGATTAATTAATTATTAGAATTAATTAATAACCAACTACCTCCACCAATCAACTCCCGCCCGGGTGATTAATTAACGACAAATATATTGGGCCCGCACTATTTAATCTCCCACCATCTCCCCATCATCTCAACCGTCGGATCGTCCATCCAAAGATCAACGCTCCTCGGCAATTCGCTACCCATCCTTTGTCGCAGTTTTAACGCGTTTTCGGGACTTGGTATTTGACTAGTCTCCCGTCCACGTGTCGATACCTAATGGAATCGCTGCCCGCTCGTCCAATACCACCTTTGTCCATAAGCGTGCGGGAGACTAACCGCTTACCGGCTGTGCCCCCCGCCCCACGCCGCCCGTACCAAAGTGACATCACTCCTCAAAAAACTAAACCCCTTTTTGACTTTGGAAATGAAATTAAATTTCAAGTTTTTTTGTCATTTTCACCATTTGAACGCGACCGTGCTTTCCGCTAAGAAATTCGAATTTTTATTAAAATCCACTCGTTCCATTCGATTTCGCTCCCGAATTCGAAGCGTACCCGTGTTCAAGCATCCTCCTCGCTACCGCTCGATACCTCGTTAAAAGCTAGCTTTCCTCCAAGAACAGTATTTATCCTATAGCGCTTTCGAACTTCAAAAGAAAGTTCGTTTTCCTTGTTTTCCACCGGATTAGTGATTGAATCTATCACCGAGATCATTCTCTAAGGTTTTAAACTCGGAATTGGTTCCCTCGTAAACTTCAATTGTGTTAATTTTTATTTAAATTGAAATTGCATCCCGCCCGTGAAGAAAACGAAACCTCCGTTTTGAATCCACAAGAACCAAAATGGAGGCCCCTATAGCCTTTGAATGCAACTCCACCGAATGCCCCTCACCGAGAGTTAGAATATTTACCTCTAGTAGATAAATATTTCCAAATTAAAGACTTGCATTTTGATGAAAGTCCCCTTCTCGAGTTATTGTCGCTCGCAGACGAGTACCGAAGGGGCAAGATCTCATTGGGTTATGGGAATCCAATATCCCGAGATATCTCATCCCCTACCATTTTTCCCGGTAAATCATCCACTATTGCCATTCTAACTATGATCCCACTCGAGAGCCGTAATATCCCCTCGACTAGAGTGTTCTTTTCCACATTACTCCCTGTGCTATCAATGCAATGCTACATTTTGAACCAGGCCGTAAACTAGCACCTTTGTCTATAGAAGCACCGATTGAAAAGTCTAATCAATTGACCTCGTGAAAATTGGAAGTCCATTTGTCGAATTTCATGTTGCCCTCGAACATCAACCCATGGGACTTCCTCCCTATGGTTTTTATTATTTCAATTAAGTTGGGAAGGTCCATCCTAAATTTGATATCTTTTGTCTTGGGTTTCAATACCAAGGAATATGTCGATGAGATAACCCTAGTTTTGCTGCCTATTTTTACTCCCGGGCAGCCTCCCTAAGTTAAATATGACTTTGCCTCCTTCATAGCCAATAAGATCCATGAATGTACCATGAGGCTAGATGATGAGAAAGTTTTCAAATATTCCTCGCCATTTATCATCTCATTATCTTCACTGAATCGAAAAGTTCCTTCTCGTTAAAAAAATCCCGATGCCAAGGGAAACCCTAGGTCACTATATTTTGGTCTCCCATAATTCATTCTTCCTATAAGTCTCCATATTCCTATACCGAGTTCATGCGTATCTTTTGTATATCCCGCGACTACCTTGTTGACAAGGAATCCCTCCCCTCCAAGGCCTGCAATGAAATCAAGAAGACCTCGCAACTTTCAAGGACTTATAAAGTTGGAGATTGGTATTTATATCAAAACCACCAATATCGTAATCTATGGATGTGAATTACATCCATTCAAGGCTAAGATATGTGCCCATGAGAATTTTTACCTTGGAATATTTCTGTGCAAATGAATAATTCAGATGTGATCCATTTTTGTAGTGTGAAGAAGAAAGCCCAATTAAGGATCAAAAGTCAATTAGGTCCTTTCATCTCAAGAACTCTAGTGGGAGGCAAAGCATGAAGCAGAAACATACCGCAAAACCATTGCAAGTTCCAAAGAAGTTTTCGTTGGGTTCCTTATGACCCATTTGGTTTTATCTGGTGAAAAGAATAAAGAACAAGTCATCCCCTTACATACACCACAAAATTCCTCAAATTGAACAATATGCCAATCAAGATGAATGGGTGCGTAAACACTAATTGAAGAAGAGAGGAAGAAGAAAAAAATGAACAGACAATGAAAGATCTTGAGAAGAAGTATGACCTAGAATCTTGTGTCAAGTGACACTGACATCGGGCACTTCTTCAAAGAAGAAATCTACGTGCGTACATTACAGTGAAGGCAACCTCACCAAAGGGGCGCTAATCAAAAGGCAAGGAAAGGAACCCGAAATCTGTTACGAAACTTTAGTCATGGCAGAGAAACCTCAAACTTCCAGAGCACCCGATCAAACACAAGTTTCTCCCACTCAGGTAAAAGATCCCGAAGTTTGGACTACAAACTCCTACCAACATGAAATAGGAAAGAAAAGGCGATTCCAGACACTACTCCTCCTAAAGAGCCCTCGTGAATACATCAAGCCAAAAACACAAACCGCATCCACTTGCATGTGGAAATCATAGATGAGGTGTTTGATGATGGAAGAGAAGACAACATTAACCGGTTCTCGTTAGTGTGACCCATACGAGCGTAAAGGAAAAACTTTGCACAAGCAAACTTGAGTACCGGGCATCCTCCCCTTTAGGCCACCAAAAACAAAGACAGGAGATATAAAAAGAACTTTCATCAATATAAAGGCAAAGAATGATCCATTAAGAATGAAGGTATATGATCAATATTTGAAAATGGCTCCACATAATCGTGGAAAGGTTAGTCGTCGCATTTGACATTTCACAAGGCAAAATGATGATGAGCCACTTCAAGTCAAAGGTGCCAAAACCCATGTCAAGAATCGATTATATTAAACAAATTTGAGGTCCCGGCAAAGGACATTCATCCTTTGACCGTATAGAGCCGCATAAACAAACTGGGAAATGGTGTATTCCACTCTTACTAATAAAGCCATGGCAGCCCTAACGCCGCAAGATCTTTAAATAACACAAGCGCCCAATTGAAAATTGAGAAGGCTCTTCTCGTGCCAAAGATACCGTAACAAGTCTCGGAAGACATAATTATCGCCCCTTGGGTCACAACCCGAAATATATTAAGAGCATTGAGGCACTACTAAAGAAGAAAGATGATGACATAGCCGTACTGAGAAAGCAACTAAAATTGCCAAAATTTCAAGGCACCCGACCCAAGAATTTTTGAAGGAGAGTTCACAAGAAGAGGTAATGGAGTTGTCGGTGCTAACCGAGCGACTAAGGAACAGAGAGAAGGAATTGGAACAAGCTGACAGAAAAGGAAGCTATCAAGCGTACACCCACCACAAGCTACTACAACCACAGTACTACAACAAAGAAGAAACAAATAGAGCCGTAATGCAACACTTCGGTTTGAGTTCGATGCGTATTAATAAAACAAATGGAAAGTTTACAATTAAGAGTCAGCGTAACTTCAAACCACAAAGCCACACTAAAGATTTGGAGCAGAGCATGATACATCTAAGAAGACAGCTTGCCGATAAGACCAGGGAAATCAAAAGATTGGACAAGATTAGTTAAGGCTTTGGAAAAGATCTTTCACTAGAAAATCCTATGAAGGAAATAAATGAAATTCTTTTTTGGGATAATATAATTGAGTTAATAAAAAGTATTTGGCCCTCTATTCAAGCAATTTTTGAACAAAATGACCTAATTAAATTAGCTCGTGAAGAAATAAATTTAACAAGAGATGAACTAAGAGGGTAGACTCCGAGCAGGCCAATCAACTCATTCAATTTTTGAACACCCGAACAAAACAACAGCTTGCAAGACTAGAATTGAAGACAGACCGCACTATTTTGATGATAAAAAGAGTTTTCATCAAAAGAACTTTTATGCAGAATTTAGAAAGGAAGTGTTCGTATATTTTGAGGATATTAATGCTTCTTGACAAAAATTTCAAGTTTTCCTTGTTAGACAAAGGTTACCCAAATTCAATGCTCTCACAGACTAAATAATGGAATTAGAACCTATGTCAAGAAAATAGATATCCATGCTCAAAATACAACTGCTAGTTCTACCGCCTTGACAGGAACAACGTTGCCAACAGGAAAAAATATCTATGACAGTTGAAGAATTTATTTCATTCAACATGAATAAAGTATTTGTTTCCTAATGAGCCCACTTTTACAAACTCACAGAGGTCATGAGACATTGAGGAAACTTAAAAGGACTATGACACTCAGACATCTGTCTTATGGAATGACCTATTGGAAATTCTATGAAAATTATCTTCTCAAGATATGATAATTTTATCTTTTACTATTATGTGAAAGATAAAAAGGAGCACAGATGAAAGAGTATCGCTTGAATAGGTTAAATAGTATCCGTAAAGACAAAGAGTATCAAAACAAGCCAAGAAATTACTTCCAAGTGGACAAGATCGAGCCCTATTTCAAAGATTCTCCCCTACTCTCCAAAGACATCAAAGAAAATGAGGGAACAAAGACATCGCCAATTACCTATTATTCTATCCACGAGACCATTTGTCTCCCCGTTTATTTGTAAATTACTCCTTAGTCACCCCAGATTATTGGCTAGGTTAGTGAGAGATTTTTTTCAAGTATTTCTTGTATAAATAAACCCTCAAAGAGAGTATTGAGGGGTGGATTCTATTACTTTGTCAGAATATTGAGATTTTCGGAATAAAGCATTTTGGAGAAATTTATTCCATGGCTTACTCGGATGCATTTGAAGCTCTCGTGACTTTGCAGATTCATGTGGTTGGACTCAGCTCAATAAGTCTTTTCACCTCTTTGTCTTAAGTTTCAGTCAGTTTATAATATCATTATGTCCATTTCGAATAATTTATACAAAGGATTGAATCGAATTTACTTAATTGTACTCGATTTCGTATGTGGGATTGCTCTAATGTTTTCCTCTAAATTGGTTATAAGCATGAATTCTTAGTTTCGTTTGCTAATTTAAACATTGTTGATTACTATAATAAAGAATTCTTCATTGCTTCCGTTTGTAGTCATCTCATTTCTTTCTTTTGAACATGGTGAAAGATTCTTAGCTGCCTTCATCCCTTCAAAATCATCCCATCCACTTTAAATTTTAAGGATTGTTCTCTGTCTAGCTACCTTACCCCGTAGCCATCTTCGTGTGTAAAATTATCCAAGAAAGCCATCCTTGACTACATAGCCCAATGGACTCGAAAACTTTCAACCTTGCCCTTAGTTTGTGGATTCCACCAATTTTCAAACAAACTCTTGGATCTATAACTAGCCTAAAAACCTTCTAAGAACAAAGATAAATCATAAAGAGAGCCTGATGCAAACATTGGCTAGATTTCATATCCGAAGTTTGGTTTGTGGTTACCTCGGGCATAATTTCCTTTTCCACAACTTCAAGGAAAAACTCGAGTGATTACACCTTCCACGATGGCTTTCCTTTTGCCAAGTTGAACTAAGAGTCGAAGACCCCGTTCTAAACAGGAATTCAGCATAGTTGTTTGTGTCTCCAAAATTTTGCTTAGGATGTGAACGCTGATGCTTCCGCTCATCACGTAGAACCCCACCTACCCCGCTTGCGCTGTGGTTTTCTTTGTTGCGACCGTTCGAAGTTCAACTTGCAGGTTGCGGGGGGCACGCCGCAAGACAACAGGAGGAGGAGTTGGCTCCAGAGCCATTTTCTTCAGAGATGTTCCGCCGAATCGATGAGCCCGAAGATGCCGTAATTCCTCCAGCTATTGGGAGAGATCATTTCAGCTTTTCCTCTCAGGCACCAGGTACGGGTTGTTTCCGTGAGCCCTTGCATGATGACTATTTTTAAATCATCGAGTTGCCGAATGTTGCGCTTTGAAAACAAGGTTGTTTCTTTCCTTCCATACATTCCATATGAGGAATCCTAGACTCGTTCTTCCACAAGTGTTTACCATAGCCGTTGGAGTATTGTGTTCGCCAATCGTTATGGTATCTTGGATTGAATTGTGTTGTCTCCGTCTCTGACCGTCGGAAGATATCTTGAAGCCATTCCCAAATCTTGTTAGTCCCGCCCACAAAATGTTGAAGAGATGGTTGGTGGTTTCTCCGTCGCTCGTACAATGGGCACAGTGAAGGCTCCGTAAAACTCTTTTGGTGAGATTTTCCCATGTTAGGACTTTCCCCGTTTGTATGAGCCACAGAACACTTTAATTTTGGGCCATAGAATTCCGGCTCAGACATTACATACCAATCCACCTTGTCCCGCTCCTCCTCGTTATCCATAGTGCTCCTCGGCTTCTTTCAAAGTTGAAAGAGCCGCCGTATAGCATGCTCCCAATGGAGTCCGTCCGACCGTGCATTTCCCCGATAACTCTTTTCCTCGAGGGTGTCATTGAGTGTGTTGTTTATATTTTTGCGTAGTTCCTCGTAGGGGAGTTAGCTGCCGCCCTCCTATCAAGGCGGTTCATTGCTTTGAGCCTAGTAATGATGGACTCTTATTTTACCTTTTTCCCCGATACCATCGCCGCAAAGGATGAAAATTAGGCTTCAAAAGATCGGGAGTTGTTGCCAAGCGTCTTCCCCAAGAGAGCCGACCGCCCGTTTCTTATTTCCCCAAAGTAATGGTTCTTAATTATATGTCGATTGGTTTGAGCTAAGTTCCATATGGTGGAGCCCATCAGACCTCGTGATTCCATATTTCTCTGCCGCCAATGAGCCGCATACTTAGCCTTCCACAATTTTCCCACGGAGTATGGGTCAAGTAACCATCTCCACCATAGCTTGGCTCCATTGGCCTTATTGGTAGTTCCAGATCCCGCAAACCTGTCCTCCGAATATTTGGCCTGACAGTTTGTCCAAAAAAAGCCGCTAATGCCCATTTCGCTGCCGTAGTTGCCCGCACCATAGGAAGTTTCGTTGGATGGTTCTAATTTTCTCAAGGATTCCCTTGCGGGGCTAGGAGAACGAAAGCATGTAGTGAGGAATAGTTTGAAGAACTCGTTTAGTCATTACCATACACCCCGCCGCATTGAGGACTCGTTGTCCAAGAGCATTTGTCGCAAGCTTGCTGTCATATTTTTTCCAATGAGACTTATGCCATGGCTTGCCTGTGAGGGGAATCCCTAAATACTTGGAAGGGAGAGAGCTTTGCTTGAAACCGAGGATCTCGCTTGAATGTCTTTGAACCGCCAAATGGGTGTTAAAAAAGAAGACCGAGGATTTTTCAAAGTTGAAATCCATTCCATAAGCCTCGACCGAAATAAGGTGAGAACTTTCTTAAAGCCTTTGCCTCTTTTACAAGCAAGTGCCATGTAGCATTGTGTCATCCACGAACCGCCGGTGCGGGCATTGAAAATTGGTTAATGGTCGCAAACCCTTTATCGGACACTTTACATATTTAATGAGACTCGTTGAACCCTTCCATTGAATAACAAAAAAGGAAAGGAGATTGGGTCTCCTCATTTATACCCCCATAAGTAGAAAGGTTATAGGGGCTCCATTGATTAGAATCACTTGTGTTGGGGCGTTTTGATCGTAGCCGAGATCCAAGTTATCCATCTTGTGTCATTAAATCTTTGAGGACAACCCGAGATAGGCCCAACTCACTTTATCATATGCTTTTAGAGGTCCAATTGAATTATCATACCTACCTTTCTTAGTGTCTTTTAGAGTATGAATCATTTCGTGGGCTACCGTAACGTTATCCATGATCTATTGCTCTTTCCACGTGAACGATTGTCTTCCGAAATGATTTGAGGTAATATAGGTTTTAGTCTATTAGCTATGACTTTCGAAAATGATTCTATAAACCACATTGCAAAGGGCAATGGGCCTAAATTTGGACGGACGTGCATCTTTTTCCTGGGATTAAAGGCCAAAGGGAGTTCAGACTTTAAGATGAAGAAAGATAATTCTGAATCTTCTACCACTCCCCAAATGTCTTCTTTCACAATGTCCCGGAAGAGGCCCGCCGAAGAAAGCCATCAGACCTCCACTGTGCCCCGGGAGCCTTCCCGTTGGCCATTTCTCCGACCGGCCACCTCCACCTCCCCGGAGAGAAACTCGGTCGCCCTGTGGCATCATGGTTTCCACGGGAGATGAGTTTGGGCATGGGAGCTGAGGCTACCTCGGCAATGGCCTCCTCTCTTGACGGGCATCCAGTTCAGTGGGGCAATGAACCCAAAACACCGTGGTTAATTCATTTATGTCCTCAAAGAGCTGAGAACCTCTCATGCTTCCTCCCAGGGTTCCAACATTTATTGCCAGATTGCACACAGCAAACCCAGAACTTAGGTGTTCCTTTCTCCTCTTTCTCGCCATGATTACGGACTTTTGCTTCAGACATTTTCCCCGCCACCTTTCCATTCCATTCTTCTTCAGCGAGATGTCACGTCTAGCCGGATTCCGTGATGTATTACTCGAATCCATCCATTGTGGATCTCTTCCAAATGGCTACCATGAGGCCATCTGTACATTCCCCCAAAACCTCTCGATTCCGTGCTTCTCATTGTGCTTTAATAAACTTGAGCCTTGCTTGTAAGTTGAACATTTTTGTACCCTCTACAGCAGAGAATCTTCCACCAAGTTTTGATGCGGCCGAGAAAATCTTTATAAGGGAGCCAAAATCTTTCGGTTTTAAAGGCTCGTTTTTGGGGGTGCCTCGAAATCGCATACTGGTGTAGGCGCGTGATCCGATCCCCCGAAGGAGGATTTCAGAAACTATAATGTTCCCTTCAAGGAAAAGGCTTTCAGAGACTGTACACCCAATCGTAGCTATAAGCCTGGCTCTCCTTTGTCTATTGGTCCAAGTGAACATACCATTGCTAGGTTTTATGTCTACTGTTTAGTTCTTGAATAAAGGCATTAAAGGCCCTAGCATCACGGCTAAGAACCACAGTGCCCCTTTATTTTCTCGGAGAGGTTATCATATTGAAGTCCCTGGCCCAAACAGTCGGAGAGGTTGTGCCTCGCATACAGCCGGTTAATCGATGGAGCAGCCAGAGATGATCCCGTATGTTAAACAGATATTGACAAATAAGAAGGAGCCTTTTCTTCCATAATTTGCATTTGGTGGCTAGGAAGTGCTTTGAGGCTTCGCATTAATGAGATGGTAGAAATTCTGATTCCGTGAGGATGGCTAAGCCTCCGCTCATTCCTCGTTTCCTTCATGCCTGCATGCTCGAGATGTTCAATCGTCGTACGCTTTAGTTAGCTCATCTTGTTTCGAATAGTGCATTTGGCTCTCCTCGGAGGAAGACCATATCCGGTTTTTCTTGTGTTATTTTCTTTTTCTCAGAGCCTCTCGTTTCCCCGAGGGCTTCCCGGGCCTTCGCATTCCATGAGAGGACTTTCATAGTTAACTAGGTTTAGGAGGAGAAGGAGAAAGCCTCAAGGGCTTTCATCTTTCCCGAGTTTATCACACTTACCTAATTCAAGGAGAGCATCTTTGTCCGATATTCTTCCTCGTTTCTTTTTGTACCGGCTGCTAGCTTGCGTATTAAAGGTAGGGTTTGTGATTCGATGCCTGGGCTCTTGGTTGCGCCACGACCCCGTTTCATACCTTTTGATACTCGGTGATCTTGTCCGGCTAAGAATACATGGTTGATCCCGTTAATTTCTTCTTCGGTATTTTGTCTATCCCTTTTTGTTTCCATTGTTCCACTATTGAATTAAGATCTAGCTCTTCTTTTCTGCATCTCATCCAATTCTAGGTCTTCTCATGTCTCTCCGTTCATCGAGGACCATGTCCTCATCTCCTTCCCGGTTCTTGTCTTCTCGAGTTTGTCGTGTTGAGATCCCCCGATTTGAGGGTTTCTTTAGTTTGATCATTTGTCTTCGTTATTAGCTTAATTGCTGGATTCGGTTCTACCTTATCTCCTTGAGAATCCTCGCCTTAAGATTTCAAAAAGAATTTGTTGTGCCGTGTTTGGATCTGTCGTTTTAGGAGGATTTCGACGGGCCCCGTGTCCGCCCTCGTGGGCCGAATGAATCCATCCGAGGACGAAGAGGATTTCCCTTTGGGGTGTTCCTCCATTTTGTTTTGAGGGCATTCTCTAATTAAATGCCCATGCTCATGGCATTTCCGCATCCGAATGGTATTTGCTCATAGTCAATAGTTTGAAAGCAGGTTTCATCTCCGTAATCTAACCAAAGCCCTTCGTGCAAAGGTCCGTGAAACATCCATTTCAAATACGTATGCGAGCATAAGCTGTGTACCTTTTTTGAAGAGTGGATCTCAAAAGCACCGACAAAAGTGCCCGCAGTGTCGTCGATTTGCTCCGCCGCTACCGGTCTAGCGTAGTCAATTGGCAGTGGAGAAGAGTCTAATCCAGACCGGCACTCGAGTGAAGGTATCCCCGCTTCTGGGCGAAGTTAGGTTTCCACGGCCGCATATAGAGGCCCTAGCAGGCGACAAAGTAGGGGCCTCCTTCAAAGATCCAGTCTATCGTCCGTATCAGAACACCACCGTGAAAAAGCCCTCGGGATCCTAGGTGAAGCTGTACATCCTGCCAGGTTTCCCGTACTCTGTTTCTGATCCATCGATTGTGAGAGCTTTTTCACCGCCGCAACCCCATGAATTTGCATATTACCGCATAGATTGACATGTGATACCGCATTCTTGTAGATCCGGGTCGCTGATGTTGACCCTAAGGCTATCAAGAGCCTTTGGTTTGCATCGCTTCCTTGGCCTGTTGTGCTCCATTTCCTCCGTGAATCTTCAGGATCGACCAAGATGAGCGCTTTCGTAGGCATTATCACTCAGATATGCAACTTTTCTTAGTGGATCCGCTCTTGCGAGGGTTGATCGAGACGGATTCCTCCTTTTCTTGTAGATCCTTCCGCAATCGTTTCTTCCGTGAGGCCATCCGAGAGCGTCTTCATTATGGTCGGCATGATTACGAGTTGTCGAGGAGCCGGGATCTTCGAACCCCCGCTATCTTCTTGCCTCGTTCATAATTACTTGCTTGAAAGTGGGGCTCAGTGGCCCCCGCCGTCCCACCTCTCGCGCCGCTTTTAGACCTCGTCGTCGCGCATCTGAGGCGATCTTGGCTTCTGCCGCCGTTCGGCTCTCGGATCCGAGATCGATCCTCAAACCCTAAACCTTTCGCATCGATATTCGCACCGAAATGAATATCTATTTCACTAAATAAATATTATCCGTTAATAAATAATATTTTGATATAAATAAATTAATTATTAGAATAAAGTTGTCTATTTTAATATAAGGAAATAATTATTGGAATATACTTGTTAATATCTAATTAAGGAAAATAAATTAATCAAAAGGAAAAAAAAATTATGAAGTGAATATGACTTAAATAATCAAAACAATTTATTCTAAAAACTTTAAAATAATAAATGTACAAACTTAAATAAAAAAATATTTGAGAAAAACTTAAATAATCAAAATTCTAAAAAAATAAAATTAAATAAAAAAATAATAAATGATTAACCATAAAAACCAATAATAATAAAACTGAGTAAATAAATCAATAATGAATAAAATAAAGTAATTAATCTTTTAATAGTAATAAAAAAACACAAATAAATAATAAAAATTAAAAATTAAAAAATTATGAAAAATCATAATAATAATAATAATAATAATAATAACATGGCATAGATCCAACAATTGCTAATTTTCTAGTCCTGACAAAAAAATAAAAACAAAAAAACTAGAAAAGCTAGAAAGTATAAGTATTTGTAGTTGCAAGCCAAAGAATCAACTGTCACGTATGCAAAAGTTGGTTCAATAGAATGATCAATGTGTATGAATAAATTTCCAGTTAATTACTTCAGTAAACAATTCTAATCACGATGTTTAAGGAATTGATAAAATATTCTAATCTGCACTCCAGCAATTCTCCTCTATAGAACTATTTTAATTTGCAACTTCCGCAGAACGTCTCTATCAATACCAATGTGATAGTGATAGCTGCATTAATGATAACTAGTTGTTAATTAGTTAAAAGACAATTTTAATTATTTTTTTAAGAAAATATTATTAATTATAATAATAAATTAGTTATGAAAAATAACTTGATAAAAATTAAAAGCTGATGGTAAATGTTTTCCAAGAACTGGAAAGATGTTGGGGATAGTTGGAAATACTTACCTACTCCTCTGGGGATAAGAGACTGATCCCAGGGAGGAGTATGAGGGGTTCTGTTCATTGATGAAGGGTAGAGTGAAGAATTTTCTTGAGATGGTACAGAGAAGTGGAAAGATCACTCAGCAAATCCTGAAATAATTTCTGGCACTGACTGGACCAGGAGTCCTGAGGTCACAGCAGAAATTCCATTGTAAACTTGTACCTTTCCAGGACTGGAGCATGGGGGCAAGAGGAGGGCGTAATCACCTCTCTTAATGGTCGGGAGGACCATAACTATAAACTATATAATCAGATAATTATACTGTGTTAATTATGTGATTAAATATTGTGTTATTCTATGACTAGGAAACACTTAGAAAGGCTTTACTAAGGTCTACAACAGTAAAAATATTCTAAGAAAGATGTTGGAAAAGTTCGTGGTGAACTGTTTCTTGATTTATAAAAATGAACCTGTTATGTTTTTATCAAAGCACTGTGTGAAATTTGTAAAATATAGGCACGTTGGAAGTAAAAAAAATAGAATAGTCTTTGAAGAATGGTTTAATATTCTTTAAGTTATGTCAGGAAAAATTTATATTGTATTTCAGCAATTCTTATAGACAGTATGTAACTATTTAAATGGTCTGTAATACTGTATAAAAGAACAGAAAAAGTGTATTTAACAACAGTGAGTCTTTTAAAATGAAAATCTATCATTTAGGAGACTGTTGGCCGAGGGTATAGGTGAAAACCTTAACCCGGGGTGCATCATCCCTTATCAAATGTACACGGACAGTAGTCAGGGTGGTACGGTCACCGTAAACAAGACTATTGTTACATGACTAAACTTATACAATCTAATGAGGAAACAATAAATCTAATGAGAAACAATAGACAAAGATTATAAATGTTGCCTCTGCAAATGCACACTTTTGGTAATTTTTACATAGGAGTAAATGTTTACAGAAAATAGGAAATGGAGGTCGGATACGGGCCAAGACCCAGAAAACTATCTACCCTAGGTAAATATAGTTATTTAAATTGCATACATTTCCTATAAAAAATATTACATTCACAATGGAAATGGTAAATATGCATACCCATTGAAAAGGGAAAAAAAACCAAGAGGGACATTTCCAAAAAAAGAAACAGAAACTAGAAGGAAACCCGAGGGTCTGTAGCTAATGAATGGAACAACAAAATAAGATTTTACTCTTCCTCACAAGTTATAGCAAAACTGGGCATTAAAATAAGTAAACAGTCCTAACAGTTTCCAATATTTAATTACACAGTAAATGCCAGAATGGGGAATGCATTTAAAACAAGAATTACAAATCCATTTCCTCGACTCAAAATGTAGATAATGAGACGGTAAGATGAGAATGCCTCTGAATTATTATAGTATCTTTCCTTACATAATCCCTTATTAATACATTTTTCTTAAAATAAACTATAGAGGTTCAAGCCCTAGCATGGGCCGACTGTCAAGTAATAAATCCATCGTATTGAAAAAACCCGTGAAGATTTAGAGGGCCATTTGAAGATAATCAGAAACCCCTTGACAGAAGCAAGAATTTAAGTACCTGGAACAGTGAGCTAGATGAATCATCCATGTTTGAGGTTAACCTTGAAATTAGTATGAATTATGTCGAGATATCTTCTAACCATGGGGGGGTGCTGACCTGTAGAATTTTAACCTATACAATGGCACAGAAAGGAAAATGGTAAGGGAACTTCTCAAAGAGAAAAATTAACTCTATTGTGAGAGAAGAACAAATTTCATGTTAAGGACATAACGTTTAAAGTCTTACCGGAGACATCATTCATTTGGAAATCGTCCTTTCAGCATCAAGCCTTAACGCTACAAATAAATTCAGAAGTTGAGAAGGGTGAGACTTAAATCAAAGACGAGCAGAGAACTAATAAGACCTATTCTACGAAAAATTCTAGAAAATGAGAATAGAATTAGATTACCTATCGTGGGGTATAAAAATAAATTTTGAAGAAGGAAAAATGACCATAGAGGAAAGAGCGTAACCAAAAAACCCTCAATTCTGGAATGGCACATCCTCTGCACTATGTAGCAGACTTAAGGGGTAGATAATTCATGGTATTTCCATGGTGATCTTGTGCAAATACCATGGAGGCAGAGATGTAGCTCAGAGAGCTGCGGAAAAACAGAATTTCTGAACGAAACAGGTTATCATCTCATGCGTAGTGACTTGTGACCGATGATGTTTAGTGTTTTGGCAGGGATAACAAAGTGTCTCCCGCCCGAATGTTGACCGTATATCTTATTACAATCCATGACAGAGATCACACCGAGAACCGTAAAACATCTCATCAGTCCTATAGCTATTCAATAGAATTTAATAACCAGTACTGTGTTATTTATGAGTTAGGTAGTGCCAGCTAACGGCTCGGAAGAAACAAATGCATCATTTATAGCTTTTGCAGTATGAATAAACTTTAGGTTAAGACAAGATGTGATCCATGGAGTTAAAACTTAAAACCATATGATAAGTCAATCAATGAAATGCGTAAGGAATCCCGGATGATATGAAAGAAAATAATTACATGCGCAAGAGGATATTAGAACTATATTAAAGGTTATGTTTATATAAAAATCATGTTGTAATTTAAATATGCACAGTAATTCATTTGCTGAATGGTTTGGTTACTGATTGTAGCTGTAGCATAAAAAGTAATTTTTTATTTTATTTTCATTATAGTATGGTTGTTACAAGTGGTATCAGAGCTAAAGGTTGCAACATTGGTGCCTTTGGGATTTGTTAAGCGAAAATAAATTGATGTATGCTATCAATGGACAATAGTTAAGGTATGATTCTAGAAATCTACATAATAATTGATATATGATTCTAGCAATCTACATATTGATTGATATATGCAGTAGTCTACTTTGTCTACTTTTTACATGAGATGTGTGATTCATGTTTATAACTACATTTGAAGAGTAATGAGTAATAGATGTTGTTGTAAAACGGTTTTCATAACAGTGTAATACTGTTGAGGATAAAGGGATAATAAAACCTCTGTTTTACTTATGAACAATGTGAGTCCTCACTAGTGAAAGTGAGAGTTAACTATTAACCTGAGTCCTCACTAGTGAAAGTGAGAGTTGACTATTAACATTTGGGTATATGATATATGACCCATACATTTAACAAAAATAAGTAAAGTTATTACGCACTACTTGAAAGAGATGAATGTGTATAATGATGGTGTGTGAAACTAATGCATTAATGCAAAAGATGGGAAAAAGTACTTGAAAATGAATATAAAGTGTTCTAAAATGGAATTGAATGAACCCTTTCAGATTTTAAAAATATATAATGGGTCAAGTAGTGAGACTCGACTATAATGACTGGTTGTTGAATGACTAAGTTTTTGAATGAGTCATGTCATGGCTGCAATACATGAATTGGTTTTGATTAAATATTATTGCAAGTTCTGAACAAGTAGTTACTTCATGTGTCAGAATGTAGGTAACATTACGCTAGTGGAATTGGAAAATGTTGAACTATTACCCATAGGACTGTTACCCTAACCATTATTGATATATACCCATTAACGAATATTTGTATATAAATGTATGTATGACAACATTGTATGCAAGAAATTAAAATGATGGCGTAAGATAATACGTGCTTAGGAAATGCATATTTACAATTAGCATTGTTGCTTATAGTAAGCATCGGTAGCTTAATGGCAACAAGAAAAACCTATGAAAGTAAAATATTGCAGTGAAAATTACAACGGTAATTGATAAAGTATCATGCTATAATGTGCATTATTGTGTTGTCTGGTAAATAAGAATGTATAACACATGTATATTATTTATGTTCCCTATTAAATCTAGATAAGGGCAAGTATGATGTATGTTGCTTATTTTTCTTTATGTATAATGCACAAATAATTCATTATGTAATTACTATGGAAAACAATACTAAGAGAGGAATTTAACATGCCAGACAGTTGTGAACAATTGTGAAAAGCTAGAAGGCCTTGGGTTGATGGAGGTTGCCTGCCCGGGGGAGTTGATGGTGCTTACCTGCCTAGATTTCCTCTCCCTATAGACATATGATCTCAGTAAGGGAAAGGAGTGTGCCAAGATGGTGAAGACGAGAAAACTTGAGGCAACTCTATTTGATTTTGGAGCCTATTGGAGGAGGTCCAAAATTTCTCATAGACGGGACGCTGTCAGAGGAATAGGCATGATGTTTCCAAGAGGAATCCATACTGGACCTGGAATGGTCTTTTGTCAAATAACTGTTTGGATGTGAAAATGACTGGATTTGGTTGCGGAAACCAACTCCCATGGGTTGGGAGGAGAATTTTCTTTACCATTTTGGTTCTCATAGAAAAAGTTAAGTAATAAGTTATGTGTTACATAAAAATGAATTTTTATATGATTGTGTAAACATCTTATGTAGATATTAAGAGGAAAGGAGCTTAGCACTTGGAAAATGAATTACTGAATGTATAAGTTCATTTATTTTATTACTAAGTTGTTTGAATGTCTTAGTACAGGCTAGGGTATGCACATGGTGCATTAATTAACCATTGGTACGATTAGAGAGCTAGGTGCTCTCCGAGTACTTTTTTTAAGTACTGTGTGGATGTCTTTAGCAGGAGCTAAGACAATGTGCACGTGATGCATTGATTAGAGGGTTAGTGCTCTCTGAGTACTTGTGGCAGTACTCTGATTAAAACATATCTTGATATTGCATGAATGTTTGATAATTGCAAGTATTTCATTTGATTGAAACTATGTGACTAATGTGAATGAATTTTCTAGTCATACATTACAGGCTCTTTCCATGGAGTGTTGATGGATTTTTCAACCATTCTCAGAGAAATTGTGTAAAAGCCATCATTACTTCCAATACTAATTGGTAAGTAATGGTAAGTTGGAATATATATTTTTCTATATTTTTATGAATTGAATAAGGGATAAGTAGTTAAAAATGGAAATCTTTCATTACTGTAATGCATACAACAGTGGAGAAACAAGGTAAAGGAATTTTTTTCTAAGCTTGACGAGCGATGAGAATTTGGTTTCGTTCCAAGCTCCTTTCCTGTAGAATCTACCAACGATGAACAATGAGTCGGAATCTTCCTGTTGATTATAAGGAAAGTTGGTAGAAGAAGTCGATCAATAGTTCAACGTTTCCTCAATGGACCAACTCATTCATCAAAGACCTTTTGTTAGCGAAATTAGTGAGCAAGTGGCTGGAAATTGATCTTTCTCGAGAGATGATAGCCTGTTTCTGTAAAGTTTAATTTACCCTTCCTTGAAATCCACCAGGCATGAGAATTTTAGTTCCTTCCTTGAACCCCTCGTTCATTTTATGTTTACCTCCAACTCAATAGAGTATGGAAATCGTGAAGGAAAGTTGGATACCATGAAGGAAGGCAACACATCTCTAATCCATATTTGACCAATGTGTTTCAAGATATAAGTATTCTTATCATTCTTTTCTTGAAAGAATAATTTGCATACAAACAATATTATAGTGTCGAAAAGATGCATATTAAATTCATTGCATCGCTTAAGCATAGTAAAAGATAAATAAGATAGCTTGTCTGTATATATATAAGCATCTTATGTAAAATATAGGATGCTTGTTTTATTTTGAAATGGATTTCATACATGTGTATGAAAATATAGTGAAATCCAAGTTATTCTCTTGAAAGTAAATATAGATTAAAGAGGGTAATTCCTGAATATATATATTTCATGGGTTGGGAGATAAGTAATGAGTTTTCTAGGAATAAAAGTCATGAAGAAACCCTAATAATTTCACATATATGTTTCTTTGGGAAAGATCATGTTGAATCTTGTGTGAAAGGAATAATTTCTACTTGGGAAAATATATTGTGAAGTTGTTCTTCTTGGAAAGGGTAACCTCTTGAAAAGAGTGCATGTCGACTCTTTGATTTGGGTGTAGCTAACCCTCGTATTTTTTCCTAGTTTTATGCATAAAAGAAGGTTATATATGATAAATTCTTGAGAGAGAAGCATAAGAAGCTTTCAAGTATAAAGGCAACAAAAACTAGGTTATGATAACTTCCTAATGCAAATGAAGTATGCATTTGTTTACATAAAAAGAACAGTTAATGATGGTAGAATTATAAGAAGGGAATAATGTGCTGCCTACGTTAAATAAGGGTTATTTTGATAAGCTCTTGCATGTATCGAGAATAGAGATTGTGTTATAGAGGTATGATTATTTGCATGGATAAAATAAATATTGAGCTATCTTAATCTTTAGGAAAATATGTGAGTACCTTTATGCTAACAAAACTATTATGTTAGTTTATGTTAGTTTTATTTTGGAATAAGATCATGTATATTCATGCAATATTTGTAGTAGATTTCATTGGAAAGATATACATTTGTATGTGGGAAATGTTAACATGTTTTGTTATCCTACATTGGAAAAAAAATTCTTTGGCAAAGAAGATGAATTAACTATCCAAAAAAACTAAAGTAATGTTTTGGTTTCCTTGAGACATATATATGGGTAATGTTGGTATAATATTTGGAGAATAAGGCATGTATTCTTATGCTTTATCCCATTAGTTTTATGGAAAATAAAACATGTCTTTGCATGCCATTTATGTTATATTTCCTCGAAAAGGGAATACATGTTTGCATGCTCTATTGTGTTAAGTATTCTTTTGGGAAATCATTCTAGAAATTTATTCATTGTATGCATAGGAACACCATTCATCATGTTAGCTTTAGCACCAAAAGCAATAGCTAAAGGGCCAGTTATTTTGCTAAAGTTTAAGAAACACGAATGCACATTGTGTCATTTTCCATTAAGGGAATTCCTGGAAAATTGTAGTGAATTGTCCTGTACGAATGTGAGCGTGTGCGAGAAGTGTCATAATAATGTGGGGTTTATTTTGACATGAATTGATAATTACTTTATTACATCAAGGTAGTGATGTTAGAAGAAAGAATGTTCTGATATTGTATTCACATTTCATGTATGCACATGAATAAGTGTTAAAGGATCACTTAAAGATTGATTATTGGGTGATTGAGGCTTTATCTAATCATGCTATAAAAGATTGTTGATGACATCAATAACAGAAAGTGAGCATGACTTATGAAAAGGAAATATTATACTTAACATGGTAGCAGGTAAATGATTATGGTCATGCAGAAGAGTGTGAGCTGCAGGATGATCCAATGTACAATGGTCCATTGTAGGTATAGCCGGATGGCGAATTTCAGGTCGAGCCACAACACATACTTAACCAGAGGAAAATTATGCTCCGGAAAACGAGTCATCACCCAGGTTAAAGTGTAGTGGAAGCACTTCGGCCGGATGAGGCTACTTGGGAGGACGAAATATTTGTGCATGTCTTACCTAGAGCTCTTTTCAGAGCTAGACTGAGACACTAAGGATGGTGTTACTTCCAGGGGGGAAGTTGTGACAACTACATTAATGATAACTAGTTGTAACTAACTAGTTAAAAGACAATTTTAATTATTGTTTCAAGGAAATATTATTAATTATAATAATAAATTATTTATGAAAAATAACTTGATAAAAAGTAAAAGCTGATGGTAAATTTTTTCCAAGAACTGGAAAGAGGTTTGGGACAGTTGGAAATAGTTACCTACTCCTCTTGGGATAACCGACTGATCCTAGGGAGGAGTGGGGGGGTTATGTTCATTGATTAAGGGTAGAGTGAATAATTTTCCTGAGCTGGTAGAGAACAGTGGAAAGATCACTCAGCAGATCCTGAATTAATTTCTGGCACTGATTAGACTATGAGTCCTGAGGTCATAACAGAAACTCCACTGTTAACCCGTACCTTTCCAAGACTGGAGCATGGGGGCAAGAGGAGGACGTAATCACCTCTCTTGATGGTTGGGAGGACCGCAGTTATAAACTGTATAATCAGATAAATATACTGTGTTAATTCTATGATTAAATATTGTGTTATTCTTTGACTAGGAAACGCTCAGGAAGGCTTTGCTAAGGTCTAGAACAATAAAAATATTCTAAGATAGATGCTGGAAAAGTTTGTGGTGAACTATTTCTTGATTTATAAAAATGAACCTGTTATGTGTTTTATCAAAGCACTGTGTGAAATATGTAAAATAGAGGCACACTGGAAGTAAAAAAAAAAAAAAGACTTTGAAGAATGGTTTAAGATTATTTAAGTTATGTTAGGAAGAATTTATATAGTATTTCAGAAATTCTTATAGACAATATGTAACTATTTAAATGGTCTAGAATACTGTATAAAAGAATATAAAAAGTGTATTTAATAATAGTGAGTCTTTTAAAATGAAAATCTATCATTGAGGAGACTATTGGCCGAGGGTATAGGTGAAAACCTTAACCCAGGGTGCATCGTCCCTCATAAAATGTACACGGACAGTAGTCAGGGTGGTCCAGTCACCATAAACAAGACTACTATTGCCTGACTGAACTTATAAAATCTAATGAGGAAACAATAAATCTAATGAGAAACAATAGACAAAGATTATAAATGTTACCTATGCAAATGCACACTTTTGGTAATTTTTACATAAGAGTAATCTTTACAAAAAATAGGAAATGGAGGTCGGATATGGGCTGAGACCCAGAAAAATATCTACCCTGGGTAAATGTAATTATTTAAATTGAATACATTTCCTATAAAAAATATTACATTCACAATGGAAACAGTAAAGATGCATACCCATTGAAAAGGGAAAAAAAACCAGGAGGGACATTTCGAGAAAAAAGAAACAGAAACCAGAAGGAGACCCAAGGGTCTATAGCTAATGAATAGAACAACAAAATAAGAATTTACTCTTCCTCACAAGATACATCAAAATCGAGCATTAAAATAAGTAAACATTCCTAACAGTTTCCAAGATTTAATTACACAGTAAATGCCAGAATGGGGAATGCATTTAAAACAAGAATTAAAAATCCATTTCCTCGACTCAAAATGTAGATAATGAGACGGTAAGATGAGAATGCCTCTGAATTATTATAGTCTTTTTCCTTACATAATCCCTTATTAATACATTTTTCTTAAAATAAACTACAGAGGTTCAAGCCCTAGCATGGGCCGACTGTTAAGTAATAAATCCATCCTATTGAAAAAACCCGTGAAGATTTAGAAGGCCATTTGAAGATAATTGAAAACCCCTTGATAGAAGCAAGAATTTAAGTACCTAGAACAGTGAGCTAGATGAATCAGCCATGTTTGAGGCTGTTGATCACAATCAGATCTCTATCTAATTTTTCATGGGCAATCTGCTTAAACAATCTGTATCCCTTCCTTTTTCCCTGAAAACCCATGTTAGTGCCTATCGTTACCACCTTCCTCCGCCTCCAAATTGCACAGAAAAAGGCGGAAAGCTCACTTTTAACATATTTAAATCCTGGCTCTTTCGGCCCTAGCTCCCTTATCTTTTCCTCCACATGATCGTGAGCCGGAAACCAAATGGTAAACCTGGGAGGCCCTATCGAATACAGCCAGCGGGCTCATTATGAGTCGTCCGATCAGATCATAGATCAATGAACCATAGCTTTCCCGCCTTTGTGGTCCCCGCGCCCTAAAAACCACCGATTGAAACAAGTTGTTTTCCCTGCACCGCTTTTGAAGGGCTGGCGATTTTTCTCAAATCGCATCGATTCCATTCAGCATGCGCCGCGTGTCCCCATGTACGATCCCAATACCGCCCTATTTCGCACATTATCTTTCAGTCGAAGACGTGCAGTGAAATCAACGAGAGTCGTTCGATCTATGTGGCATCATCCAACGGTCGCCACGCTGTGAAGCTGTGCGTGTGTTTAGCCCTGTGTACAGTGTCCCGGGCCCACCACTTCATTGCTCTCCAACGCTTTTTGTACCATTCATCTCGTCCTGTGATCATATGGCCCAGATCATTTGTATGACCGGCTGTTGACCGAGTTTCCCCAACGTCACTTACCCCACGGGTTCGTCGCATTTTCCTCCACCATGCATACATTCCGTCGTAGGTTATATGGTAATATTTCACATTAATAGCCTCCGTCAACCTGCATCATTCCACCGATCCGCCATGTCTGCAGTATCATTTCCATTTGACACCGCCCCATTTCACCACTTCGACAAGTCTGCATCACCATGTCCATGGATCCCGTCACGTCATCGTCCCTGTGTCCGGTTTTTTTTAACATGTTTGTGGGTTTTTCAAGTTGCAGAGACGAGAAACCACAATTAATCACTGCCTCCATTACAGAAGTCGAAGATGCATCAGAAGATCAGCTTGCAGAGGTGAAATTTATGAAGAAAAGCCCTGGGTAGCTGCTGAGACATGACCTTCATTAAATAAAGCAGAATGGAAATCTGTCAAACTCCTCAAAAATAATTCGAAAGGAAGATTTCTACAGATAGAGACATTAGTGTCGCAGCAAAGGGTATCAGTTGGAAATCAAGGAATTCAGTGTACGGCGCTGAAGATTTTTAATAGCAATCCAACATTCAAGAGGCAAAGGGTACAAATGCATAAAAATCATATCCTCTGGGTCTTATTTCAACAAATTTTTCTCTCAGAAGAGTACAGAACGTCACATATTTTATTCTTCATACCTTACCCCTGGAGAAATCTGCACCCACTGCATTTACATCATGGAGCTGACTGCAGGGTACATGTAGCATTTTGTAGCCGTCAAATAGTATGGGCGCGAATCTTTTCACCATTTTGTCTTAATGAAACAATTAATTGTTTTCACCTACTTCTTTTTAGCTTCTCTTCTCCTTCCTCTATAAAAATGAGGAAGAAAGACATTGTAAGGGTTCTAGATTTTTATCAGAGAATTGTGCAGTGAAAGGCATTTCTTGTATACATCTTGTAAAAGCTCTTGTATGAAGGCTCAGAGCCCGTAGAGTCTCAATGAGGAGGAGTTCTATCTGTATTAGAGGATTCTAGTCTTTGGTATCCCACAATATGTAACTTCTTTTTATGTGTTTAATACAACATTCCACTTTATCCATCTTCTTGTATCATGTACTGGAATGCGAGTGGCTCACTGATTTTAGGTAAGGATTTATCCTAGTTGATACCCATACTTGGATCAGTCAAGCGCTTTAAATATGGCTCAGGAATGACATACTATTTCATGTTCATTTCATCCATTTTTCTGCTATGTTAGTTGCTGTGGGAGGGTGCTTTTAAAACGCCATTGTCATGTATGGATTCTTAGAATGATAAGCCCATATATGGTTCTGTTGTGTATCTGGGTATCAGACCAAAGATAACTAATATCTTCTTATATTTCTTTCACCGCATACACCTTCTGATATTCGATTTCTGTGGCATATTACTTGAATCGGCCCTCTTTACAGTAAATTGTCTCTTAACTGTCTGACGCTTTTGTGTTGGAGCTTTGCATCTTGTCTCTACAACATTACTTTCCTTGTGGCAGTTTCTGTAAGTTCTGGTCCCATTAAAATTAATTTCCTTGTTCTACAAGAGATATCAGGAGAGTTTTGGATTGACACCCCAGTTTTATGATACACTTCCTGCTATGATAAGATGTCCTAGGCACTGGTCTATGGCAAATCTAGGCTGTCTCTAGGAGAGACAATCTCTGTCGACAACAGAGGCTAACCTTGAAATGAGTATGAATTGAGTTGAGAGATCTTATAACCATGGGGGTGTGTCGACCCATAGAATTCAAACCTGTACAATGGTAGAGAAAGGCAAATGGGTAAGGGAACTTCTCAAAGCTGAAAATTAACTCTATTCTAAGAGAAGAACAAATTTCATGTTAAGGACATAATGTTTAAAGTCTTACCAAAGACATCATTCATTTGGAAATTTTCCTTTCAGCATCAAGCCTTAACACTGCAAATAAATGCAGAAGTTAAGAATGGTGAGACTTAAATTAAATACGAGCAGAGAACTAAGAAGACCTATTCTACGAAAAATTCTGGAAAATGAGAATAGAAATAAATTACCTATCATAGGGTATAAAAATCAATTTTGGAGAAGGCACAACGACCACAGAGGAAAGAGCGTAACCAGAAAATCCTTAGTTCTGGAATGGCATATCCTCCGCATTGTGTAGTATACGTAAGAGGTAGAAAATTCATGGTATTTGCACGACGATCTCGTGAAAATACCATAGAGGCAGAGTTGTAGCTCATAGAGCCGCGGAAAAATAGAATTGCTGAATGAAATAGGTTATCATCTCATGCATAGTGACTTGTGACCGATGTTGTTTAGTGTTTTTGCGGGGATAACAAAGTGTCTCCTGCCCGAATGTTGACTGTAGGTCTTATTACAATCCACTGCGGAGATCTCACCAAGAACCGTAAAACATCTCATCAGTCCTATATCTATTCAGCAGAATTTAGTAACCAGTACTGCGTTATTTATGAGTTAGGTAGTGCCAGTTAATGCCTTAGAAGAAACAAGTGCATCATTTATATAGTTTACAGTATGAATAAACTTTAGGTTAAGACAAGACATGATCCGTGGAGTTAAAACTTAAAACCATATGATAAGTCAATCAATGAAATGTGTCAGGAATCCCAGATGATATGAAAGAAAATAATTACATGCGCAAGAGGATATTAGAGCTATATTAAATTTTATGTTTATATAAAAATCGTGTTGTAATTTAAATATGCACATTAATTCATTTGATGAATGGTTTGGTTATTGATTGTAGTCGTAGCATAAAAAGAAATTTTTTTTTTTCTATTTTAATTATAGTATGGTTGTTATAACTGCGTATGCATGTTTCAAGTTCAACATGTATTTATGTATGGGTGACGTTGTATGATGTTATCAGTGGTGCGACCTCTGATTTACAATTTTGTTTCAGAGTTAAAAAAATTTTAAAGGAAAAAACTATACTTAATTTTTTAAGAAAGTTCGAATATTACAATTTTGTTATTGTACCTGCCAGCGTCAAGTTCTGCTTGATAGTGACATTAATTCTCTTTGATTAGACATATCTCTTGAATTTTTGTATAGTGGCTATAGTTAAGTTTTAATATTTTTTTAATTTATTTTTCTTGCATCTAATTGGTGGATAGTTTCAACATGTTATTGCAAAATGCATAGATCTTAGTGCCAATTTCTATTGTTTATTATTTAAAATTATTTTTCCTTGCTTCTTATTGGTTGAAATTATTCACTTTTTATTGCCACTCGTTCTGCAGTGCCGTCATTTCTACATCGTCGTCCTTTATATGATAATCTTTGTACAATAAAACATTATTACTACTGAAACATGATATGATTATTCCGTCTGAATATGCAATGTCGAAATGACGGAGTGTGTTCCGTAGACATCTGTCCTGTCGTATTTATAAATACATCTGTCTTGTCGTATTTATAAATACATTCCGTCTGATTATCAAACATTGTATAAAATACCATAGGTCTACACCCTTTGTAACATTTCATTCAAATCATAAATAAATTTATAACCAAACCCGACATATAATTTCGACCATATGCATATTAACATCTATGTGAACACTCTACCATGTATTTGAACTCACTTGAATTAACTCAACATGCGTAGGCTTTATCACAATTCAACGTAGGTAGATACCACACATACACATATTTTCTCCCTGAACCAAGGGTTGAGGAACCATATTCCAAAGCGTACGGGAATCGTGCTGAACCATATTATATCGTGGCTCGACCCTTTTTATAATCACCAACCATAGCTTATAATAAATCCCTTATATGTTAAAACGATTTCAACCAGGCCCCACACATCAAATTCATTAACCAAACGATTTCAATGCCAAATCAATGGCCATATCTGACTTATCCACCATCTGAGTTGTGACGCGACTACCCTTGGATCACTCAGCCTCGGGATCGGATGATCTATAGCAATATCGCGTTAATTTTCCCATTGAGAGTTAACACATAAAATTCACACGATGAGGGTGGTATTGGCCCATTGACGTGGCAGAATTCCACTGTATCGCGTTTTTTTTTAGTGGATTTGGCTTCGCACAAAAGTGGTGCGAAATAAGTTGTTTTGGTTTCGCAAAACCATGCCGGATTTGAATAGTGACTAACTGGATTCTAACTGTGGTTTAACATATCCATTTAACTTATTTCGTCCAATGTTCACGATATATACATATATGCCCGACCTTAATATAAGGCCAGCGCTAATACACAATATTTGGGCCCACATATAAAATAAACATATGTCAACATAACAATGCTGACCATATGTGTATTAAATCTGCACGCCCATCCAACGGCTGGGACGACGTTGGATTGGTTTGGATGATCCAACGAACAAAACTCAATATCGAATGATTTAGTTGCACGAACGTTAATTCACAAAAGTTGCGCAATGAGAGTGGTTTTTCAAAACTGCTCATGGACACGCGTCACCCAGTTTATGAGATCGCGTTCTTTTCTTAAATACTACTTACAACCCTTCTTTCTATGCGATACTACTGGACTTAGACTCTAAACCGCATTCACTATTCACACAAGGTTCCGCCTTCGTTCACGGTTCCATTCCCGCGTGGTTAGGTACCAATTCGTTGTGTTTTTAAGACTTCTTCGTTCTGTTGCCTCAATTAACTCCGCGTGCGGAGATTTAACTCAATTGTCACTATTATGGTCCCAACCAGTTATCGAGTTCTTTACTATCCGACCTCAACACCATCCACACAGAGATTTAACGACCCTCTGCGTCCCTCCTTTGCTGGCATTCAACAAATACATGGGTTTCCTTATCACAATAGAATTCAGAATTTCCTCCAACCACTCAACATTGCTCCCTTAATGGAAAATCAATTAACTCCTCATGCATTTAGTGAGACATCGACTCTTTCGTTGAAGACAGGGCAACATCTAAGCCTTATCACCGAATCATATGCATACATAGTTCATGGATTTGTTTTATGTTTTAAATGTGCTACGACACATATTATAATAACAAATGAAAAATCCCGTGAGGCTATGATATAACATTACACAAAAACAGTGTATAAAAGAAAAAATAGAGAATGTAATTATAAAAATTTAAAATTTAAATTAAATTATGTTTTAAATAAACTTTATCATTTTTGTATTATTATTTATTTTAATTATAAAAACTTTAAAAAATTATTTAAAAAATTAATTGTAAAAAATTATTAGGATTAGGATCATGCAATAACCCCTACTCTCTATGGTCAAAACTCACCATCAACATTCAAATTGGCGTTTATAACTCTTTCGACCAATACATATATGTGTTTCTATGGAACCAAGAATTGCCTTTGTTTTAACACTGCAATGTTGGATATCAACCAACGATACCATGGACGCTTAGCATATTCACCAAAATGTCTTTATATATGAATGTTCGCGATATATACATATATGGCGCCCGACATTAATATAAGGCCAACACTAATACACAATATTCGGGTCCACATATAAAATAAACATATGGCAACGTAACAATGCTGACCATATCTTTGTTAAACCTGCACGCCCATCCAACGGCTGGGACGACGTCGGATCGGTTTGGATGATCCGATGAATAAAACCCAATATCGCGTGATTTAGTTGCACGAACGTTAATTCAAAAAAGTTACGTGATGAGAGCGGTTTTTCAAAACTGCTCATGGACACGTGTCAGCTAGTTTACGAGATCATGTTATTTTCTTAAATACTACTCACTGCCCCTCTTGCTACGCGATACTACCAGACTTAGACTCTAAACCACATTCACGGTTCACACAGGGTTCCGCCTTCTTTCACGGTTCCATTCCTACGTGGTTAGCTACCAATTCGTTGCATTTTTAAGAATTCTTCATTCTGCTACCTCAATTAACTCCGCGTGCAGAGATTTAACTCAATTCTCACTATTATCATCCCAACCAGTTATCGGGTTCTTTACTATCCGATCTCAACAACATCCACACAGAGATTTAACGACCCTCTACATCCCTCCTTTTCTGGCATTTAACGAATCCATGGGTTTCCTTATCACAATAGAATTCAGAATTTCCTCCAACCACTCTACATTGCTCCCTTAATGGAAAATCAATTAGCTCCTCATTCATTCAGTGAGACATCGACTCTTTCGTTGAAGACAGGGCAACCTCTAAGCCTTATCACCGAATCATATCCATACATAGTTCATGGCTTTGTTTTATGTTTTAAATGTGTTGCGACACATATTATAATAACAAATGAAAAAGCCTGTGAGGCTATGATATAACATTACACAACAACAGTGTATAAAAGCAGAAACAGAGAATGTAATTATAAAAATTTAAAATTCAAATTAAATTATGTTTTAAATAAACTTTATCATTTTTGTATTATTATTTATTTTAATAATAAAAACTTTAAAAAATTATTTTTAAAAAATTAATTGTAAAAAATTGTTAGGATTAAAATTTGTTGAAATGTTAAATAAATCTAATACAAATAATAATATTTAAAATTGTGATTTTTTTTAATAATTTTAGTAATTGGGATTATGTTAAATTGTTATAGTGAATAATTATTATTTTTCTAATTAAGATTCAAATTTTCACCAATTACATGATAAACATTAATGTCTTGATGATTATTACCTAAATTAGTTATATTTGAACTAACCTATACCCTTTTCGTATATATGTATATTAACTTCACGGTTTGATGGTTTTCGAACTCCACACATCTGAGATATTTCAGCCGTTAGTATTAATTGTAATGTGAGTAATTATATCAATTTAATGGTTTTGATATTTCTTGGGATCTTATCTCATTAAGTGTTTCGTGCCGATTTTTATGGCTCTATCAATTCTGTTCAACTTGCTATTTTAACTAATTCACTTTCCCTTTCCTATGCATATAAATGCATGTGAGTCTGGGCAGTTCACTCTATTAGTGTTGTGTAGAAGCTTCTCCATTAAAGGTTATAAACCTTTTCAAATAATATGAGATCTGGTTCTTTTAAATGAACCGCCATAGCACTTTGACTTTCTGACTATGGTATCAAAGGTATATAAACCTACGTTCATGCCTTTTTAAACAAATATCTATGCCTTGAGCTTAGAACCTTTGGCAGCATAATACCTTTCCTCATAAAGGAGGGTTAGACTATCTCAATCATAGTCTTTAACCAACACTCAATCCGCGGTTATATTAATTCCCTTCGAATGTATTTGAAACAACGTTCAACCCTTGCCACATTAACTTTAGCCTTCAAATATGCTTTGTTCTGAATGTAATATGGTTGAGACCATAGGTAATAAAGGTAAGGTTATAAGGCCATGGATCATTATATAAAGACTTTTATCATAGGTCGAGACGAATAAATTAAGTTATGTTTGTACCATATATTGTACAGTGACGAAGGAACCTGACCCCCGAGGTACTTGACATCAGTGGTGAACTTCTCTAGACTGACGCGCAGTCATATATAGCATTACCAAGTACACATCAGCCACATTCTAATAAGAACATCATAAATAAAATTGTGATGCATGGAGCTTTTATTACTTGTATCATCGTCTCTATCTATTTGGACAAATAAATTAATTTATATTTTAATGTTATTAATTATACATAGAATCATTATCAACAATAAGGTTTTCGGCATCAAATATGGAATTTATGATATTCATTATGCAAGTACAGTACTGAGTTGGAGGATCTAGTCGATGTCACAGACACCCCATGTAGATCTCTTGATATTAACAACCATTAATTCAAAATTAAATGGCATAAAATTATGGGACTTGTGCGAGTTTCTACTTTGTAGTTGCTATTTTTCTTGAACCTCTGTCAATTTTATTTCTGCTCTTTATATTTTCTGTTGTTGACCGTTGAAATCGTTATATTCTTCTCAAGACATCTGCAAGTGGATTTACCATGCGACTCGACACTTTACAAGCGAGCTTTTGCAAGTCAGGATGGAACTGTGCGCCTCCAGTTGGAAGGTCTGCCAAGCATAATTTCTCTTTCTCTTTCAGGTAATTCCACATATTAAATTCCCTTTCTTGCTTTGATTCTGAGTGCAAAATGGATGATATTATACTTGCAATTTACATATTATGGACTCTGTTTTTAAATGATAGCCAATAAAACATTGATCATCGCAATTCCATTCGAATTTGATAAATTTGTTGTGTTCTACAAATCTCATTTCTTTTTAACAAATTCATGAAGTTCCTAGAAGTACTTATCAAGATTATATCATTCAGAGAAAACATAGAAAGCAGAATTTTGTTAGGTCCCTAGCATGAGAATACCATTTGTATCAGCCTCGGAGGATTCAAAGTCATTTCCCTTGGAACGACTCTATTTACTAAAGCCTCCGTTCATTGAGAAATGTAGATTATTATCATCATCATTTTCTCAATCAAATTCCACTTCATTTCTAGCTTCGGCATTACCAGATCAAAAGTTATGCTCTTGTTCATAGAACAACAGATTAGCACCATTATTATCATTTCTATCTGAAAGAACTTCGACCTTCACTTTATGATGCAAAATTCAAAGGCCTTTATTGCATCGTTCCCTAGTTTTTGCATTCCATGGCCAATGATGGAGTTTCTAGACGTTAAATAACATCCAAAGGCGTGCAGATTCGAAACAAATATTAAATGTGATGACAACAGGGGAGAGAAAGGAAATACTTCTATTCCTTAATAATAAAAAATATTGTTACAATGTCTTCCTCTCACAGAGGGATTTACAAAATAGTGACTTCTGCAAGACACAGTGCACAAAACTTCACTCTTTGTCTCTCAGTTCAAAAAGAAAAATACTGTTGTGTAAAACTATTCTATTTCGCACTCTGCTGTGCTTTTTAAAATAAAAACATAACACTCTATTACAAAGGCTCTCGAGCATTTTATATGTCGTAGCACATATAACATTAAAAATAAAACTAAAGAAATACGCCCTTTCGGGGCCACCCAAAATGAAGGCGTATATTAAAAACAATGAAATGTTTTAACATTAGCTCTTATAACAAAGGACTTTATAAAAAATTTGTCGTGCATATAAAACATATTAAAACCTTTGACATAAAACCTTTGCATCGCGCGATGAATGAAAACAAAACTCCACCGGATTTCAAAAGGCGATGAACCAAATTGCATTAATGCATTTTGCATTACAAATCTCTCCCTGCTGACATCACTATCTGTGTGCGCAATGGATTATTAAATCCATCGTATAAAACCACATCACGTCCGCCAAGGGCCTACTGACGTAGGCACGAAATGTAACATAAAAAGATCTTATCAATTCCACTGAATAAAATGCATTAGGTTCAGTTTAACACAATATAAACAAGCCATTCGAAAAGTTCCGATTCCGATGGAGGAACGAACCCACGATCAAAACATAAACTATGTTGTATAAAAGTGGATCGGGTTCGCGATTTCACATTGTGCAAACAGGCCATAAACAAAAACACTCCTGATGCGATTCAACTTGCGATTGACTATTGTAATGCTGCGTGGCCTTGTGGACTCGCGGACCTTAGCTTAAGGTGGAGGGCGATTTATATGATTGCGATGAATGCATCGCATTGGGCCATAACAAAAGGCTGTGGTATATATGAAATGTTCCGATTGCGATGAACGCATCCAAACTCGCCACATAAACAAGATACTGTGGGGACCACCAGGGTTTAAAAATAAAAATGCCCGTGTTCATATAAAAATAAAAATTATTCTGTTCACTGTATTTTAAATAAAAAGTACATTGTTTCACCCAAAACAGAGACTATCCCCGAACACAAAAAAAAGACTCTATTTTTCAAACGCAGAGGACTGGCGCCGATATTCAAAAAACTGACTGTTCACCATTTTAGAAAGCGGTTGGAGCACAAAATACTGGAGATAAAAAATGGAATAGTGAAAACAGAAGTAGTTAATAGAATAGACGCAAAGCCAAGGGTAGTTAAGATAGGCCTAGAAACAAAACTCTATGAAATAAATTAAAGTTCAAGTTGTTTTGTGGTTATTGGTATCCTCCAAGAAATTATTGGATTGTGTGCATATTATGAAGGCAAGAAAGTGCAAGCACCTCAGTTGAAAGTTGGTCAGAATTAATCTTTAAACAATTGCTTCCAGAACACAAGACACCTAACAAGAGTCATCGGTTTAATTGATCAAGTGAAAGCAGCACTAGGAGCAGTCAAAACAGAAGTAGAAAATAGAATAGATGCAAAGGCAAGGGTAGTTTATAGATTATTTAGTTATAGCTTACTAAAAATAGTACTTCTTACACTATAGTCTAGAGATTTATAGCAAATTAGAGAAGCTACCCAAATAGTCACATTAGTCTTATTGCTATGGACCTAGGGTGGTGGTAGTCTTAGTCCCATGCCCTAAGTTATTATTATAGTATATTAAATTTTTCATATAGTCTAAATCAAGATTGTTCTATTCCATCTATTATTCACATTATCTTCCACATGTTACTATGTCTCAACTTCTGGTATTGCTCTTATTCTTCAGTCAGTTGATTCCTTTGGATAGTTAAATTGTTGTTTTTTCTTGATGTTTTAACAAAGTTAGGTGCGACTTGCTGCATTGAATGGAATCTATGAATTTGGAACGATGGAATGTAGTGTCATGAAACTTTCAAAGACGCTACAACAACTAATAGGAGAAGAAGACGCCGCTAATACCAAAATAGATTGTAGAAACAAAGCAATGGAGAAAACAAGTGCTGGATACTTTGCATGTAGACCTTGTAAGAGGTGGTTTAGCTGCAGCTTCAAATGGTGCAAATGTTGTTGTTGTATGCAGTACATTTGTTAATATGCAGAAAATAATAAGTGGTTTTCGAAGATCAACATGAAGGAAAAAAAAGAAGAAAACAAATAGTCAATACTTTAAATGTAGACAGTGTACCAGGTCATATAGATATGACTTCAGATGGTCCAAATGTTGTTGTTGTATACACCATCATTGTTAATGTCCATATAACAATGACTAGTTGTTAGCAATCATCATACAATACATTTATTTGTGATTAAAATGAATATTTTGTCTTATCATGAAAGGTGGTGTAACCACCAAATTTTCAAAATATAATGATAGAATTAGTACATATTATGTTGACCTATCTTGTCCAATATTTGCTACATTGACTTCCAAGTACATGCTTTGGTGCAATAAAGTTGGGGCTTGCATAAGGGATGAATGCTTTGTTATAACTAAGTCGATTCTCATGTTTAGCTTTTTGTATGAAGCATGTTGTTTCCTTGAAGATTCTATTATGCTACAGTCCATATGTGACTGTACATATATATTCGTAATTACAAGTATGTTGTTTACAACTAGCAAGATTAGTTTTACTAATCAAGACAGATACAATCTGTATTTCATGCTTTCTATTTTATACAAAATTCAATCATTTCTAGAATACATAGCTTCTATGTGAGATTCATGTCTTCAGAGACAATAATCAACGTTGCTTGTTGTTTTTTTTGCAGTGATACTTTTAAAATACAGAGAGATGCAAAATAGGAGCTAGTTACTTGCAACTTTGCTTCTCTTATTTTACTGTTTTGAAATCAAACATACAATATAACAGTAAAATTAGTATTTTGTGCTAGTAAACATTATCATAGACATATATTCAATAAAGAAAAAAATATTATAGAACCTCTTCTCATCTTTGAGAAAAAAAAAATCTAACATACATAGTAGTTAGTAAACAAATCACCATACGAATCTGAAGAATAAATGCATAGAAAAAATGGTTGAAATCATAGACATTGAAAGCTACCATCCAGCAAAAAAAACATCGCATAGATGCTAATATTGATATCGTTTTAATGAACCATAGTCTCTTCAGACTACAACAATTTGCATATACTCCTGGAGATTGTTTGTTCAATGCATTTGAAGTGCTTCTGCGCTTTCGTTACTCATCTATTGAACTGCGCAATGGAATAATAGACCATTTTCTCAACTGTCTACAGTGCAATGACACAGAGGCAAAATAATCATACCAATATGAACTAGATCCTGTCATGTTATATCAACTTCATGGAATTCACGATGTTGACACATACCTTCGTAGAATGCATTTTTCTGCATCTAATAGCAATTTCCAATCTGAAAGAGGCCTATGGGGAGACACATTTTGCATACGATGGCTATCAAAGTGGTTGAACATACCAATTGGAGTCTGGTCACTAACAATGAAAACAAGGTATTTGTTCTTCAACCATGATCTAGATACAATTCCACTAAACATTTTGTTTCATGATACAGATCCTATTAGTGGACATTTTGAACCCCTATTACACAAAAGATTACCTAGATGCAACTTTGTACCAAATTATTCCTTGTCACCTCTTTGCAAATATCTTGAAAACCATTATGAATCCATTTTTCATGAAATGCAAATTCATGGATTGCACATAGCAAAAACAACTATGTCGAAATGTGCCAATAGCATGTTCAGTGCAATTTGTCATTTAATAGCACCTGAATTTGATGAACAGTCTTTCAGACTCTACATTGTCCAATATTTTTGCAATGCACTGATGGCTAGGAACGAAGATGCATTAAATTGTATAGAAAAACACTTAACAAATGAAACTATACAAAGTCAAACAATGGTTGCAGGCTGGCAACAATACCTAATTAATATGGCAATGCCATATGAAAAAGGAGGAGTTGAGGGAACATCATTTTGCTTCCAATGGACATCGATCATATTCAATGTAAACATACAAATATGGTCATTTACCAGTAAAACCATTGTCAATTACTGCCCATCAAAAACAAATTTCAATCAAACGTACAACATATTATCATTTGAAACAAGTACATCACACATTCATTATGAACCACTACTATCAAATCAAAATACAAATCAGTGCAATCTGCAACATAGAATAGTACAAATGCATGAAAACACCAAGAATAGAATAAACTTGCGCAAATTGAAAAAAAATGATACGTACAAATGACCCAAATAAAATTGGAGAAAATAGAAATAAAATAGCAGATAAAAATTGTTCATCACGAAAAAGTACTCCCATAGAAATTTACAAACAACAAATTGAAGACACACCAAAAACCAAATGTCCAATATGTAAGACATTGCAATTTCAAAAGAACATCTCAAGCATTGGACTTGAATTAGAAAAAATGTACATAAACATATCTGGAAAACAGAAGACATTGCGTTTAAATATCATTTGTAGATCTTGCAAAACAACACTTGCCAATGCAAATTTTCCTCGCTTTGCAACACCTGAACAAATAAGACGTAATAAGCCATTGCAAACTGTAACAACACTTTCGGAGCTTGAGGAAAGACTTGTCGCATTGAGAATTCCCTTTGCACAAATAAGACAATGTGGCAAGAAGCGATCACAAATGGGCTTAATTGGTTCAATAATTGATGTACCTGTCCAGATGGACATTGTCCAAAAATCATTGCCACAATCCATAAACAATACAATGACAATTGATATTGCATTAAAACAGCGACTAGAATACAAGAATGCATATCAAATAGGAAAAGTGCATGTGCATACTGTCATGAGAGCACTTAAAGAACTATGTTCTCGAAATTTATGTAAAACTGAAAACATTTCCATTAATAGCAATTGGAATCATATACTTGAATTGGACAATAAATATAATACATCCGAGGATGACAACATTGATAGAAAAAGTGAAATGGATAGCATTTCAAAAAGTGAAAGACCAACTGAAACCTTAGTACATGAATTCATAGCTTCACAACGAATTCATGATTTACAAGACAAGATTATTGAAATAGCACTAGCTAAGGGACAATGACCAGTTGGGATATTCAAAGACAAACATGCAGAAGAAATGAGTTACCCAACACTATTCTTTGGAGATCCACGTGGCGATGATATAGTACAAATATTTTGTTACCAAGAAATAGTAAAATGGGAATTAATGCATTGCAGTGGTCACTTTTCCTATTACATCACAAATTTGTTCTTCAAGACAATGCAAATAATCATTGACAAGGTCATGTCATACATTTCAGTACAAATAAGGAAAGGAAAATTACAAGGAAGAAAGTTGTTATCAAAAGATGTTAAGTACAAACCCAACTTAGAAAAGTTACTAAAAAGTCACATTGGATACATAGATTTCAAACACATAAGAATTTATCCTGATTACCACCAACAAATGCAAAAACATATATTTGCAATTATACAACAATTAGGTTCTCCAAATCTCTTTTTTACATTTACGAGTGCAGAGCATTGTTGGACACCACTAGTAGAAACTCTTACTAAATTACATAGCAATAGAAATAAAAAGAAACACATTGAAACAATTTAGGAATACAACATTGATTGTCTTGTCAGAAAGGACCCAGTAACATGTACATGTTACTATAGACATAAGACAAATTCATTGAAGCAATTGATCTATCAAGATAATACATTTTTTGGCAAAATATTAGATTACTACTTTGTAACTGAGTTCAAAAATAGAGGTAGTGCACATGAACATGCTCTTATATGGATAGAAAATGTTCCAGTATATGGAATTAATAGTAACTTAGAAATTGAAAACTTCCTGGACAACTATATAACTTGTAGCACAAATCACCTTGATCCAGAACTCGCAAAGATACATGAACATCATCATACCAAAAGTTGTAAGAAAAGAAAAGCATCACAGTGTAGATACAAATTTCCAATGCTACCAATGAAAAGAACAAGGATTCTTGAACTAATTACTTTGCTACATGAATCAATAAATGAAAAAGTTTTGTCCTTGCAAAGCAACTTAGAACAAAAACACTATGACAAATCAACTAGTCATGAAAATTTTTTAGGTGAATTGCAGTTAACAGAAACTGATTACATTGAATTAATACAAAGTACATTAACACAACCAATGGTATTCTTGCAATGAAAACCATCAGAAATATGGAATAATATCTTTGCATACAATATGCCACACCTATGGAATGCAAATACAGATGCTCAATATGTTCTAAATGCATATGATGTGGCTTCATATTGCACTTCATATATGACCAAAGTTGACAGATCTATGACAAATGCATTCAAAAGGATACGAAAAGAACATGAAAAGAGAAAAATTGATGCTATTCAAATGATACGATCTCTAGGAAATTCTTTGCTTAACCTTCAACAAATTTCAGCTCAATAAGCAGTCCACATAGCTCTCTCCCTACCATTGAATCATAGTTCAAGAGAATGCAACTTTATAAACACAACACCAATAGATGAACGCACATTCATACTTAAACCAACCACTCTTCTTAAACAAATTCCTGACAACTCTGAAGATGTTATGTGCAGTTCTATAATTGATTACTATATCAATAGGCCTAATGCTATTAAGCATGTATGTTTAGCTGAATTTGTATCAAAGTATAGGAAAGATGGCACACCAATATCAAAAAGAAAAAAAGAAAAAGTAATTCGATTCATCAAATACAAAAGACACATTGACTATGAAAACTATTACAGAGAAAAACTTTTGCTATATGTTCCGTTCGAAAACAATGAAGATGCACTAAAGAAAAACTTCTTGACATGGAAGAGTGCATACATGTTGCATAAGAACACAATAAAGAACAATGAAACTAAGTTCACATATAACATGAACAAGAAATGGGGTGATTTGGAAGAAGCAATTCAAGAAATTGACAACAACACTGCAACTTCTAACCATACAATAAAAAAACCTGAAATATCCATTGATGTTACCGAGAAGTACGACTTGGCTAAAGATTTGCAATTTCCCCAATGCAATGACCAGAAAAGAAATCTTAACATTGGTTTTCAATTTACAAAACATCCATTTATGCTTAGCAATGAAGAATACTACAATATTAGGAGAATGCTTAATAGAGAATAACAAGCAATACTCAAAGACATTGCAATGAAAAAACGAAAGAACATAGAAAAACCATTCTACTTATTTTTGACTGGAGGAGCTAGTACTGGAAAAACATTCACAGCAAAAGCAATATTTCAAATTCTCATGCACATTTACAATGAGCATTACAATACAAACCCTTTGAAACCAAAAGGTTTGATATTAGCATATATAGGTAAAGTTGCATATAATGCAGGTGGAGTGACAATTCATTCTGCATTGCTAATGCCTTTCAAAAAATCTAGTTTTATTCCACTTAGCAACGATGTATTAGACAACTTAACACAACTGTACAAAGAATTAAGGGTTGTTCTCATTGATGAAGTATCTCTAATTGGAAGTTGTTTTCTATATCAAATTGATGATCGACTAAGAAACATTAAGCATAATCAAACAAAATACTTTGGAAACATTGATATCATATTTTGTGGCGACTTGTACCAAGCACAACCTATACAAGATTCACTAATATTTGAACAACCTACAATAAGAAGGCAACCAATAACATATGACTCTTGGAAAGAACATGTAAAGTACTATGAATTTCACATTGCAATGCGTCAAAAAAATGAAATATTCATTACCATTTTGAATAGGATGCATATAGATAATAAAAAAGAAGATGATTTGAATTAACTAAATAGAAATTGTATTAGAAATGCTCCTAATGATCCTACTTTCCCCTATCTATATTTTAGGAATAAATATGTAGCATTACATAACAAGAAAATGTTGTCTATTGTTCCTGGTAATGAAATTGTAATTGATGCAATTGATTACGAAGAAGAAAACCATGGAAACATACCATCTCATGCACGCATAGCAACATTGCCTTCACAAATTGTCCTAAAACTTAATATGCTAGTTGAAATATATGCAGGAAACTATGACTTACAAGACGGTCTAGTCAACGGTACAGATGGTATCATTAAATCATATGTAAAATTAGACAACTTTGATGTAATATGGATCAAATTCTATGATGAGCGTGTTGGCCGTCGACAAGAACATAAATTTTATTTTCTATATAGAGAAGAAATTTGTAGCGATTGGACTCCCATACTGTGCACAACAAAGCCAGTTTCTCTATTAGCAAAAACAGGCAACTTGAAAATCAGAAAACAATTTCCAATCCAACTAGCATGTGCATGTACAATACACAGATCACAAGGCTTAACACTAGACAATCTTGCATTTGATCCTTCAGGAATACGACGTCATGGATTAGTATATACAGCTCTTTCTCATGTGAGAAACATAGAATCATTGTATTTGATTAGTCCACTTAAGAAACAAAACTTCCGAATTCAACACAAAATTTCTGTTGAAATGGAACGTTTACAAAGAAACGCAAAGTGGCAACTAGACTACAACTACTCGTTATTAGAAACAAAAGCACACATTTCAATTATTTCTCTAAACACTTGCAGTTTACAAATACATATTGATGATTTGTTAAATGACTATGATCTAATGCAATCTGGCATCCTATGTTTACAAGAAACACATTTGAAAGATTCAATGCTTCTAAAAAGACTTGAAACATTCAATTGCATATCAAATAATAGTAAACATGGTTTGCTAATTTGTATGAAAAAGCATATAAAGATCTTGAAACATATTCATTTTGAAGAAAAAAACGTTGAGGCTACACTAGAAAATATGCTTCTTCATGACATTGATATTATAGTTGTCAATGTCTACGTTGCACCATATGCAACATTGAATGATACATTGGATCTTCTTTCAAAAGAATTATGTAGCATACATTCAAATCAAACAATAACAATTGTCGGCAATTTCAACATCAATATGCTTGGAAGCAACAACAAAAAAAACAAACTAAGATCGTATATGCACAATTACAACCTTAATTTTCTTTTAGAGACAAATAACAATAAAAAATTATCAATCATTGATCACATATGGTCAAACATAACTTGTAGCTATAAGACTTTCAGGTTAGATACATATTGGATCGACCATGATACTATTTGTCTCATCATTGAAGACAAAAATGCAACAGAAACATAGTGCAAATGAAAGTAGTCTAATGCTTTTTTCTAGTCAATAGTGTTAGACTTGCCTACTCTTGTCCTTATTATACAAATGAAATCAATAGTGAGTATTATTACCAAAGATACCTTTAATTTGTTTCTGAATAATTTTTTGAAATTTGCATTATAGCCTTTTAACTACTATGACTTTGACTTCTAATTGTATGTCTTGCAGATTTCTATTGCTTTATACAATGAGTCAAACATGCAAAGACAATTCACAAAAAGAAATAAACACATCCATTATGCTTACTACACCCAACATACTTACCCTTCAATGCATATGTATAGACATATCTATATGTTTAACTGTTTATTTCTTTCTACAAAACTATTGCAAGACCTATTCTTATATTTCTAGCACTGACTTCTATAGGACTGTTGTTCATATAGAATTATACTATGCATCGATGATTTAACTCTCAAGCATCACAGAATTCATTTTAATTCTTGAATTTGTCTTTCAATCCATTGTAATATTTTCATGCACACATGACATACCCTCCATTACAAATTGCAAACTATATATAACCATTTTGGAGTTATCTAACAATAAACACTACAGAGTACTGAACCTTATTCTCTACAGTATTTTAGGACTACCATATAATTTGTTTCCCTTTTCATCATCTCAATAATTTTCCATGCTTAAACTTGACAATCATCACCAATTGCTTATTTGCATCAGAACTGTTACATGCATAATTCTATCAACCCCAGTCTTCTTCTTCTTATTTTCCTGTCAACCTTTAATTCCTTTTCCTCACCCTTTCTCTAGAAACTTGTCAAGCTTCCTCTTCACTTCACATTTGAACCCTTTTTCACTAACATCTCCTCCAATTTCCCATGTTTCTTGTTGTCAACCTCTAAATTCTAATAAAGATAATATCAAATAGAAATTAAATTCCTTCCAAAATTATAACTCTATTTTATTTACATCAAACTCAATTATTTCATAATCCATATGCATCTTAATTCACATTGTACAATTTGAATAAAATGTTTCCAATCTTATTATTATTTCTCTTAATATTCCTTGTTATCTTTGTAATTTTATCTATACGTTTTTTTTTTTGTTTCTTTTGTCCTATGGTATTTCTATATTATTTTTGGTTGGGTTGTAGAACGAGCTCAAATGACATATATCTTGATCGACATATTTATTATGTAAACTCCCAACCACCCATAATAATTAACACCATTGGAAAGGGAGCTTGATCAACAAACACATCCAGGTTTGCTTATTACGCCCAACTTACTTACTCTTCGATGCATATGTATATACATATCTCTATGTTTAATTGTTTATTTCTTTCTATGAAACTATTGTTGATTGAATTCTTGATTACTTGTTCAATTGATTCCTGATTAGTATTACTGAGTCAATATTTATCAATGTTTTCATGCCAATCAGTAGTACCTGAACTTTCATACATCTGTATTACATGCATTTACACGTTTCTATAGTACTAGAATTGAATCGTTTTCTCTATCAACCAGAAAAATTTTAATGTTTGCAACTCATATCAGTATATATCTCCGTTGCACTAATAGAATTTTCTGAATTTAATATTGTATAATTTATAAGTATTCCATTATCGAAGTTTTTAAATGCAATTAATGTTTCTTTCAGTAACTAATACTCACTTTCCACTACAATATACAATAAGCTTATACTTTTATTTTTATTTTTAGTTGTTAAAATTTACCAAACACTTCGTCGTCACGTTCAAGTGCACCATTCAATGACGTTGCATATTTTTCATCTTGCAGCTCTGGAAAACAAGCTACAATAGACAAAGAACAACAAATATCAGGTCCAATTGAATGAGACAAGCAAGTAAATTTGAAACAAATTTTTATACGTACCATTGACATAGAATTTATATTTATCACCAATGTATTGTACTTATAACTGTCTCTTTTGCCACATCAACATCATCAATACACAGATCGAAAGCATCATATTTAGTCCCAGTTACCATTGAAGAACTAAACATTCGCAAAACTAGAAAAATGTTCAATGGAGATGTTATGGTTATTTATAGCACATACCTTGATAAAGTCCACAAAGCACGACAAATACTACGTGCAGTTTTGAAAGATGCCGAAGGAATCATGACAATCACATTGTCCATACCAACTGAGCTCATTGAACAACATGGACAAAAAATATCACCAGGAAAAGAAATATCTATTACAAATTTTAAATTTCTTTCCAAAACAAATTATGACCGCAGTGATTGTGATTGGATTCTACTGCTAGCTGAACTAAGCACCGTACAAAACATACCAACAATTTGCAAAGATTACAAATTCATTCCAGATACAATAGTAAAACAGCTTACAACAAATACAGAAACATATCCAATTGGAAAAATTGTTGCATTTGTGACAGCTGCATGGAAAATTGGTTTCCAATATACATTGAAAATTAAAGATGGAAATTTCGATGACAATAGAGCAACGGTAACATAAATTACTTTGCTATGTTTTTATATTACTAGTTCCATCCTACATTTCAATTTAGTTTGAACAAAAAAAAAACTTTCTGTCTTCTATTACAGTTGTAGTTATTTGAAACATTTTCACCACTCTACAATGAAATTGAGCAAGAATTGAAAAAAGGCCATTTTCCAATTATGTTATTCAAAAACATAACAAATAGGAAAGAACTCAAGGACATAACACTTCGAACAACGCAAGCTACATTCATCAAAAAATTGAATGCAGAACAATAGAAGAACTCAGAATATTGAACCCTCCAACATTCTCTGTAAGTACAAATGAAACAGTACCTCTACTTCTCAATATGCAATTGTTTCTTCATCTATTTCTATTTTGACATATACTACTTGTCCTCCTCTATGAACAGATAAAAGGAACATTGACAATTGAAAGAATTTACTCTATGCCATTTGAACCAGTTTGTCTTGGATGCAATTCACCAATACCAACCTCTACAATGATAGAGGAGACAACAGTTAATTGCCTAAAGTGCAATAAAAATTCATCCTTTTCCTATTCAAAGTGTCTTAATTGCATAATCAAGTCCAACAACACCAATTTGCAATGTTGCATCCGAAACAAATTTCTCTTGAAACAATTACTTCCCAACCTAGCGCATATGTATTTTCAAGACTATGTTCAAAAGAAACAAGCAACAATGTATATGCTATGCAATTTCAAAATAAATGGTACATTTACAATAAAAAAAGACAACGAGATCCAATCTGTTGACAGCAACGGAAGCCCTACCAAAGCTAGGTATACTTGTAATTATTCTTCATCTTTCAAGCAAAAATCAGATATATGCACTTTAAATTATGTTATCCAAAATAGCAAGATTTGTACTAATTTTTCCCTTTTCTTTGCAGCACCAGCACTTCTACAAACATTGGATACAACAGAAACACATAGTAATCCAGAAATCAGTGCAAAGTTCTTCTCAATTTTTGTACAAGATTTTACTGCTCAGATCTGCCTTTCTCAAAGTGCAGTATGTCTGCAACATTTTTCCAGAACAATAATGTTTTCACAGAACAATTAGGAACAAAAATCACTAGTTATACTTATAGTGTTTCTTCTACCTATTTGCAGATACTTTTAGACTTAATATATGTATATTTAAGAAATATAGCTTTTCCATTAGGCCTTTACAAATATTTTCAGATTTTATACATATATGTTTAATGAATAAAACATGTCTTTACAATCTAACATTAAATATATAAGTGTTATAAATCTATTTAAAAATCTCTTGAAAAAAATATTTGTGCAAACTTGATGCCCGAGCTACCTCCAGTCTTCTATCTTGTTGTTTATTGGTTTTGCAAAAATCATGATTCACATCTGAAACATTAATTCATGTTTGTAAAAGAGGGAGAGGCATTAAGATTATTTGTCCATACCGTGTGTAGTACAAGTTCACGCGTTTGCAAAGGAAGCAGGGACATTAATTTTTCATATATTCTTATGTATCAACTTTGATCAACGTCTCTCAATTTTGGCAATATTGTTATGGTAACAGAAATAGTAAATCGCCATTTCTAAGTTTATGCTTCCTTAGCTTATAAGTTCATAATTTTTTTTGCAGATTCCTATATTTAGTGTTAATAGTAATGGATCAAATTCTATGTCTAAACACCATACTAAGACTAAAGTTAGTCTTATGTTCCCTACTCTTGGCCTTTGTTATAATTTCCTCCACAATACAATTATTCTTCACCTACACTTTACGACTGAAAGCTTATATATTAAGCATTATTGGGTGATTGGTATTTACTTTGTTAAATTCTTTTTCTAATTTAATATTCAAATACTCCAGTCTTAGCTTTTGATAAGTATTTGTTTAAGAATTTTCAGTCAAGCTTCGATTCTATGAGATAATATATATGTTACCATATATATATACTTTCCGAACCAGTGTTAAGAGCCATTAGTAAACCTTGGGCTATGGATTAAACTCTCTCTTGGTTCCTTTTTTCACACAGGCTTTAAATACTTCGACCTGACCAGTGTTTTACTAAAGAATAAAATAAATTTATTAGATATTTATAAAATATGCACTAAAGAATACTATTACCTTTTTCAATAAATTGCAAATAGAAAGTTAAAAAGCAATGAATCAATAAAATATTTGATATACTTTTAAATTGCAATCGCAAATATTATTAAAATTAAGTGTCTTGTTGATGTGGAACATTGCGATGCGATCGCAATCGCAATCGCAAGTTATATGATACAACCGCATATGTTTTTCTTGCCACCGTTGAATGATGCGATGCGATTGGCACAATCGCAATCGCAAATCGCAAGTTCAAGTTCTTTTGTTATGGCCCGATTGCAATGGTATGAATCAATAAAATATTTGATATAATTTTGAATTGAAATCGCAAATTGTATTAAAATTAAGTGTCTTGTTGATGTAGAAGATTGCGATGCAATCGCAATCATAATCGCAATTTATATGATAAAACCGCATTAGTTTGTTTTGCCATCGTTGAATGATGCGATGCGATTCGCACAATCGCAATCGCAAATCACAAGTTCTTTTGTTCTAGCCTAATTGCAATTGTAAGTCTCAGACCCGATAAGTTTTATAAGGCGGATTTTATTTCCACATCGCGTAACAGTTTGGGTCCGTACCCAAAAACTTCTGGCAGACGCGATGAGCTTTTACAAGCTCATTTTAATATTCCATCACGCACACAAATGGGTATGAATCGATAAAATATTTGATATAATTTTGAATTGCAATCGCAAATTTTATTAAGATTAAGTGTCTTGTTGATGTCGGAAATTGCAATGCGATCGCAATAGAAATCGAAAGTTATATGATACAACTGCATATGTTTTTTTTTGCTACTATTGAATGATGCAATGCGATTCACCCAATCGCAATCGCAAATCGCAACTTCTTTTTTTTTCACCCAATTGCAATGGTAAGTCTTGGACCTGATAAGTTTTATAAGGCGAATTTGATTTCCATATTTGGTTTAAGTTTTTTCACGTTCAGCAGGCTCCACAGTTGCAAAAGGTTTGTTTGATACGTTTTACTTTATCATGCGATGGAGCACTTTGATAAGTTTTCTTTTGTAATACTTTTACCTGTTTTATTATGTATAGTTTAAAAAATACACATTTCAATCTACTTTATTGTTTGAACAAAATCACTATAGAATTATTATTTTAGTTTTTACTATACTAATTAAAAAAATATAACTTTAATTTTATATTTAATTTTTTGTTTTTAATTTTTTTTTAAATTTTGTATATTTTAAAGTTATTTTTTAAACAACTTAATTGTATATTTATTATTTTATTTTTAACTATGCTAATTAAAAAATATAACTTTAAATTTATATTTAATTATTGTTTTTAAATTTTTTAAAAACTTTGTACATTGTATATTTAACAATTTGTTTTTCACAGATTTTATATTTTATATAATTAGTTTAATTACTTCATTATAATTAAGATTATTATTTAAATTATTCAAAAGTAACTAAACAATTTGGATAAAAAAAACCCCTAAAAAAAGTAATTTTAATTAATACTTTCATTCATGGCATAATGGTTAGGCAATCTTGCATGAATAACAACACTACAACGTAGCTAGCTACTACCTGCAAACTTCATGGCATGGTTAATACACCCCATCGAACTCTGTCAAATGGAAACAAAGTTATGTCCAATTCATCGCCGAATCGAGAAGTCTCTTGGTTCCTTTTTTCACACAGGCTTTAAATATTTCGACCTGACCAGTGTTTTACTAAAGTCTTTGTCGACTTAAACTTTGCATTTTAAATGTATTTAAAGTAGTTGAAGCTTCTTAACAAATATTTTATTCCAAAAATATTTGATATACTTTTGAATTTCAATCGCAAATTGTATTAATATTAAGTGTCATCTCAATCGCACATAGTTTAATCGCCCTCCGCCTTAAGCCAAGGTCTGCAGGGGGTGTGGTCCCACAAGACCACGTGGCATTATTATAATGAATCACAAGTTTGAATCACAAATGTTTTTTGTTTTGGCCCGATTGCAAAGTGAACTGCTGCGACAAAGGTTTTATGTTTTATATATATGTTTTAACATATATTAAAACGAATGCACATATTTGTAAAGAGAAGCCCCAGTGGACCATAGTCCTATATTTAAACTTAAATTTGATTTATATATTCAAATTGTTGCTTCTTTTATAATTTATTTTGATAACTATAAAAATTATATATATGTGAATATATTTAGCTCCTTAAATTAGTTTTTAAAAAAAAAACCTATATTTAATAAATTAATTCATACATATATTAATAATGAAATACTTATTCTATAGATCAATATTTAGTTAAATAATTAATTCAATATATTTTTAAAAATATATTATATTATTATACATTTCCATTATTATAAAATATTATTTTTAGATTTTATTATTACATATTTATAATTTAAAGTAGAGCCAAAGTTTATAAATTATATACTTAATAAATTAATCCATACATACATATATATGAATGTATTTAACTCGTTAAAATTACTTCTTCTTTTTTTAACCTATATTTAATAAATTAATCCATACATATATTAATAATGAAATAATTTTTCTATAGATCAATATTTAGTTAAATAATTACTTCAATATATTTTTAAAAATATACTATATTATTATACATATAACTCAATTATTATATAATTAATATATTATATTTTGTTGGGCTTATGCCACTGATGATGGCGTGAACTACTAAGGCCCTGGTCTCTTTGTACCATATGTTTTACTAATAGAATTACTCTTACTTAAGAAAAAAAAACAAATACTATAAATAGAAATAGCTACACAGTTTCTTGTTCACCTACACTCTACGGCTGAAAGCTTATATATTAAGCATTATTGAGTAATTGGTCTTTACTTTGTTAAATTCTTTTTCTACTTTAATATTTGAATAACCCAGTCTTAGCTTTAATATGCACCAACACGTAATCCATTTCAGTCAAATTTGCTTCTTTTATAATTTATTTTGATAAATATAAAAATTTTATATATAAAAATGTATTTAGCTCCTTAAAATTAGTTTCATTTTTAAAAATATATTATATTATTATACATTTCCATTGTTATAAAATATTTTTTTTACATTTTATTATAACATATTTATAATTTAAAGTAGAGCCAAAGTTTATGAATTATATATTTAATAAATTAATCCATACATATATATGTATAATATTTATTTATTTTTACTAAGATTCATTTGATCCCCACAAAGCGTCTTGTTGATGTTGGAGGTTCCGATGCGATCATCGCAATCGGAAACCATATACACTACCACAGCCATTTGATATATTGCCGATGGAAATGTTCCGTTGCGATGAGTTCATCGCAATCGCAATAATTTTTATCGCCCTTCGCATTAAGCCAAGGACCGCCCGAGCTGTGGTCCCACAGACCACGTGGCAGTATTACCTTGAATCCCAAGTCTTTTTTCTATCGCCCAAGTGCAATGTGAAATGGCGGACCCGATAAATCTTTATGCGACGGATTTAAATCTCATCGTGAGTCCGTTACAATCAGAATCGCAGTTTTTTGTTTGGCCACTTTGTATTGTTGCAACTCCGAACGCAATGCACATTATAGGGTGGATTTAAAAGGTTTAATTCTGATGTGATGCGAATTACCGATGTCCCTTTGTGCATTTGGGATTCTATAAACGTGATGTAGCATGATTCATTACGCCACAGTCTATGATAGAGCTCACAAACCTGCTTCCGATCATCCAAGGCAAGATTTCTACAGTTTAATGACCCTGTAATGCATTCAAACAGTCACTATCACCGAGTTCTAAATTAGCTTAATAATTACTGTGTCTCGACCAGCCTTTAACCCTGGATTCTTATTTCGCCATGGATTCATAGTAGGTTATGAATTCCCTCGTTAACACTGTTTCTTATGAAACCCGTCAACTTGCTTCTACACCATAATTACTTAATCGCATAACAGAATTCAATAGAATTCTCAATTTGACTCCAAACCTTTCACGGTAGTTGACACTCAGCCGGCTATGTATATAATCACATGAATATAACTTGCAGAATTTAAACCAAGCGTCTTAACAAGCCTATGTCTGATAGTTAGACACCAAATCCATCCTTGAACACAGAATGGTTAATATTAAATATGTCCATTTGTATGAGTATATATTTCAATGCTTAATATTAAATATGTCGATTTGTATGAGTATATAATGCAATAAGATCAGTCCCATCACGGAAATTCAGTGAACAATTAAAATATTTGTTTTATCATAGGCTCCATGTCGTTTATGTTATAGTGGCTGATCTATATATATTTTTCACATATTTGTGTCTGAAATAGATCAATTAGCATCTGTACTTGTTCTTCAATTTCTTGTAATAGTTTATTTATAGGACTACACTTGCATATTTTCTATACTCGTTTAGGGTAATACCCTACCATAGGACAATGCGCATATCACCTGTAAGGTGACATTTCGAATCTGGGTTTATAAATAAAACAATTCAAATTATATCCTTAATTACAATTTTGTATGTTTATACTTCATAATGCTTGACTTTCGGGCTTTATTTTAAGAATGGATAAAAGAGTAAAATATTCCTAAGACTTGAAAATATTAACGAGCTCTTTGAGTTCATATAGAGCATCCTTATGCACAATACACTTTGACTATGGCTCTGTTGGAATTTCTCACTATTACAAAAAATAACACACTCTGTCTCTGTTTAAAAAAAACACTACACTGCTGTGTATGACTTTTCTATTTCACACTCTGCTGTGCTTTTCAAATAAAACATAACATTCAGTTACAAATGCCTCTTGGGCTTTTAACTTTTATATGCCGCTGATGTTTTAAAACATAAGACAAAAAACCTTTTTAAACAAAACTAAACTTAAATCTAAACAATATGTATGTGGCCTGCGAGGTCCACATTACATATATCGCTTATGTTAAAACATAACAAAACCTATTACAAAGCCTCTCGGGCCTTTTATAAATCGTGCATGAACATTGCAAAAATTGCATATAACATATACGACCAAAGGTTAAAAACCTTTGACATAAAACCTTTGCATCGTGTGATGAACGAAAACAAAACACTGCCGGACTTAAAAAAGATTAAAGCAAAATGGATCGCAAGATTTCACGTCACAAACCTGTTGACATCACATAGGGTTTTGTGCACACGATGAAAACTCAAATTCACCCTATAATCTTATATCGCGTCCGCCAGAGGGTTCTACGTATGGTGGGACCTTGTAACGCGAAACCTGCTTATAAAATCCATTGAATAATATGCATCGGGTCTGGTTTAAAACAATGCAGACAGGCCATTACAAAAATCTCCAATTTCGATTGAAAAACGGACGCGATGACAAATTTAACTCCACCATAGTAAACAGGATCGGGTCCGGACATCATACTGTGCAATCGGGCCATAACTTAAAAGACTTCCGATGTGATGAAAGCATCAGGCCATACCATCAGCAATATAAGAATTTGCTGTGGTGGCTTATGTCAGTTCTGATTGCGATGATCGCATCGGAACATCGCCACATCAACAAGACAATGTGAGGACCACGGGGTTTTCATTAAAAACTCTCCCGCGCATAAAAAAAAATATCTCTCTGTTTCATATTAAAATATTATGTTTTACCAAATACAGAGTCTGTCCCCGAACACAAAAAAAACTCTATTTTTCAAACACACAGGACTGCGCCGATCAAACAAAATGACTGTTCACCATTTTAGAAAGAAGCCCAATGTCAGGATCCTTCCAAGCAGAATTAGAAGGCGGCCACTATACAATGCTGCAGTTGAACATAACATTTCAATAGCCTCTTCATGTCGAAGTTTAACTTTGATCCCACTACGAGGCACCACTACCTCTACCTGTGCCTATTACATAAAAATCTAGGTACCTAACCATATAATAACTATTAGCATTTCTAGGTCTTCTAATCCTCCTACCTCAACCATGTCGAAGTTTATTTATTTATTTATTTATTTATTTATTTATAAATTCTTATAATAATATTTTTATTTTTAGCATTATAAATTTTCATATTCATATATATAATTTACGAAAATGTAAAAGTCTTCATATCGTAGACAATATGGAATTGATATTGTAGTTGGGTGGAATTGGATTAACAAAATATTAGTAAAAAAAGATTCTAAACCTTAATACTAACACAAATTCTTATTTTTTACTTTAATTTAGATATATTTAAACTAAACTATGTGACAACTTTATTACAAAGAAAATCCTCATAGACATCTTTAAATTCAAATGGAAACATCTAGCAAATCCTCATAGACATGCTCAAACTCAAATTGCAACAATTATCTCTAATTTAATTTAACTATACTTAACTAAGCAGCAACTTTATTAGAAAGAAAATCCTCATAAACATGTTGAAACTCAAATTGCAACATTTCTATATTTACATTAAGCAGCAAGTAGTAGCTACTCTATCATACTCATATTGATTCCAAAAATAAGCAAAGCATATGTAGCAAATCTAATCTACACATCAAATGCATATGCTCATGGGTCAACACAAAAGTTGTTTTACTATAATTTAGATAGATTTAAACTACTACTAAACTCAAATTGCAAAAATTATTTCTAATTTAATTTAACTACACTTTATTACAAAACAAATCTTCATAAACATGCTCAAACTCAAATTGCAACGTCTCTATAATTACATTAAGCGGCATGTACTAGCCATAATAGCTATCCATAGACATTTTCAACATCACATTGCAACATTACTATATTTAAACTAAGTGGCAGGTAGTCGCTACTTGTAGCCTTGTTTAAAAATAAAAACTATCTTAATTGAGAGTGAAGGAAGTGAGGATGAAAATTCTATTACATAAAATTTTTCATTCAATGCATAAATGAATGCATAAATTCCTAGGAATGGAGGGACATAAAATTCTGCTCTCCTCCTCGGCCTGCTATGCGTCAAATTCTTACTCTCGGAACCACGATGTTTTTATCAATCATCGTGGGCATGATATCGAGGATACCTTCGCCACAACTCTTTATGAAACCTTGTTGACTGCGGAGTGTGAGCCTTCCTTGACTAGTCGGAAATGCAGGTTGGACATGACATTACCTCACAATTATAAGACACTATTCGAGACACCATTGTGCATGTGGCGATTTTCACTCTGAAATATGCCGAATCTAGTTGGCGATTAGTTTATTTATTTGACTTGGGGGTTGATATAGATAATGTTGATCAATTGGATGCCTTCTTGCCAATAAAGAATGTACTTCACCCCCAATAGCTTGCTTTTGGTTACATCGCTTAACAATAAAAATCCTCTTAACATGTGAGTAATGTTAATAATATAAATTATATTAATTAAAAAAAACATATGTATTATTTAATAGTGGTAGTTTTGTAAAGAAAAACTATAAAGTATCCTTGAGTTTTATAGGGTCAACATATAACATACAAAGTGTATGGAATCACCTTAACATCGAGTGGTTAAGTCTAATTAGCATTATTTATCTTTTCAGTACCTAGAGAGAGACATGTAACTCTTAAGTAAATTTTAAATTATTTATTTATGTTATAAAGAGGTGAGAATTTTTTATCTTTTGAGTACTTAGGGAGAGACGTGCCACTCTTAAGAAAACCTTAAACTATTTATTTATGGAATAAAGAGGTAACAATTTTCTTGAGAGGTGAAAATTTTGTTAGAATTAGACAAAAAAAATTTGGTGCGTTTAAATTATTTTTGTTTTATGTGGAAATGGATTAAACACCATAAAATTCCTTACTTATTCTTACTTAGCCATACCTAAAATATTGATCCATAAACTTCACCACCGTAATAGTTTAAAAAAATTTATGCGAAATTTTCTCAAAATCATGCGATAGTTTCCTTAGTTTTACAAGCGAAATTGTGGGCTTGCTAGATTAAGGCTTTATTCCTTGTTTTTACAAGGGAAATTGTAGGCTCGCTAGATGAGGGCTTTATTTTGGACTTCAGTCCACTAGCCAACAGGGATTTATTTTGGACTTCAGTCCGCCAGCATATATGCACCAACTGAGTCAAGGAGAGTTGCATTCTTTCAAAATAATCCCACAATCACGCCATCCACTTTAGTGTCAAAAGGAGTTCCTTCCCGTGGCCCACATGGTCTGAGTGTCCTTTTATTGATTTGAAAAGTCAAAGACTTCACCACGAAGTAGCATTCGTCTGACTTATTGGGGAGAAGGGCCAAACCCATATATCCACTCAATTTAGTGATGTATTCGCCTGGATAATCCATAGTAAATTGCATCCATATCCACGTCCACCAGATACCCTCAAGCCAAAGAAAACCATAATTTCGAATGAATCATAGATTGCAATGAAATTCATCTAGTTGTAACTTACCTCTTTTCTCTGGTGGTCATCTCCTCCGTGTGTAAGCCCTTCGAAGTCTTTCATACGAACACTTGGATCGTGGTCTTCCAAAGCATAAATCATTTCCAACGAGGTTAATTTCTCATTAGGTGTAGTCATGGTAATATTTCCGGCCCCTGAAAATGTGCCATAATCCCACTTTTTTCCGCCAATACCATTACCATGAGATGGAGAGGTATAATAGCTCTTCAACATGGCTACACTACAAGGAAAAGACCCTCTAGCGAATGTTTTTGAGGAACCCTTTATAAAAATACCCCAGACATCCATTTCTAGTGGAGGTTACTAGAGGAGGTTGGCAGGCAAAGGTTTTTGCGGATGTTTTTCGTCCGGAGCACTTATCATCGTAAACCGCACCGATGCATTCAACAAGAGAAAGAACCGGTACGCAAAAAACATTAGCACACTAGACATTGTGCACTCCGTACACACCCTTCTGGTGCGTCATATTACTGTAGCGCACCGGCACTTTACAACTCTTCCGCACCGATGCATCATAAAAAATTGTGCCAAAATAGAAACCGCCTCGGTGCAGTATTAAGCAACTGCACCGGTGCGCCCATAAAAACCCTGCCCACCGGAATAGGGTTAAATAAATAAAAAAATTACGGCAAAAATACTACATTTTTCACTTTTCTCAATGCTCTAGAGCTCTCAAGCATTGGTGCAATTTATCCTTGTCTGAGCCGCCCTGACATCGGTGCTCCCATTGCACCCATTGCACACATTGTTGCTTTGCATTTCCCACCAATCTCCAACTTGAATTTTGCAAAACAGTGGGAAAATTTTCTTTTGCAAATTTTACAACTAATATGCCTCCTCGATGACCAAATGTATAGGTATTTTTCTTGTTTTTCCATAATTAAGCTTTTTAGCGGATTAGAATTTCAAATAACCTTAAAATTAACCATTTAAAAGAAAAAAAATTGTCGCACGGTGCGCTCGAACCGTTCAGCTCGCATCGATTCGCGGTGCTGCCTGTAAATTTACAGGTTGCACCATAACCGGTGCTAACGATATCTGTACCGGTTCCTGGGCGGTACTGATAGGCGCACCATGTTATTTTAAAAAAAAATTAAAAATGCGGTGTGGTCATTTACCCGGCCACACCATTGACAATGTGGAATAGCGGCAACACGGTATGTTGACTGAAATATACGCCTTGGGGTGGGTAATGTTGTCAACACACCGCATTTCGCATTTTGACATGGTCAATGGTGTGGCCTGGTAAACCAATGGTAACGGTATCTGCACCGGTTCCGGGGCAGTACCAAAGGCACATCGTGTTATTTTAATTTATTTTTTAAAGTGCAATGCGGTCGGTTACCCGGCCGCACCATTGACCTAGTGGAATAGCGACAACGTGGTTCATTGATGAAAATATCCACCCTGGGATGGGTATTTTTTTCAGCGCACCGCTTTCTGTATTTTGACAGGGTCAATAGTGCGGCCTGGTAAAAGAGTGCACCGTTGACTTTGTAATGATGGCAAGAGGTTGGTCCGCTAACTTAACTATATGACCCGGGTCATAGAGTTTAGTCATCACACCTCATTCCTGACACCGTACATACTCAACGGTGTGCTACACATTTTCGGGAGCACCGCCGCCAGTGCGTTTAATATTAACTAGTGCATTGTCGCCGGTGCGCTCCATAAAAAGACGCACCAGGACTGGTGCATGACTATTTTTTTTGGGGTATTGACTGTTTTTTTTTGTTTTTCCAAAAAAAATTATATATGTATATTTCTAAATACATGTCTCATTTAATAAAAAAAATTTATTTAATATGTCAATCATTCAAAGACGTGAAAGAAGAGAAGAGTGGGAAAAACAACAACAATAAGTGGAGCAGTATAACATGGTTCACATGTGGGAGGCACAAGAGAGGGAGAGAGATGTGTACCCTCACCCTATTACAAAAACTACCTTGGGGCTCCTAAGGCAGGTAGGCCTCCTCAAGTTCTATAAGGAGACTACTTCCCTAAAGGGCCATGGTTTATTTTTGAGACATGTTATCCAAAGGTGGAATGCCCACCAATAGGCTTTCTGAGTTGGTCGTAACCAGTGGTACACGCCCACTGAGGAGGATATATATTTCATTACAGGGCTATCGAGGAGAGGGGTGGATTTTCCCTCATTCTCAGAGGTTCCAGCCGGCTATGTAGCAGGGAGTCAGTTAGTGTACTCCCAAAGATACATTGGAGCATCACTACTGTCTCCTTCATATTTTCAAGTCGCCATAGGTTAGTTACGTATTGGTGCATTTGGTAGTGAGGAGCTACAGTGCCTCTCACTTCTCATTTCGACCATTTCACGCAACACCAGTGATGGGTAACGCATTAGTTGCTCACTTCTATATTATGTTGATTCTTTAGTACAAGAGCCATGACTTGTGAGGTAGTCTGCCATTTTTTTGCGGCAGTTCTATACAACCTTAGATAGATGTCGTGCTCATACATAAGGGAGGGTCAAATTCCCTTTTCCTTCAGAGCTTTTTATTTTTATTTTTTGAGAGGTTTCCAGAGACGAGACCTACTTTTGTTCGGTAGCCTCGTAGGCCAATGTTCAAGGCATAGATTCACATGTGGAGGTAGATTATGCCCAAGAGGGCCGAGACTGTGTTTCTAGTGAGGATATCAAATGATGCACTGGAGTTGCTAGCTAGTGTTAATGATCATCCCTTCATTATGCTTCCCTGTCCTTATGCAGGTTTGGATTGGAGAGGGTGTGCCAACATCCTCTTCACAGCTGATGAGCCACTGGATGATAGAGGTAATATTATTGTTTTATTTAAATTTATTCTAACATGTTCTTTAACTTGTTTTTATTAAATTGTGTAATGAAATTGTCTAATTATTGTTGTGTACTTGTATATATTTTACAGACATTGGGTCTTTTGATGGCAAGGACATGTCATCACCACCACATGATCCAGTTGTGGATCCTGATGACGATCAGGGCATGCCAGATGCCTAAGATCATCAGGAGGCCGGTACAAAGAGACTTGCTCTTGCTGGTGCACCGGTACCACCTTTTGCAAGGTGTGTTCATTTTGATAGCAGATACACGATGGATTTGGGTGACCAACTCACTGCATTGATTGTTGAGGTGGGCATAAGGCTTGCTTATATGAGAGACATACAAACCGATGGTAGGTTGTTACAGATGTGGAGAGGCATGTCGCGTGACATGTACAGGCTGATGCAGCATGTTGTAGGAGATACAACCTTAGTTACATGACTGAGGAGGACCGTTGCACGTTATAGGCGTGGTCGAGATGTAGCACGTGATTGATAGTCCGCGAGCAATGACTCATCATCTCATGATCGTTCACCTCGTGTCATGCCAGATGAGCAGCCTCCACTAGCATCTAGCAGCAGTCGTAATGGAGATCAGGCTGGACCATCGGCCACGTCCAGTCAGCAGCCTATAGCATCAATCTGTACTCATGATCATGAGCAGGTTTGACCATCGACAGTCAAGGCTATACCATTGAGTAAGCAGACCTCGAATAGTACTGCTATACTTGATGTTGTACCACCAACTGATCCATGAAATTTATATTACAGTTGTATATTTTTGACATTATATATATATATATATATATATATATATATATATATGTGGTCCATGTATTTTATGTTCATATTGTAGTTGTACTTAATTTACATGTTAGTGAGCATAATGATGTGTATATTGTTAGGTCATGTTAGATATGTTCATTTAATGTGCAACTTGCAGATAGATGTGTATGTGATAGCATGAGTTATTTGACATGAGATGTATATTTGATGTTTGTGTTGTGATGATGTTAATATATAATGTTAATTGTGTTTTGTTAGATGATCATGATCATGATCATGTTAGCAATTTGAGTGTGTTTTTTAGTCAAATATGATGTTTTTACGATGGTTATCATGAACGTGATGTTTATTAAGTAATTTAATATTAAATGATCATGATATTGTAAAATTGTAATATTTGTAATTCTAATTGTATGTAAAATTCTAAAATTGTAATTGTAATTGTAATTGTACATGAAATTGTAAAATTGTAATTCTAATTGTAATTCTAATTCTATGTAAAATATTTTTAAAATTTTAATTGTATTACTATGAATTGATTGTAATTGTAATTGTATGTAAAATTCTAAAATTGTAATTGTAATTGTAATTGTATATAAAATATTTGTAAAATTTTAATTGTATTAATGTGAAATGATTTTATTAAAATTTTTAAATTTGTAAATTTGTAAAATTTTAAATAATTGTAAAATAATAAATCTAGAATAATATGAATTATTGTAACATAATAAAGTTTAGAAAATAATGAAAATAAATTCATGTATTTTAGAATTATTATTATTTTATTATGATCTTAAATACAAAAAAAAAGAAATAATTTATACAGTACACAATTTTTTTTGAGATCAACATAATTGCAAATTCTCAAGTGAAATATTAATTTTGACATTAACACAATGCAAATTACCAATTAATTCAAAATATATATTATAATATTTTGAAAAACCCATCTTAAAAAGTATAAATATTGATGAAATAACACATGTACCATATCACTCTCGGTTCTCATGATCACCCTTGTTATCTTCCAGCTCGCATGGCATGATAACACTATTGTTTTCAAAAATATTTTTTGATCTAGGGTCATGTGTCAATACGAACCACCAATCTCTATCCAACACATCTAGGTAAAAAGACACCTGGTTGCATTGTTTGGGGAAAACATAGGGCTCCTTAGCTTCATCCCACATCTTTTTAGAGCTAATACATATCAGCCTACTACCGCGATCTTCCTTTACATTATTCCGATCAAAGGTGTCCCACCACTTGCACCTAAAAATAACACATTGGAAAGAAGAGAAATCCACTTCAATGATCTCTTGTATCTTTCCGACGTAACCTAATGTCCCTCGTACTAGGTTTTGATCACGGTGGCTAGATCGACTAGATTGATCGAACTCAAATTTCACTCCATAGTCTTGTGTGATGTTTCTAGCATCGGCATTTTCTGTGTGAAAATGGTGTCCATATGCCCACATAGATTGGAACACATGCATCTATTATAAAAAAATTAAAAAAATCGTAGTGTCATGTGTCTTATAATAACCCAACAGTTAAAATATGAAATATAGATGTCTTATAAGTTTCAAATTTACATATAAATTAAAAATATTATTACCGATTTGCTGCACCCAATCCCCATTTTTAGCGCATCCTCTTTAGCACGCGAGTAACAACCGGTTGCACCGTATTTCTCTCTGACTTGGTCAGCAACCCAACTGTTGGCGCATACTTTTGGCATATTTTCTTTTAAATGATTGGGATAAAGAAAACTTCTACCATTCAACCGTCTGAATTCTTTCCTATCACTATCCTATTTCATCCTCTTTTGTTCGTACAATGCGACCCACGATTGTTTCGCTTCAAAATTGTAAAGAACGAATTTATTGATTGCTTCAATTTCTGCATTCGCTGATGAAATCAACCTGACATTATATAGTACTTAGAGATCAAAATATACATTATATCAAAGTTCAACATGAATATTCACTTTGTGTATATTTGAAAAATTATAAGTCGCTTACTCTTTATCAAGTGCTTTTTTCCACTCGTTTGGAGAATTTCCCCTTCTCTTTTGTCTTCATCCCTTTCATCATCCCAAATCACCGCACCTGGTATGTTGTCGATCTGCTTGATGTACTCACTTGCATAATAGAAAGACTCATACGATATGTACCCCTCTTCCATATACCCCTCAGGTTTTTCCCTTTGTCGAACAGAACCTTTCAATTTCTTCATGTACCTCTCTAAGAAGAACATCCAACGACAAGAAACCACCCAAACTAATTCAACCTCATCTACTAGGTGGATTAGAAGATGAACCTATAAGTCCATGAAACTTATCGGCAGTTCCTTCTCAAACATACAAACAATATCAACTATCTCTTGATGCCACCGTGAAATGCTAGCCACATGAATCTCCTTTGATGTGATCCAACATACAAATGCAGATAATTTAGATATGGCACATCCTAGGTCTTGAGGGAATTCATGTTTCACACACCCACGCACGAACAAAGGATAATGACAGTGCAAAGTTATAAACACGTGCAATAATATACAAAATTAGTTATGTTTTATGATCCCCTCATGGGAAAAAAATTATTAATATAGCAAATAATAAAATCATGCTTTTGACATTATACGTACTCTTAGAAGATTCAAATGGTCATGTGATTTCAATCCCGACAAATGGTCATCCACGGTGAAGCAGCGCCATAGTGAAGACACGTATGAAGTTGGCACCCTCACACCCATCATAACTTCCTTTGCCAAAGAAATATCATCTTTTTTAAAAATCCATGGGACATCACCTTCTTTGAAAACCCATGAATTATAGGGACCAACACTTGCCTATAATCCTGTATTTTCTAATCATCTTGGCCAATGTTTCTTTTTAGTTTTTGAAGTAATAAGATCTTTCCTAACAGCCAATGTGTCACTTTGTTTCGATGATATGTGCCTCCATAAAGAAGATGAAACATTTTTAAATATATGCATGGGATCTAATAAGTGGGTAATCTTAAGATGCTCCCAATATGGGGGGTTATAAAAGATAGATTTCCTTTTCATCCCAATGGGAAATTTCTCAACATAGGTGTCGAAGAATTCTGGATCATCGAACATAGGCTCCCCATTTGAATCGAACATTTATATGAACTCCGTCTCCTTCTCTCTCTCATATGCTCTAAGCCATTCAGTTGGTGTCGTTATTGGAGGCCTTTGGGTTCTCTCTCGTTTACCATTGAAAGCGGATGCTACTCTTCTGTAAGGGTGTTCTTCTGGGAGGAATACCCTGGAGCAATCATACACTAGATTTCGTAGGTCCTTGGACCATCTAGCTTTCAGAGAAGGTCCACAACATTTGTATCCAAAATACCCTTTTTTTACATGACCTGTGAGATTATTGTACACAATTAATATGCATGGCACGTTAAAGAATATCATGAAGATAATAACAAATATTACAACGAATTAGATAACTAATATGTGAAAGAATATTGTTACGTATATACACAATTCAATAAATTAAACATGTAATTTACGAGAGAAAACTCCTAAGCCTGGATAATCATGTGTCATGTAAACCCATATGCTATACAACGTAAAACTCCTCTCTATTGTGATGGGTCTTAATACATCGTATACATTTATCCCATCCCATAATTCCTTCAATTCATCTCCGAGTGGTTGTAAGTAGACATCCATGTTCTTCACTTGTCTTCTACCAGGGACAATGAGAGCCAACATAAGATGTTCATTCTTCACGGACAACCATGGGGGAATATTTTTATTGATCACTACTACAGGCCAAACATAATAGTTGGTGTTTTGGAAGGAATGTGGGTTGACGCCATCCATGGCTATGCTGAGTCGTATACTTCGTACTTCATCCTTGAATTTTTTGAGCCATGTATCCTCTATATGCTTCATGGCTATTGAATCAGTTGGGATTCGCATAACTCCCAACTCACATCTTTGTGAAGCATGCCATCCCTACAACATAGCTAATTCTTTGCAAAGAAAGAGCCTTTGAATCCTTGGGATTATAGGCATGTGCTTCAATATCTTAAAAGGAGGACCAGTACGTGATTTACCCTTCTTTTTTTATTTATCATACCTGTCATGCCCACATTTCGGACACATCTCTGTGTCTGCATATTCTCCTCTATATAGAATACAATCATTTGGACATGCATGATATGATATGTACTCAACACCCAACATTTTCAACAATTTCTTTACCTCTTCGCAGCTACCGAGCAAGACATTATCACTCGGAAAAACCTTATCTTTGAATAACCTGTAGTTGGTGATCATGGAAAAATATATTAATAAATGTACATTAATGTCGATATAATTATTAACGTTCATAAAATTTACCATTTTTAATGTTCATTGCAGTATATTGATTATATTTCAATATTTATATAAGGGAGTAATTTATGGTAACTTACCTCAAAATTTCCGAGAAACATGCATTCGACAAGCCAAAATTTTCTTTCAATTTTTACAATAACATCGTTGTCCCCAACTGGGTAGACTTTGACTGACTACCAGGTCAAAAGAGAGGGGTGGTGGAAGCAAATTTAAGGCTTTCGAAAAAGGTGTCAACGATATGAGCATCATCCCCTAGCTGATCATCGTTTTGGAATGCATCTAACAACATTGTCTCCATGACGGTTGTATCCCTTAAGTAATCATCCATACCAACCTCTATTTGATTGCCTCCATTGCCAGCTTGTGAAGAACTACTATTGTTGTAGTCACTCCTAATTGGTGAATCTGGACATAGGGGAATTGAATCGGTGGTTGATTCAAGCATTCTTGGTATCGTTCTTCTCTGATTTTTTCTCTTAATTCAGTCTTCTCTCAGCTTGAAATTTTCGTGGGGTGCAACAGAATATGGTAGGTAGGTCGCTCATCATCACTAGAATCCTAATAATTTAAAAAAAATAAAAATTGAACATGATTAGTACAAAATATATGATATCAATTAGTAACCATGTTGACAATATTGCATGATTATAAATTGGTTTGACGTTGAAATAATTACATTAATCAATATACCAAACAATTATAATTATTACCATCATTGTCCCGGGATTGTGGCTAGAAGATGCAATATTGTTACAATTGGCAGGGTGAAGCGGCTGTCCATTTTCATCTACCAAATGTGCCTTGCGGTATGCAGCTCCTAATAAGAGCTTCGGACGTTTTGGAGATGTTTGAATATTTTGTGCATTTGAACTGGATGTTGAATTTGCATGAACCTGCAAATTTGTATACATTATAAATTTAATTAAGTTGTGCATGATTGGCATGGATAAAAAACATAAATTCAATTAGATAATGAAAATATAAATAAAATATGAAGTAAATATTACGTCTCGAGATGGATAGGGAGAACTCCACGATGGAATTTGAGAAATATTATGGAACGAGTTGGATTTTGAAGAATTTTCCATTTGATATAATTATGTTATTTTCTCCCTGTAATTGAGCAAAATCAACAATAAATTTTGGTGCACACACCTAAAAGTAATTTTGGTGCCTTAAAAATGGACTTCTTGTTATCGGTGCTAATGTACAAATCACCGCATTGGTGCGTTTTTGGTACTGCGCACCAGTGTCGTTTTATAAACAGACGCACCGGTGCGGTGCTATTAAGTGATGCACCGATGACGAATAACCGCAAATAAAGAAAGTGCAACTCTATTTTCTTTAAGTGAAAAAAAAATGATAAATTGAAGAATGAGTGGAAAAATATTTTCGAAAATCTAATTTCATAAAACATTTCTTTAAATACTAAACACTTTTCATTATTTCATTATTTTTGCAAAAAATTTCAGCCAGAGATTTGCAGGAGACATACCTGGAGCAAACAAAGCATGAGAGTACTGTGGAGCAGGGAAATACGTTCGAACATAAGTATTCAGACAATCAAAATTCCAAACCTCTTGTGATTCAAACCTTGTAGAATAGAATTTCAAACGATCTCGTGATTAAAGTTTATTTTTTATTTTTACTTTTTTCTGCAATTTTTTTAAATTTTTCTACAGTTTTCATAAACAAAAAAAATAAAAAATCCATTTTTAGAAACAAATCCTAGATTCTTTTTGTTTCTTCCCTTTCTTCTCCCTCTTTTTGTGATTGCAGAATTAGGGCTTTCAATTTAGATTTATAGGGTTTGTATTGCTAAATATAGATGTAATACATCCAACCGATGGGACGACTTGCATAGTCGGATCCCAATCCATGTCAGCCCTTCCATGAATTAAAAAAAGGAACAGATTTTTTTTCATCGGTGCGCCTGGCATAACCTAGCGCACCGGTGTGCTGTATTATCCCAGCGCACTGCGAAAGTATTATGATAAAAAATTTAAAAAACAAAATATTTTTTTATCACTGCGCCATATGTAAAATATGGCACCGGTGTGCTATTTATTATGGTGCACTTCGAATGTGTTGTTTCGCACAAAAAAAAAATCCATTTTAGAAACAAACCCTACATTCTTTTTGTTTCTTACCTTTCTTCTCCATAGTTCTGTGATTTTAGAATTAGGGCTTTTCAATTTAGATTTATAGGGTTTGTATTGCTAAATATAGGACTAAGACATCTAACCCACGGGATGACTTGCATAGTCAGATACCAATCCATATCGGCCCTTCCATGAATTTTAAAAAAAACATATTTTTTTTCGTCGGTGCACTCGGTGTAACCTAGTGCACTGGTGCGTTGTATTATCCCAATGCACCGCAAAAGTACTATGATAAAAAATTAAAAAACAATTTTTTTTTCTCAGTGCACCATATGTAAAATATGTCATCGGTGCACTATTTCATTATGGCGCATCGTGAACGTGCTTTTTCGAACAAAAAATAATAATAAATGCATTTTAGAAACAAACCCTACATTTTTTTTTTGTTTCTGCCATTTTTTTCCCTCTTTCTATGATTTCAGAATTAGGTCTTTTCATTTTAGATTTATAGGGTTTGTATTGCTAAATATAGGCCTAAGAAATCCGAACCATGGAATGACTTGCATAGTCGGATCTCAATCCATGTCGGCCCTTGCGTGAATTAAAAAAAAAAAACAATTTTTTTTTCATTGGTGCATCTGGCGTAACCTAGTGGACTGCGAAAGTACTATGATAAAAAATTAAAAAACAATTTTTTTTTTTCAGTGCGCCATATGTAAAATATGGCATCGGTTTATGCTACAAAAACTAACACTCGATGATTTTCATTATTTTTTCTGTGTTGATAAGTGCGGTGGTTAATATGTAACACAACGATGCTCCTTGTTGACATTGAGCACAGCACGGTCTATTATATGGTTTGTGCGGTGTTTTTATAATACCTCCACGCACCGACGTCAGTGCGTATAGAACTAATGGCGCACTGGTTTCTTGAGGATTTTTTTTTTACCTGAAAAGTTGACAATTTATTTATAAATATATTAATGAATGATATGGTACAGGTTTCAGATTGATAAATAAATGACTAAAAAGTGATTAAGTAACAAAAATAACGATAACACATCAAGAAAAGCAAAAAATGAAAGTTCTTTGTAAATTCTTTACAAAAAATATTATTTTTGAACTATATGTAAGTTTAACTAATATGTATTGTTTACTGTGTATCATGCAGAGCCACAAAATGACGAAGCTTGATAAGATGATTTCTGATCTTGGACTAGAAGAGCATAAAAGCTTGATGGAAAAATTGCAAAATGATGAATTAGGTGAATGAAAAAATACTATCGATCCAATATGAGTTTCTTTTTAAATTTTCATTAATAATATACTTAAAATTATTATATAACATGTGTCAAACAATCTATTAATTCACATCTATTTAGTATTCTACAGGGACCAGCAACTCAAAAAAGGAATGTTGTTCTAAGAAAAGAAAAAAAATAGAACATGAAAATGAAAATGAATTGCTCCTTAGCTCATCTGGAGTGGTGCTAGAGGTTAACAAAAGGGGGAAAAACTTTTACAAAAGTTTGAGGGATCTAGTGGAGTGAATGTATAGGTGTTATTTCCACTTACAATACAAAAACCAATCCAATGATTCCAAGAACCAACTTTTATCTAAACTACAGAAATAGTTTCTAGAGAATTGGTCAATGAGACATGTCAGACTTTTAATAGAAAAAACATACAACAACAAAAAAGAAGGAATGAAAAATTAATATTCCTTTAAATGTTTGTTCAAAAGATGAATGAGCTGAAATCAGAAATATGCCAGTAGGAATGTCCAAAAATGTGTACAAGGAGATGGTCAAAGAAATGGAAAAAATTGCATCGCAAGAGGAGCCATCTCAACAACAACGTGCTTCAAATGTAATATGTAATCATTGAATTTTTTGATCATTAGGTACAATGAATAAATAATTTAGCATTAAATATTAATTTTCAAGTATTTTCTTGCAAAAAAGAAAAGAAAATGGACCCCATTCAACACATAAAACAAGACGACAAGGAAGAAAAGGGTTGATATCTAAGTTTGTGAGTAATTGTTACTTCCTTATAACAACTTAACTAGATTTCATTTTTGTATTTTTTAAGTTGTTTTACAAAAATCATCATTGAATGTCTTCAAACAGATACTAACATACAAAGAAGTACCATGAGAGGAATTTATTTAAATTGGGTTAAATATGGGTTGTGAGTATATGTTGGCATATCAGAAATTAATTGTAGAATTTGTAAGCATCTATTGATCTTGTTTTACTTAGCTCCGTCTATAATTAATAGAAAAAACAAAATCTTTTATATTAAATATATGATTTTTTATGGGGTATAAAACTTGGAGGAAACAAAATATGGAACTGTGCCAAAAGATGAAATCTTAAAAGATGGCATGTTACATGGTTTTGAAAGAATGTGTATAGTTTATGAGTCAATTGTTGCAATGGTACGTCATTTCTTTTCAATTTACACTGATGTATATTATTTAATATTGCAATTTTCATTATTCTCACTAATGTATATACACTCATTATAGTTTATTTTTATGTTTGTAGATGGAAGGTGAAGAAGAAGAAAACAATCAACACCGTGAACAAAACATTCCTAAAAATAACCCATGTCATGGAAGTAGCTCTAGCAGTGACAGCAGTTCAAGTGAAGAATGATGATCACTATGTTTGGATATCAAAGCAAGGTGTTGTATTTTTTGAAATATTATCGTGTGAAATCAAACATTTTGTTTAATGTAATGGACATAGTGTTCCAATTGAAAGACAAAGGGATACCAATAAGTGTTCCATTTTGTATGAAAAAGACTGTCTTATATATATATATATATATATATATATATATATATATATATACATAATAAAAATATGTTTAATTATTCTATTGCGTTCTCTATCATGTCACTAGAAATGTAACACTACCGACATTAAATTTATAATATTTAATATTATAATGAAGAGATGTGAAATTTGTATATATGATGTATAAAATTAATCCAAACATCACATTCAAATGAACTAATAAAAATTTAATTCATATGAATATTGTTATAATATATATATGTGTCGACTTTTGATGAATAATGAATTTTAAAAATTTCAATAATTATGATATGATATAAAAAATTAATCCAAACATCACATTCAAATGTGCATTAATAAAAATTAATTAATATGAATCATGTTATAAGATGTGTCGACTTTTTGATGAATAATGAATTTAAAATAATTACAAAAATTTCCATCACACAGGTCAATGTTTTAAAAATACAATGGAACGGCATGTGCAGTTGTTTATTGTAATAATCGGCATAAGCCGACGACTATATGGCACCACACAAATACCAAAACCAATAAAATATTGGTGAGTCGTAGCGGCATCGTTGCATTGCAGCATTTATGTGGACTACGACTGCATTTAATAACTGGCACCACACATATACCGATACCAATTATAAATCTCGATGCATTTCTGTGATACTATGCACTGATGCGTTTATGTGTCTCTATGCATCGGTGCATTTGTACGACCTATGGGCACCGCACAAATACCGATACCAATTATAAATATCGGTGCATTTGTGTGATATTGCACACCAGTGCATTTCTATAATTCTACCGACTGGTGCTTTAACACGACCTATGGGCATTGCACAAATCCCAAGACCAATTAGAATGGCCCCATACGTTGTATCAGCAACACTGTGCCTAGTGCGGTTTTATACCTTGATGGCCCAGTGCATTCTCCTTTGATCGGCCCGGGCCACCTACTAGATGTACACATCGGTGCGTTCAAGCCAGAGTAGCACACCGATGAGAAAATCATCCGTAATAACCTCCAACCGCCCATTTTTTTTTAGTTGTGTTGAATTTCCGTTAAAAGCTCTGCCAAAACCTCCGTAACCATAAACGGATGTTGTAGAAAATGTTTTTTTGACAATTTTGGCCAATTTTATAACACTAAAAACCTCCTGTATAACCTTCGCTAGAGGGTCTTTTCTTTGTAGTGCTATGATACTTCAAACTGAACAATGTAAAATATATTTAAACTTTGCTTAAAACTGAAAATACGTAACACACACATTGATGTTTAAACTTTACTTAAAACTAAAAATATGAAAATAGCATAACACACACACACATTGATGTTTAAGATTTATGTAAAACTGAAAATATGAAAATAGGTAACACACAAATTGAAGAAATTTTTGGTGGAAACACATTACATTAGTACTGCATCATTACAAAATGCATTACCTGCTACTATACTCAGTCATTTGGCTAAATATGGGGAACTAACTTTTGTTGCGCTCCATTGGGCTGTGTGTGATTAGTTTCTTTACTACATCATGTTTTTCCTTAATTGATGAGTCGGTTAATGTGATTGTTGTAATTATTATTTGATGTGGATTTATTTTCTATTTTAAAATTGATTTCCGCTATCCTTTCATTATTGTTCTAGTGGTTTATTTTTTTACATAGCTTACCGAATTCGTGATCGATACAGGATTGTGTAATTGTCATCTGAATATATTTTTCATGTTAGTCTTGCAATAACCAACGCATCCCGGATTGATAATTAATGTGGGAAAGGGTTGACCAATATCATTCACACTTTCACATCAACAAAGCTTGCACACTGGAGTCTCTAGTTTGAGACCGTAACTCTAGGTCCAACATTCTCTAGAGCATGTGTAGGTGAGGAATTCAATGACCTGGGTCACTGCGATGGAGTACTAAACATGGTAGGATTTCAGAAATGTGTGATTTAGGCAAAAGCCACCACCAAATTCAAGTGCTTAAGAGAGATGTCAGCTTTTAATTGGAGGGAGGATGATGAAAATGAAGACCTCCTATTGGCTGCGTTGAATAGTGTCTACCCACCCCAACTAGGTAGAGGAAATTCCTATCAATGTAATTGAATATTTAATATGGAGGAAAGCAATAAAAATGAAAATTAGTTTTAAAATTTTGAAATTTAAAGGAATTATTAATATAAATTTTAATTTTAAATTTTAAAAATTAGAAATAAGATTTTGTTATTTATAAATATTTTAAAATTTTTATGATAAAATTTATTTAATTAATGTTTTAAAAATATAATGATAATAATGGTCATTATTTATTAAAGTTAAATTTGGTTTGTTTACTCCATGATGATTCTTGTCGTTGGTTATAGAACATGAAAATATGTTTTTTTATTTATTTTTCAAATTATCGCCCTCCTCCTACTCTTGTTGCCACCAAGTTTCTTTCTCTTCATCCTCCGACCACCCTATCTCTTTCTAAAGAAGAGTGTGGGCAGGGCTATCACATATACAAGAAGGGAAGGAGCGGGTGGAAATGTTGTAGATGAAATCGCCATTAGTAATAAGTGTGGTGCATGAGCATGGTTGTCCCTCATAGACATGCACAACCCTAGTGGCCTTACAAACATATATTTTCTTCACGAAGTGTACAAAGTCGTAGCCCACTTCCTGGAGGTACACGCTCTCCCCTTACAACTGTATACCTGACTGTATGTCTCGGTAAATGTTTTTTTCTTCTTATACACTGCGATTTCCACTCAGATTATGTCTAGAACTACCCACAACTCATCCATCAAGTCACCCCCAAGTGGAGGAATGTTCTTGTCCTCCTACATATTTATCGCAATGATATCCACCTAAAATTTGGTGTAATATTCCCATTTTTCCATCAGTTAATTGGAATATTAGAGTTCTTGCTTTTCTTACTTAGTTAAGTAAATAAAAAGGTGGAGGAACGCATAAACCCCATTGATGAATAAAATCCACTTTTGTTGTGTGAATGTGGGTTAGTAGATAGTAGATCATCATCATGTAGTAGTGGAGAAACTCATTAATAAAGGAAGAATGGAGATTATGGAGAGATAATGAGGAAGATGATGGAGATAGTGTAGGAATAAAAGTAAGATCATAGAGCATTAATGATGCACTGATGGAGGAAGTGGTGCATTAAATGCACACATGATGGAGGGAGTGGAGATTAATTGCAGAGATCATGGAGAGACAACTCAGTCTTCATGGAGACTAGTGGCCACATGTGCAACTCAGTTATGAGGTGGGCCAAGGCTAGGGAAGGCTCACAACCATATAAGGATGACGAGAACAGCAAAGAAAATCAGTGTGGGATTTGATATTGTATTATCATTTGACATTATTTGCATGCTTCAACTGTTTAGCTAAGTCTGTTGTGTTGTTTAGCACATGGGTGTTCCCGAGCGGGAATCCCACCCTTACCCACGGGGGGCTTCAAGTGCCTACTCTAGGAAGTTTATTTTGAGTAGAAATTCATCATCCGACATTGGTGCCACATTCATCCCCTCTCTTCTGCATATATAGCTTCAGGAATTACACATTCTTGTCTTAGGGTTTGAGAGGAGAAAGGTAGTTTCTAGCATTTCAGCTAGGAAACTAGTGGAGGATTTATCATTTCACCTTGAGCTTCCATTTTAGTCTTCGGAGAGAAGCATGTTGATATCCGACATCATGCCATTATATTACACCTCCATACAGTAGCATTTCCTTCAGGAATTGTGCAGTCCAGCCAAGCAGATCTAAGGGAGGAAGGAAGTTCCAAGTATTTCAGCTTGGAATCATGTGAGGGGTCTTTCCATAACTTGGAGAGGTAATTTATATGAGATGTGAGAATTATCTCATCATCCAGCCACAGGCTATAACTCTAGCCTCCTTGACAGTGCAATCTAGTCTAGAAGTTGTGCAGTTTGCAGTTGCAACTTGAGCAGAGAAAGGAGGAGCTAGATCTTAAGCTTCTAGCTTGGAGATCAGGAGAAGGGATCAACCTTTTAGTTAGTGAGCTGAGTGGGTGCTATTGTAGCTGATATATCATTATTAAGCCCCATATTACCAGCTGTCTCTAGGGATTGCATAACTCAGCCAGTAGGGGTGCAGTGTGCCACCTAAAAAGGGCCAAAAATCCAAAGTTAAAATCTTGCCGAACCATTTCTGCATTTGTCTGGGTTTTTTGAGTAGAGTATGTGGTTAAAACCCTGGATCTTTCTGAGCACTCCTATAACCTCCCACACATGATTCTTCTTCCTAGTAGCAATAGTTTCCAGGAGGAGCAGCAGTAGCATCACAACATTCCCAGTGCTAGTTTTCATTAGTGTGTTTCAACCACTTCTTGTCGGCTTGAGTGAATCTTCTTTGGAGCACTGTGTACTTTATATTTGTTGTTGTTTCTAATGATATGACTCAGTTATTTCTGCTCATTATTGTAATTTCTTGATGTAATTTCCAATTGCAACATATTTCTAACATTTTCCAGATTTTAGTGTTATATCCCTGTTTTGCTTATTTGTAATGTTGTAAATGTTCTATATTCCTCTCTTTCCCATTTTGGGATATTACAGTGAATTGGAATATTAGAGTTCTTACTTTTATTACTTAGTTAAGTAAATAAAAGGGTGGAGGGACCCATAAACCCCATAGATGAATAAAATCCACTTTTGTTGTCTGAATGTGGGTTAGTATATAGTAGATCAACATCATGGAGTAGTGGAGAAGCTCATTAATAAAGGAAGAATGGAGATTATGGAGAGATAATGAGGAAGATGATGGAAATAGTGGAGGAATAAAAGTAATATCATAGAGCATTAATGATGTAGTGATGGAGGACGTGGTGCATTAAATGCACACATGATGGAGGGAGTGGAGATTAATTGCAAAGATCATGGAGATCATGGAGAGACAACACAGTCTTCAAGGATACTAGTGGCCACATGTGCAATGCAGTTATGAGGTGGGCCAAGGCTAGGGAAGGCCCACAACCATATAAGGAAGATGAGATCAATAAAGAAAATCAGTATGGGATTTGATATTGTATTTTCGTTTGGAATTCTTTTCATGCTTGAGTTGTTTAGCTAAGTCTGTTGTGTTGTTTAGCACACTGGTGTTCCCAAGCGGGAATCCCACCCTTACCCACAAGGGACTTCGAGTGCCTACTCTGGGAAGGTTATTTTGAGCACAAATTCATCATCCAGCATTGGTGCCACATTTATCCCCTCTCTTCTACATATGCAGCTTCAGGAATTACGCATTCTGGTCTTGGGGTTTGAGAGGAGGAAGTTAGTTTCTAACATTTCAGCTATGAAACTGGTGGAGGATTCATTCTTTCACCTTGAGATTCCATTTCAGTCTTCCAGGAGTAGCATTTTGATATCCGACATCAGGCCATCATATTACACTTCCATACAGTAGCAGTTCCTTCAAGAATTGTGCAGTCCAACCAAGCAGATCTAAGGGAGGAATGAATTTCCAAGTATTTCATCTTGGAATCCTGTGAGGGGTCTTTCCCTCACATTGGAGAGATCATTTATATGAGCTGTGAGAATTATTTCATCATCCAGAAACAAGCTACAACTCTAGCCTCCTTGACAGTGCAGTCTAGTCCAAAAGTTGTGCAGTTTGCAGCTGCAACTTGAGCAGAGAAAGGAGGAGCTAGATCTCAAGCTTCTAGCTTGGAGATCAGGAGAAGGGACCAGACCTTCAGTTAGTGAGCTGAGTGGGTGCTATTTCAGCTGATAGATAATTCTTCAGCCCCATATCATCAGTTTTCTCCAGGGAGTATGTAACTCATCCAGCAGGGGTGCAGTGTGCCACCAAAAAAGGGCCGAAAATACAAAGTTAAAATATGGCCGAACCATTTCTGCATTTTTTTGGTTTTTATGAGTGGAGTCTAAGCACTCCAAAAACCTATCTTACATGGTTCTTATTCACAGTAGTAGCAGTTTCCAACAGTAGTAGCAGTAGCAGCACAACATTTCCAGTGCTAGTTTTCTTTAATGTATTTCAACCATCTTGTGGCTTGAGTGCATTCATTTTGGAGCACTGTGTACTTACCTTGTTGTTGATCCTTAATGATATGGTTCAGCTGTTTTTTGCCCATATGTATGATTTTTTTATGTATTCTGGCATTTTTCCAGTTCTACATGTTTAATTATTATTTTACCATAGTTAGAATTGTGCATATGTTCTATATTTCTGTATTTTCCATTTTGGAATATGATAGTGGTATCATAGCATGATATTTGGCTCAGCTTGTGGGAAGTTCATGACATCAGAAGAATAAGAAGAAGAATCAGAAAAAGAAGAAGTCTTCAATGGCAGAAGGATTAAGTTTTTTCACACTACTCTTTAGATCTAAGCAAGATCTCTCCACAAAGATTATAGAAATGAGAAGGGGAAGGAAAAGAGAAACCTCAAGAGGGTTTCAAAATGAGGAAGGTCCAAGAAGTTCCTATCAGCATCATAAATAATTGGTAATGCAAAGAGCTCCACAACACTTTTCTATCTCCACTTTCCTTGCAGAAGGAGATGAATGGCATGGAGATGGAGGATAATTAGAGCATGAGACTATGAGAAATTATCTTGTAGAGTACAAATATAAATCTAGAGCATTCAAGGAGAATCTAACTCTCCAATAGTTCTTTCAAATCAAAGAGAACCAGAGACCCCGCAACTGCAATAGAGGAAAAAGGCACATATAGAATAGATTTTTCTTGCCTACTTTTGATGGGTCATCCCCAAGCACATCAAAAGCATGGAGGAAGAAGTTAGATGCATTCTTCTAGCAACATCCAGTAGAGGAAGGAGAGGCCATTGAGATTGCAGCACTCCACCTTGAGGGTGAAGCAAAGGATTGGTGGTTTGGCCATTTGAAACATGCAAGAGTGACTACTTATGCATACTTCACTCGAAGGTTAATAAAGAAGTTTTATAGAAGAAAACTTGAGACACTTTCCATAGATACATTTCTCATCATTGATGAGAAAGTACATGAGAAGAAAAAGTAAGATGGCAGCACTTACTCCGGAAAGGGTGCAACTACCACCACCACCAGCTGCAAAAATACTTGCATCGAGAGAAAGAGCACTTGCATCCTTTCAAGGTGGTCTTGAGCTCTTGAAATTGGGATTCCCATGCATGATTCAGGAGATGCATGAGAAGGAGGAGGCATATACCAGCATTGGTGCAACAGTAGAGGAGCAACCATCACCATCCCAGCAGTTGGAGAAGTCATTACACTGGTTGGAGGAACTCTTGTAGCCTTACAGGATGTCCCTAAATATCAACTTATCCAAGGTTTGCAAACATTTCCATCCCATATTATTTCATCACCTCAGTTTGAGATTTGTGGGGTCATGCCATCAGGGAAATTGCATAACCAAAGGTTAGATCACCTTGCTGATTTGGAGCAACAAACTATCACTGCGTAGAGGACCCTTGACTTTCTCAAGGAGGATATGTATAGTCATCCTAGTTTTTTAGTGTTGATATACACACAATACTTTGTGTTGAAGTGTGGAGTTTCAGAAGATAGGATGAGCATAGTCCTAATTGGTACAATGTCAAGCTATGAGTTCAACATTGTGCAACAAATGCACCATCATGGATATTAGCAGCGCTCTCACTGAGGAGTAGTGATGAGTTGGGGGCGTAACTATTCTTGGATCATTTCGATGACCACTTCACTCATGAAGCATTAGAGGGATAAATGATAGTTGGTAGACATCTTATGATGGATAGAATTTTCCATTATCATGATCAATCCTTCCTGATGATCATCTCACAACTCAAATAGAAGTTTCTACATGCAACATATTCAGAATCTTATGGATTCTACCGGGTCATTGATGAGAGGTTTTCATGGAGTAACCTCAAGGAGGATGCACTTCAACATATCATGGAGTGCAAAGATCATCAAATTGGGGAGGATGGTATTCTCCATTGGGTGGATACCAAGTTGGAGCATGATGAGAGTCATCACCCACAGTTGGATGGATGGGTGAGGATCATGAGCAAGTGGTTGGTGAGATACCTGCAGATCTATGACACAGGGAAACAAGAAGCATGGTTGCGTTGGTTTCTTTTGGGTGAGTATGGTTACTACCCAACATCTCACATTTGCATGATCCATGCCTTGTATATTACTAGTGTGATGCAGTAGCAGGAGGCATGGCTGCTCTGGTTTGGACATCACATGACATATCCTATGTCAATGGGCGTGTTATCATTTGGGACATTGCATGGCACTCACATGATGTGGAAGTAAGGAGCTTGGTTATGTTGGGCTGATGTGATATTCTACATGCCAATCAGTATGTTGTTGCTCCATGGCTTGCATGGTGATGATGTGAGGTAGCAGCAAGAGTCATTGCTGCTTTGGTTAATCTTAGGAGAGTATGGGCTGACTTTCTCCCATACCTTGCATGAGGAGGAGGGGGGATAGAAACAAGAGGCCTTACTGCGTTGGCTTCTGTTAGGAGAGTATGGAGACCATACTTGGTATGATGATGGGGTGGTATGGCAGTAAGAGGCATTGTTGCGGTGGCCGTTATTGAGAGAGTATGGTTCGATATTTCACATGTCAACCCATATGTCTCTATTTCCTTTTTTTCATAGTGTTGATATGATGCTTGGATAAAGTAGGGCCAACAGGGCCAATGATGGGAGCATGGAGAGGTACATCCTACTCCATGTAGCATGCATTGGAGAGATAGTTCATGAGTTGGGACTTTCCTTTGGGGGGAGGAAACACTTCACTTCATATGACTCATGCAAAGGAGAGGCTCTGGAACAGCAGATGGTTGCTACTTGGAGGTTCATTAGTGAGGAGAGGCATCTAGCTATACAGTTGGAAGCCATTCTAGACATTCTAGAGAGGCAGCTATGGAGCTGGGAAATCATTACACATTGTAGCAGATGGGGAGATATTACATATGAGGATGTCATTTGGAGGGAGAGGGATTGTTATAGCATTCACTTTTTCAGTTGCTTGAGGAAAAGCAACATTTTGGTGAGGAGGACTGTAATATTCCCAATTTTCCATCAGTTAATTGGAATATTAGAGTTCTTAATTTTCTTACTTATTTAAGTAAATAAAATGGTGGAGGGACCCATAAACCCCATAGATGAATAAAATCCACTTTTTTGTGTGAATGTGGGTTAGTAGATAGTAGATCGGCATCATGGAATAGTGGAGCAGCTCATTAATAAAGGAAGAATGGAGATTATGGAAAGATGATGAGGAAGATGATGGAGATAGTGGATGAATAAAAGTAAGATCATATAGCATTAATGATGCAGTGATGGAGGAAGTGGTGCATTAAATGCACACATGATGGAGGGAATTGAGATTAATTGCAGAGATCATGGAGATCATGGAGAGACAATGCAGTATTCATGGAGAATAGTGGCCACATGTAAAATGCAATTATGAGGTGGGCCAAGGCTAGGGAAGGCTCACAACCATATAAGGAAGATGATAGTAGTACAAAAAATCAGTCTGGGATTTGATATTGTATTTTTGTTTGACATTATTTGCACGCTTCAGCTATTTAGCTAAGTCTGTTGTGCTGTTTTGCACACAGGTGTTCTCGAGTAGGAATACCACCCTTACCCACGAGGGATTTCGAGTGCCTACTCTGGGAAGGTTATTTTGAGTAGCAATTCATCATCCAACATTAGTGCCACATTCAGCCCCTCTCTTCTGCATATACAACTTCAAGAATTATGCATTCCTATCTTAGGGTTTGATAGGAGGAAGGTAGTTTCTAGCATTTTAGCTAGGAAACTGGTGGAGGATTCATCCTTTCACCTTGAACTTCCATTTCAGTCTTCTAGGAGAAAATTTGTGATATCCGACATCAAGCCATCATATAACACCTCCATACAGTAGCATTTCCTTCATGAATTGTGCAGTCTAGCCAAATAGACCTAAGGGAGGAAGGAAGTTCCAATTATTTCAGCTTGGAATCCTGTGAGGGGTCTTTCCCTCACTTTGTAGAGATCATTTATATGAGCTGTGAGAATTAAATCATCATCTAGTAGCAAGCTATAGCTCCAACCTTCTTGACAGCACAGTCTAGTCTAGCAGTTGTGCAGTTTGCAACTGCAACTTGAGCATAGAAAGGAGGAGCTAGATCTCAAGCTTCGATCTTGGAGATCAGGAGAAGGGGTCAACCCTTCAGTTAGTGAGCTGAGTGGGTGTTATTTTAACTGATAGATCATTATTCAGCCCCATATCAGCAGTTGTCTCTAGGGAGTGTGTTACTCAGCTAGCAGGGGTGCAGTGTGCCACCAAAAAAGGGCCGAAAATCTAAAGTTAAAATTTGGTCGAACCATTTTTTGGTTTTTTGGGTTTTCTTAGTAGTTTTTGTGGTTAAAATCCCAGAAATTTCTGAGCAATTTAGTAGCCTCCTACACATGGTTCTTCTTCATAGTAGCAACAGTTTCCAACAAAAGAAACAATAGCAACACAACAGTTCCAGTGCTTGTTTTATTTAGTGTATTTCAACCATCTTGTGACTTGAGTGCATTCCTTTTGGAGCACTGTGTACTTTCCTTACTGTTGATCCTTAATGATATGGTTCAGCTATTTTCTACCCATATGTATGATGTTTTGATGTATTTTGACATTTTTCCAGTTCTACATGTTTAATTCTTATTTTACCATAGTTGGAATTGTGCATATGTTCTATATTCATGTCTTTTTCATTTTGGAATATTACATTTGACCACTAAATATTCAACCGAGAAGAAACTGTATTGCTGATCAATCCCATATAAATTATGGTACATTTCCAAACATGCCTGAGGCAAATCCAAATTTTCTTCTAAAGTCTCTGTATCATTCCTAATTTTAAGCTACTTTCTTAGTCCCCCTTCTCTACTATGACTTGTTTTAACCCCACAATGTTCAACTTGCCTTCATTTTCTTCTTACTCTTCATTGAGCCATTCCTCAACCAACCTTGCTAGTTTGTGCAATGAGCCATTTCCCAACCAACCTGATATTTTGTCCAATGAAAAAGAGTGTACCTATAGAAAAAAATAAAATGGTATAAGTGGTGTCCGTTCTCAGGGGCATTATGATGAATTCTCATTCTGGGGTTTATCAATTTCATCCCCAGATGGCTCAACTTCAGAAGCCTGTGGGTTATGGGCCCATATATGCTTTCTTCTTCCTCCATTATCATGCAACATTGAAATCATATACCTCCAAAACCCCAACTCCACGACGTGAATATCATCATCTTCTTCTCTAGCCTCACCCTTCCTTGGTTCTGCCTTGCGTCCTTCACATCACTTTTCTAGTCTCAGCAAATAAAACTAGCATGTTTCCTTCCATGATGTTGGAGGTCAAATAAAACTAGCATGCTTCCTCATGCTTCAACCTTTCTCTCTTCTCTGCACTTGTCTCGATGAGTGTAGGTCCCTACCATTTGATTGGGCCCTGCCCTAGTCGAAGGTATGACTAGTTGGCATCCTTTCGGCGCTTACACTGTTGTGTTGCAGCTGGCCATTTTCAATCCCAACTCCCCCGCTCTATAGTGCCATTTTCTTGCTGATTTCACATTCTCCCTCTATCAACGATATTGGAAGTACACCAAGTATAGGACCTACGGGTCCATATGATATCTTCCTTTAGACTATGACAATGATTTAACAAAATAGGGTCTGTGAAAAATAACCCACACACAAATTTACAAAAACACACATAGGGTACATATAATGGAAATTATATATTATGACTTCTTAGAGCCGATAAAATATGAAAAAAACTACATATATGGCCTCTCAAGGCCTGAGAGCCTTTCAACCTAATATTACATTCTACTGAACACCCTTCTATGACACCCGCAGACAGCTTATAAACATAAATAAAAACCTAACAAACTCTAATAGATTAAATATTATCCTTGCCAACTAATCACCTTTTAGAGGATTAAAAATGAATTAACATAAGAGGAAAACATGTCCTCTCTCCTTGGTTTCCACTTTGCTTCTTCTGGAAGCACTCGGAATCAATTCAATTGGGGTGATTCGATGCTCCTCCATAAAAATACCTTGAAGGAGATCTCATTGCGTGATCTTGTCCATTCACAACCTCATTCCTCTTTTCCACATATATCCCTAAGCTTTTCCTCATGCTCAATGGTAAACTGAAACTAAGCCTCCACTGACACCTCATTGACTCTCCTCCTCTGGCATGGAATTTTTTGCATCTCAGTTCACCTCATCTGGAACCTCTCGAGCTTCCTCCGCTTGCTTGGTCATTACACACTTGCACACCTCTCGTCGTTAATTCTACCCACAATCGTAGTTGTGGATTGTTCTCCTGTAAGAAATCTTTGCCTGCTTCTTGCGTTTTGATAACACTTGATGAATTATGATTTTAGGATCTATCAATTTCATCCTCAGATGGCTTCAACTCTAGAAAATTGTGGGTTATGGGCCTATGTTTTCTTTCTTTCTCTATTATTGTGCAACAATGAACTCATATACCTCCAAAACCCCAACTCCATGTACATAAACCATCATCCTCTTATTGAGCCTCACCCATTATTCGTTGTGCCTTGCATCCTTCATGTCGCTTTTGCGGTCTCAACAAATAAAACCAACATGCTTCCTTTCATGATGTTAAAGGTCAGGCTTAGATAGATTTCAAAGCTCGAGGGTTGACCTTTCTCTATTCTTTGTGCTTGTCTCGATGAGTGCAGGTCCCAACCACCTGACTGAGCCCTGCCTTAGGTGAAGGTTAGGCTAGTCGACTTCCTTTTGACATTTACACTATTACGTTGCAATTAACCATTTCAGGTCCCAACTCCTTCGCTATGCAGTGCCATTTGTTTGTCGATTTTACTTGCTCCCTCTATCTTCAGGATTGGAAGTACACCAAGTACAGGACCTATGGGTCTAAGTGAGGTATCCCTTTAGATCGTTATAGGGATTTAACAAAACAAGGTTTGTGCAAAATAACCCTTGTGTAAATGTACAAAATCACACACAAGCTATATATAATGGAAATTATACATTACAACTTCTTAGTGCTGATAATATATGACAAAACTACATATATGGCCTCTTAGGGCCTGAGATCCTTTTGTCTTGATCTTACATTCTTCTGGTCGCTCTTCTCTAACACCTGCAGATGACTTATAAACAAAAATAAAATCCTACAAACTCCAATAGATCGAATATTGTCCCTGCCAACTAATCGCCTCTAGAGGCTTACAAATGATTAAAAATAAGAGGAAATGTGTCCCCTCTCCATGGCTTCCAAACTGCTTCTTTTGGAAGCACCCATAATCAATTCAGTTGGGGTGCTGGTAATTCGATGCTTCTGCATCACACTCTATTGATGGGAACATTTCCACGAGAACGAATAGTCAACACTTTCATCCCTTGCTCTACAATTTTCCAAGTAAATAATGGCCTACATGGCTTGTGTATTGTTACTTGTTTATTATATTTATTTTCTAATAAAAATTAATAAATATAAAAATTAAAATTAAAATTAATAAGAATAAAGAAATAGTACTACATTTTGTTCTTAACTTTTAAAAGTGATATAAATTCTCTTAACACAATAAAAATCATCTTAACATATGAGTAATGTTAATAATATAAATTATATTAATTAAAAATGTATATTTATTAATTAATAAATATAAACTTTTAAACATGATATAAATTCTCTTAACACATAAAACTCATCGAAACACATGAGTAATATTAATAATATAAATTATATTAATTAAAAAAACATATTTATTAATTAATAAATGTAAAAAATTAAAATTAAAATTAATAAGAATAAAGAAATAGTACTACATTTTATATTTAACTTTTAAATCTGATAATAATTCTCTTAACCTAATAAAAATCATCTTAACACGTGAGTAATATAATTAATATAAATTATATTAATTAAAAAAACATTTTTATTATTTAATACTTGTAATTTTGGAAAGAGAAACCATAAAGTACCATTGAGCTTTAGGGGATCAACATATAGGATACAAAGTGTATGGCATCACCTTAACATCGAGTGGTTAAGCTTAATGACAATTTCCTATCTTTTGAGTACCTAGGCAGATGAGATGTGTGACTCTTGAAAAAAATTTAAACTATTTTTTTATTGAATAAAGAGGTAAAAATTTTGTTCACTAGCTGAAATTTTTATTGGAATTAGATTCCTAGGCTCCTGCCTTGATCCTTACTGGGTGCAAGTCCTGGAAGTAATGATCGACGATATGTGATTCATTTCACTAGTTTCAATCCCACATCTTCACCCCTGTGAGCATCACACGATGTAGTGAGTGCTAAGTGGACTATTCAAACATCATGAGAAATTAGTTACTTACGGCTACCTTTTATGGAAATGGTCATAGATGAATTACTTACTTACCATAATTGAATCCCAAAAAATGATATCTAATGTTTTAAATGTGTCCGAGGAAAAATTGAGCAAACTCTGGCGAGAAAGTAATTTTGAGGTACAATTGAGGCAATTGGACATCAAAGGTCCTCTCCTAGAGTTTCCAAAGTCCATAGGGCAACTGAAGTATCTAGAGAATATTTTTGTGACGCGTTGGGGTATTACAAGAGGTATTACAAAAGGAGTGCCTCTGAAAAACTTTGCTGGACGAATTTTGTAATCTGCAGTACTTGCAACACTTGGAGTTATCTTATTTTTAAAAAATGGAGTCTCTACTAGAGTAGTTTGGAAACTTAAAGAACCTCCAAAATCTTCACTTGGACAATCTCTTCAAATTTTGGACGCTTCCAAATTCCTTGGGGAACTTAATACAACTTAGACATCTATGTTTGTTTAACTGTGATAATTTAACAATGTCCAGTGAGACTCTGGGAAATATCACCACACTTGATGTTATAGATTAGACTTGGCATGATAAGATTGAAGTATTTCCTTCTCAAGTGGCACATAAACAATACTTATCAAAATTAATTTTAGAGGGTACACACATACAAGAATTTCTGAGTGCCTTTGCAGAGTTAAGAGATTTGGAAATTCTGCAGAATCCTTCACTGGAAACACTGCTGGGTTGGCTCAGTTGCCTAAGGAGTTTGAAGGAATTAAATATATGTGGTCCCGTATTGAAATTCTTGCCTGAATCTATTGGAGAGTTGATTCATTTGGAAAAGTTGGATATTTAGTGAATAGTTGTTGCATGCTTGCCACTATGGATCATGGTGCTGAACAATATCGTAGAGTTATGACTCAAATGTTGTCTATTAAAAGAGCTGCCATTCAAGAGACTTGGAGAGGAAAAAGAAACTATAAGAGATTCGACTTAGTTCATGGCTAGCCTTCAAGACATATTCTCCAAAATACTAAGTAGTATTTTGGGCCAAAGTTCATGGCGTTAATGTCAAGTAAAGAGGGTCAATTTCTGAATTGAAGAAGGCAGCTGAATATATATATATATATATATATATATATATATATATATATATATATATATATATAGTTCCAGATTTGATAACATCTGCCATAATCCTATAGTAACCTTACCATTCCAAAGCTGAGTTGTTTCCAAAGGCATATGCCATTAGTCAGTTCAATTTCAAGCCGAAAAGACAGACTGATATGCAACTAAAATTAGCCCATATCTGAAAATTTTCTCCCAGTTTGAGTTCATTCATCTTATTTTTTCTTGGAGGTCGAGTTATTTGACATAGTGGGTCTGATTTTTCTTACTAGGTTTGAGTACACTTCAAGTTTCCTCCCGATGGTATTGCACTTTTTGAAAAATATTCTCAAAATGAAAGTTGCTCTTTTGTGGACTTGTGAACAATGATTTTTTCTCCCAGTTGGAAATAGAAAAATTTACTAAGTTATTGACTGAAGTTTGCTTCCTAGTTTGTTCACAAACAATATGTCAAAAGATCTATGTTATGATAACTCTTCTACATGATTGGGATATTATATGGGCATTTACATGGATATGGGTAATTACCTTTAATTAACAAACAAGATAGATACACCTACAACAATCCTACTCACAAAATGTTTGACATGACCACTCACTAAAGAAAACCACAACTCAGGAGACACAATGACTTTTGTAAATAAATTCAGATTGGTACATTACAGTTCAGGAGACCTATTTGCAACAAATGGTTTTCTTCTCTTCAAATAAATCAACCAATTTCTCGGCTTTATTTTTATATAATACTAAAAAATTCACATCCATTGCATGGCTCCATTTCTTACTTTGCTTAGCTTCATCCCTAATACAAACTAGTTTTCTTCCAACAAGGCAAAACAATGAATAGGATTTTAAAACCTAACTGTAACTAATGAATATACATTTTTTTACCTTTAACATCCTTCTTATTCTATTTTATTTTGGAATATGAACAAAGGCTTTACACCCAAACATACTAAAGTGTTGGATGTCACTATTTTCTCCTAACCACACCTCAAGAATGTTCGCTCCCACTAATTTGGCAAGGGATCTTCAATACATAGACAACGATCTTGACAGATTCAACCCAAAAATTATTGAGTGATTCATTTCGTTTTAGCACACACTTAACCAGTCCGACTATTTTGCAATTTCTCTGTTCAACCACTCCATTTAGTTGCAAAATATAAGCCAAAATTTGTTGATTTATCACTCCATGTGCTTTATAAAATTTGTGAAAATCATCATAGGTGTATTCACTACCTTTATTATTTTTAAGCACTCTTGATTTTCTACCTCCATATATTTCTACACCACTTTTAAACATTGAACATTGAACAATCACCACTGAGAACAAGAACACTTATTGAATGAGAACAATGAATTACTTTTAAGAACCATCATGGTTACTAAATCAAGTTAATGGTAGTGATTAAGTGTTGAATCATGTCCCATGATCTGAATAAAGGTATGTTATTAATGTTGTTCTAATTCATCTTTCATACTTTGAAACAAATATATTACATGTTCTTAAGGGCTCAAGTTCTCTTGCAATTTATTGAGTCTCATGAGTGTTTTTCATGTTAATTTTATGAAAAATTTAACATAAAATAAAGATTGAACAACAAAAAATAAAAGTAAAATACATTGCCATACAACGCATTAACATAGGGATTTGATGAAGGAGTTCACCCCTCTTGGGCTACATCTCCTTGGACCAGCTTCCATGGCTTGAGCCTTTATATTATGCTCAATTTTGTAAAATTATGTGTTTACAATGCTTTTATTCTCCTAAAACCTACACCAATGAGTTCAGAATTCCCAAAAATGGTCATATAGCCTCTTTCTGCTTCTAATTTGGTCGAAAAATCCAAAATTTATGACATCTAAAAGTCTGTCCACAATTTTCTGCCTAAATTTAGCTAACAAGAGCTAAATCGGGCTAGTTGGTGCCAAAGTGGTAGTTATGCCGAAATTAACAGACTATAAAACTAATCCGCATTAAATAAATTAAACTGCATTAACTTAATTAAGAGGTATTAGCGCTAATTAAGCTGGGATTAAGGCTACACCTGCGCTTTGTGGCAAATCTACTTTAAGGCTTAATAAACAAGGATTAGTGTTAATTAAACCCGATTAATTATTTTTAATGCACGCTTATGGATTTAGCGCTCCTGCGAACCACCTGTGGTCATAGGTACTGGTCACATGTATTGGGGGTTGGCTCTCTCTCTCCTCGTTGACAGCAATATTAAACTTGAAATATAAGCGACAACATATATATAAGCGACAAAATTTTCTTGAATGTGATTTTCACCAAAAGATTTTTTACACAATTTATGGATTACAAAATCCAAATTCCTAACATATATATGTTAAGATCTAATGTGTAGGTGAAGTGGTTAAGTGATTTCCTTTGGCATGGGAGGTCGTGGGGTCAAACCCCGACGCCTCCATCCGGTCTTCAACCAATAATTTTTCTCCGCCATGAGGGGGACATGTGGCGGCCCCAGGCTCAGCCATGTGCCTCCTCCTCATTGGCCCAAAATTCCACCCAATAAGAAATTGCAAACACACATAAATTTAGAACCAATCAAACTCTGCCACTTGGCAGCCACACATTCGATGGAGGAAATTGACCAAAATCGACCTTGCCTAGTCAGTATGCCATGTCAGTAGTACAAACTGCTGATTGGGCTCTCTATCATCATTTTTTGCCTATTTAGCAAAGAAAAAAAAATCATTTATGGTAGCATACAAAGTCCATTTTGCACGAAAAGAATTGCGTCGGATTCAGAACGACGAGCACTACGCAGTCGTTCAAGTTTCGCGTCATTCTGAGAAATTTGATTTTTGAGCATCCCACCTCTTTATAAGTGATGAATGCTTAACACATTAAAGTGTTAAGAACACATCCTTAAGACGTAATTCATTTACTTTTGGAAGGAATCATAATCATTAAGTCAAATAAAATCCCATGTAACTTTAAATGCATGTCATTGATTTCCCAAGTTGGGAGGAATGAAGTGCATACAATGTCTCATGTTTTCATACATGGTGGAATTCAACACATTAAATTCTAAAAAAATCATTCTAAAGTGATATTATTTGATTACAATGGAAAGTCATAGTGGCCATTACCTCTATAGGTAATACTATTTAATACAAAATAATGTCACTTTTTAATAGGTGGCCGATACCTGAAATATTAAAAAAAAAAAATCATTTCTATACTTTTGGAAAATTAATTTAAATGGCTACATATTGTTTCAATGCTTTTGGAAAATTGGAAAATAAATTTAAATGATTACAAAATTTTGAATTGATTTGAAAAAAAAATGTATTTGATTCGAAACTAATTTAGATGACTACAAGATTGTGGATATATTAATTAAAAATAATGCCATATGAATAAAGATATCCATATATGCATTATAAAATATAATTTAGCTAATAGTCACATTAACTCTAAAATGGCAAAGGATTAATTTGTTCAAATAAATAATAAGGGTTTATCATTATGTATTTAATAATGTAATCATTATTATTTGTAAAAATTGTTATTTTATATATTATGTGGGAGTCTTGAAAGCAATTATTAAAAATGATGAAAAAAAGTGTGGTTATTATTTAGGAAGGTTTTGTATAATGTTTTAGGTTGATTTCATTTTCAATCATCATCCATATACACATATAGCATGACCTACTAAAATTTAAACATTTTTATAATATAAGTGATAATGCTACATTAGATTGTATGGAAAAACAAATAATTAGAGTGGTCTATAGAGGTTATGATTTTGCCCAAAAAATAGTGAAAATTAAAAATCTTGGGAAATATGAGTTTCAACTATCAAGCTTCAGGATTTTGGGTGCCCCAAGGGTTTTTGATAGTGTCGAAGCCACTTGCACCATTAAAAAAAATTAACACTCCTCTAGTTAATTAAAAAAAAATTGATTTCCTAAAAATAATTTTCCTAGGTAAACAATAATTTAAATTTCTTCCGAAGGAAATAGATATGTCTAACTTTTTAGAATTGATCAAGAAATGAGACATAGTACATAGATTTACCCAGTGACAGAATTGACATAGATCCAAACACATCACTTCTCACCAACTATAGTATTTCATCTGACCTCACAGAACTAGATGAGAATATTAATTTATTTTGCTTTTGGTATAAACAATTTTCATAGAAATCAAAATCTAGAGAAATTTAGAAATAAATTCGTCGATAGCATTACTATGTCGGAAGAAAAAATTCAAAGATACTTTACTTAGATACACTCATATTTTAAACAATACTTTTAACTTTTGAAATAATTTTCCATGCTTTAAATTGTTGGTAAAATTACTCAAGGACAGTTATTTCCTTCCATTACTATAAACATATTGAAAATAAGTTATGTGTTATTAGATTAAATTATTATACACATAAATAATTATCTGTTATGAGACACATAAATAATGTTCTGTGCCTCAAGCCCAATCTTCAATAACTAGAAGTATAAAAAGAATTCCAAGAGTGTGGTTAACGTCTTAAGGTGTGGGGGGTTAAGGATTATAGGGTGGGGTTTAAGGATTAGGGTTCAGGGTTAAAGTATTAAGATTATGAGTTTAGGTTTAAACTCATTAATTAATACTTAAGGATTTAAGATTTTAAGGTATGATTTCAAACTTGGGGCCTAAGAACATTAAAGGTAGAAGGCTAAAGTTAAGTTCAAAGTTGTGGGTGAAGGTTAAAAATGTTTATTTTTCTCAAAAGAAACATCACAATTTCTATCAATAATCGAGTGAATCTCGATGGGAATTTAACATGAGATGGACTAGACATGTAGACATCAACACAAACTCCACATTGAAATAATTTATTAGAACTAAAAAAATCTCTAGACATATTTCCTACACTATGCCACTTTCTCCAATATTGCTCTTTTACATACAATTCTTCATTTTCTCAACCCTCTTAACCCCTTTTTATTACAAATACCATGGTTCACTAAAGCAAGTAATTTTTCACTTCCACAACACCTTCAAAACATGATGGTAGGCCCATATATATGCACTTAAAGATTCACACATTATCATAATCTACCACATGGTCAAACCTCGTCTCTAACACAAATATAGGCCACTTCATATACTCATGAAGAACATGGATTTCAATATTTTTCCATAAATTCAAACTAATATCGTTTATTTTAGGAGAAAACGTTGGTGTGAAAACAGTGTATGGCTCACATTAAATATCTGTAATTTTTTTTAGAAATTGCATTCTCTTCTTCTCAACACAATTCATGTATATATAGATATTGAGTGTTGGTTAATTGATATTCTCAAATCCTTTCTTCCAGTTTTTGGGGAATCCAATGGCGTCTTCTGCCTATCCATGTTTAGAAACTTTTAGATAGCTTAGTTGTTGGAAGATGCATGGGGAGAACTTTAGTTCTAAAATACATTGTTCATTGACCCATTGCATTACAAAGAAAATAATTAACTTTTAAATTTTTATGGTTCACGGAAGATGCATTGGATATTCAAGAAGGGCTTAGCTAAAAAAATGATGAGGGTGCACCTAGTTTGCAAAAAGGGCTATCCATGGCTGACGATGAACCATGTTATGTCAATTGATAAGCTTCACCTCAATTGCATCTTTCTCCCTGCAAAACTTATTTTTTGCAAGTATCTGATGCAATTATGTTATATTATAATGGATTGAAACATAGAAAGAGAAAATTAAAATACATGCCCTACTTAAATGATGATGAAATTTCTTCTCTTGGATTTTTTTTTATTGCACGAGAATTAGCTATGTCGACATTGTACTCAATTTTAGAAGGAAAATAATTAAAAAACTAGCATATTCTCTAAGCAAGAGAAGGAACACGAAAGAGGAAAATGTTAAATTTTGGTTATATGTAAATGTATTGAATGCAAAATTAACAATTCACTTAAAACAAGCGTTGCAAGGAAAGAAGAAAAAGTCCATCACCAACAACAAAATTATTTGTTGGCTCTAATGGAATAATCAAATGCGATTAAAACATTTATTGGTCACATGCACATATATGTGTGTATATGTGTGTTTAACACACAAAATTGTATGAATGATTTTATTTTCCAAATTATTTCCATTGTGTTGACCAAACTTCTGTCATTGGGTTAACGAGCAGACAGACACATGTAAGAAAGTACATTCATTAATTTAATTTTATACATTATTTTATTGATCTGACAATTCTACATAATTCAATTGTTGACCCTTCATGTGGAGGTGAAAATGTGAATGTTGTGAAGCTTCCTATGAAAATGTCACGATACATAATGATGATATATTTCCTTGTACACCAATAGTTGTTGGAAGATTCTCTTTATATGTCACCATTTTATTGTTCTTGAAAACTCGATTAGAAACTATTCAACGTTCCTTTCCCCCGCTTAGGGGGTATGCTAGTGGATATTTAATCCGGGTAACGTTGGTTTTACTGTTTGTTAAGTCGCTGCTTACGTCATTGACATGTTCATGGAACCAGCTGTACAGATCACTGTGTGATAGCGACCCAACAATTTATGAGATCCAACCTCCAACATCATATGACCCACGTCTTTCACGTCATTTTTTTTATTAACAAATGAAACACATATGGAGATTTAAGCCACGTCACTTTTTTTACCAACAAATGAAATGAGTATGGAGATTTAACCCAGGAAAGCCACGTTGTGTTGTTTGTTAACTCGTCGTTTGAGTTTGTCATATTGAAACAACTATATTGTTAGTTTTGATGTATCCCATGGTTTAAATTGATTGCCATAGGAAATGTTAGAGGAAGGGTTTAGAAATTTGACTTGATTGTACATTTTGGAAATAATGTAATTTGTGGTATATTTTGGAAACAATGTAATTTATCAAGTTATTGTGATTGCATATTTTAGGAATATTTTGGAATCTTACAGTATAGAAAGTGATTAAAAATTTTGATTATTTTATTAATGTTAGATTATGGAATATTCTCAAAATCTGCAATCTAACTAAACATAAAAATCTCTATGGTTTACAACTATTTGATTTCTCTCTTATCTATCAAATTCCAAAAACATTATTATATTTTTAATGAAAACAAAAATAATAATAAAATATAATATTTTAAAATATTAATTTTTTATTTATCATCCACACTATATTATTAGTTAATACTTTAATTAAACGAATCAGATATTTTTTTAAAAATCATAAACCTGTTCAATTAAATGAATGATATATTTTTTTAAAAATCATAAACCTATTCAACACATTGTTCAAGACACATTATATTATAATAATATTATTATCTTAATGTTTTATAATATAAGTTTTTTATTTATCATCCATCCTAAAATTATTTTTATTCACATTTTTTTAATATTATTGGTCAACATTGTAATTAAATAACTCTAAAAAAATCATAAAGCAGCAGTTTGTTGGAATTTTCAGAATTCCAAAATAATAACACTGCCTTTCTTAACACAGAAAAATACAAATAAAATTTGCACACAATGACAGAGTTTCCAAAAAAAATTTCTATTAAAAAAAAACTGCTGTTACAGACTCTTCCTCAAAAGAGGGATTACAAAAAAAATCTGACTGCTGCAAACACAGTTCAGAAATATCACTCTGTCATTCACTGAAAAACATATACTGCTGTATATCCTCTGTTTTCCCAAAACACTTTGTTGTGTTTTTCATACGCTGTCTCTGTCTATTACAAAGCAAACAGCTCTCTGTTTTTTTTAACAACAATACTCTGCTGTAAAAAAACATTACAATTCTCTGTCTCTGTTTTGGAATAAGCTGCTGTGCATCAAAAAAAACATTATATATCAAAACAGCTCTCTGTCTCTACATATTACAAAACAGAAAAATATCTGTATCATAAATTGCTTCAACCACTAAGTTCACCGCTTGGAAAAACATTAATGGTTCATTACTCCTGTCAGCACCGCTTGATAAGTGCATTGATGACAGATTTTACTTGCTGTTCTTTTCTTCCTTCCCGCACTGCTGTGCTCTCAAAAAAAACATTCCTGTGTAATAACATTACTGTCTTTTCCCTTTTTTTATGTACACTGCTGTGTAATAAAAATTATACTTCACGGCTTTTACAATGTGCTGGGCTTTTTAATATATATATGTTATATATATATTAAATAAAACAAATAACATATAAAATATACTATGGGCAATTAAAATTAAAACCCAAATTTAAAACAAATACCGTGACAAATATTTTAACCGGCGATCATTATTAACACATATGACATATGATATATGGCCGTATATAACATATGTGGGCCCCCAGCATACACCAGCATTCCGAGGGGGTAATCTCCACTGCCCAACTCAATTCATCGACCCCCGCGGACTGTTATGTGAACCCAAGGTGTGGGCCCAGTTCCGATGGGGTATGCTGCTCCCCTGGCCAATCTTGCCGGACCCCTCGGACCCATGCTTTGTTGTGCTGCCGTTGAAATTATATTAACACATATGACATATGATATATGGCCGTATATAACATATGTGGGCCCCCAGCATACACCAGCATTCCGAGGGGGTAATCTCCACTGCCCAACTCAATTCATCGACCCCCGCGGACTGTTATGTGAACCCAAGGTGTGGGCCCAGTTCCGATGGGGTATGCTGCTCCCCTGGCCAATCTTGCCGGACCCCTCGGACCCATGCTTTGTTGTGCTGCCGTTGAAATTATATTCCAACACAGTTCAAGACCCATTATATTATTTTCAGACAAATCACAAACCAGTTCAAGACACATTTGTACCACTTCGCCGCACCGCAATGTTGCTACCACTTCCTTCCAAATTACAACCATTTTATTTTCATTGAATAAATATTAAATTCAATTCAGCGCAACCTTTAGTTTGTCAGGCATTAAATTTAATCCTGGGCACCTGCCTTGAATCCAGTGCACCTTGTATTCTTTTCATTGAATAAATATTAAATTCAATATCAGTCTTTTCATTGAATCGGGGGCAACTTACATCTTCCACTTTCAACAAATTTCTTTTTTTAGCACCGACCAATGGATAATGGATATTTAAGCCTGGCTGTGGTGTTGGATTATTATTAATATAATGATTTGTGTATTAAAACAAGAAATACTTTGCATCATTAAAACACTTGAAGAAAACCTATATGCTTGATATCCGTGGTGTGGTGTTACATGTTTTACTAAATAAATAAATAAATTCCGTGGGCGTGGTCCCGAGAGTTATCAAAGGATCTTGAACATAAGGTGGGGTTTTTGTAAGTGGGTGACGACCTCTAACCTCACTCTCGTGTTAATCTTCTTCCTCCTCTTATTGCGGAATCGTTACCCCCTCTCTGTAAAAATTAAGTATTTGCTCTTGTTTGACCAAGGCGTAATGGTTTAAAAGACCAAATTTCTAGGTCATTGCAATTCATTGATAATGATGTATATGTAAACAGGAGAGGTTGCGAAGCAGCAAGTCTTTGTTATTGAGTTAAAAAAAAAAAGAAACTAAAAACTTCAAAGCTAATATATCAAAATCAACATACCCAACATATCTAAGATTCAGCATATCCAACACTCAATTGAGCTAGAGACTTTAAAGCGAGCATACCCAGTAGGCAGATTTTTACAATTTCTTCTATATTCATAGAATATGAAATAAATTTCATCATGTCCTCTTAAAAATAGTAAAATCTACTCCTTTTCATATGGTACAGTTGTGACTTGTTACTATTTAATCAAATCATATATATTTTCACAAATTGCATCAATCTCTTCTTAAAATTAGTAAAATATTTTATATTTTAACTATCGAGAAACAAAAGGAATAATGCATAATCTAAAGAGGCAGCCAAATGGCCTAGAATCTGGCAATGATTTTCAAAAAATCTGGTCAAGATTTGCCTAGAATCTTGTTTACAATTGTTAAAATTTAGTGTTTTGAGTACTTTAAGAGTTTTTGATAGTGTTGAATCCATTTCTACTATCAAAAATGAATTCCAAACACTCCAACTACCTGATTTTTTGAATTTTAGTTTACCAGATTCCGGTAGTTTTCTGCCGTCCAGCTATTTCACTGCCTCGATAGACAACTCCAAAGAATAATCATCTTCCCAACAAAATTTTGTTAATATATATCTGAAAATATTAAATAACTATATACATAAATTTTCAAAAATGACAAGATAAGGAAAAATTAGAAAATTTTATTTAAACTAGCAGTAAAAGTTGTCAAATTAGTAAAATATTTGATATTCCAAAGATAGAAAAAATAAATAAAATATAAAAATTCATTTAAACTGACCATAAAAGTTGTCCAATCATGCATATACCTTTCAAAATGAACCTAATCTCTCTTTTGCTGGTTTGCCTCAGATACATCCTCCTGGAATCATCTTACCAGTCAAATCATGTATAAAGTTAAGCCGTAGTCTAAGTTAGTCCTTAGTTACAGTACCGTCCATATTGCATGACATAAATTGACAGCACATCCTCACATAAAATGACATCCAACTGAGATTGCCTTGAAAATGAGCCTGCACAGTGAACAGACTTTTCACACTTAAACCCTCTAATTCGACTCCAATTTCATGGGTGATTCCTTTTGCTTCGAAAAGTATAGACATCTGTACGCAAATGTGACTTCCTCAATGGGTGGGCCTTGGAATCCTAAAAGCTCGCAGCCAGCATTTGTGGCTGGTCACTCAGTATTCTCTCTCCCCTCAACAATCTCCAGCGACAACATTCCGAAACTATAGCAGTCTTCTTTTCATGACCTATAAGCCCAGCCCTGCCATAACAAGTATTATTAGCAAATCCAACTGAATCTCAGACTTTGAGAAGAAAATACAGAGCTAACACCTAGAACATCAAATACATATCCGCATTGAAGATCACTGGTAAAAGGGGCTGGTAGAACACAAATACATATCAGCATTGAAGATTACTGATAAAAGGCGCTGGTCGTGGTTCAATCTGGTTCGAAAAAAAAGGAAGAAACATTTCTGTAATCAAAAGCGATAGGGAACAGTAACAATACCATTCGGCATTTTTCTAAATTCATGGTATCATCAGGACAATAGCAAAGAAACACTGTTGGTTTCGAAATGTTATAACCACAAAGGCTCTTAAGCTTCTAACAATGTTATAATTTGCAGTGACTCATCACTAAGATAATTATCACAAAGATAATTTAAAAAGCAATAAGAATAATTAATTAAGATAATTTGCAGTTTTTTTTTTAACCAATAAAGTATTTGTTTGTATTTGTTTTACAAATAAGAATAATAATTAAATTATAATAAAAAATCATTAAACCAAATAAATAAAAAACAAAAAGCTAGTTGGTAAAAAGCAGAGCTTGCATGCATCTCGCTGTTCATTTTCTTACAAGTATACCTCTGCCATCAGCTAAGTGAGCAATGCAGGTATATTGAAGTCACGAACTCCAAAATTCATTAATGACTCCATTGTTGGAAAAGGACACGTACTTACCTTTACTGACTTCACTCTAGTGAAAAGAGAAAAAGTATAGCTTGCAGGCAGCATCATAAGTATCTTGATTCCTTCGCTTTTCCACCCGTGATTACGAGGTGTTGCTTCCCCCGTTGCCTCTCTAGTTTCTTATGCTTCTTTATTCGATTCAGAGCGATTACAGGGTGTTGCTTCCCCCGCTGCCTCTCTAGTTTCTTATGCTTCTTTATTAGATTCCGAGCGATCAAATGCCTTGGACTCTACCTTTGTTTCTACTACGGGTATGGTGGAACTAGAACCAAGCTAAGGTAAGTTCCCTGTTACTCTTATGCTAGTTATGGGTTTAATGCACTCGAATCCACCCTATTAAGAGCGAGAGCAGTTCCAATAACTGTCATAAATATAGTGCAGCAAGACATTAGGTTGAGAAATTAATTACCAATATGTTCACAAGCAGTGTGCAATTTAAAACCAAAAAATCAATTACAGAACACATTATGCTAACCTTTAGGAATATCTGCTGTAGTAACAACCAATTCTGACAACAGCTATAAGACATAATTTAATTTCCTTGGATACTCTTCTCTGTAGTGTTGGGACAAATGTTTGCCTGTGATGCTAACAGTTTCATGGGTTGGGATAATATTTTTTTAGAAAAATATCAGTTCATATAATTGTCTAAGAGAGGAAACCGAGGTTGGGTCTCTGGACAGACTTGTGACGACTCCCAAATCCACTGCAAGATATTGTATAAGGACGCCAAAAATAGACCCGACAAATATGATCCACAGTTGTATGATTATAAAGGGCAGTACCTTCGATCAACTCATCGCAAATTTACGTAGTCAATAATCTTATTGATATTAATTAGTCATTTCTTTTGTGTATCATAGTAAAATAGCTTGAAATTATATCAAACCTTATACTATAGTCTTAAATCTAAATATTTTTCTAGTATTTGGAAGTAAATTAACTCATAGCTGCTAACTTTTTCTTTAAGATGAACAAAAACAGTCAAATGTGAGAAATAAACACATATAGCCATAGAAAGTGAAGTAGAAACTCTACCTTGAACCATTGAAAACATAGTCATCTGTAATGATAAATGGTTTGACTTCACCTGGTCCCTCTGGTGGTTCTCCCGTTCAGCTAGTGGTCGATTGATGGCTTTGTTGTTATATACGCAATTAGCTTTGTTTGGTCGTTCAAGACTCTAGAGGGATGGGCTGCAGTGCAACTCTGATCACCATATACATGGCCAAGATTGAAGTTCTCAAACTAGTTTCATCCATATGTTTAGGTTCAAGAGCTAGCATCCCAACCACTTACCTTTAATAAGTCTCTGCATCCATCTAATTGCAGAGGGGAGATCAACCGGAGCTACCTCATGAAGAAGCAGTAGGTAGCTTTCAGTGTAGAAATAATAATAACCCGTCACGTTAATGGGTTGAGTATTTCCGTGGGGAAGCCATAGATAAACACTTGCTTCGTGGGGGATTTAATGAATGTGCTTCGCCAATTACCGCTGCAGCGACCCAATACACGGGAGACCGCAGTGAGCTGTCGGCCGATATAAGGGAGACCCTACCCACTAGTCACCGCCTGTCACTGCCCAGAAAAGAAACTCATTCCGGGAGGGGCCAATTACCAAGCTAGAATAACAAGTTGAAATTCTTCCTTGATGTGATGGAGACCCTCCTTCCCTGCCATTGAATTGGTATATTGGAAGTCCCTTTTGCGTTGAAGCGTTGCTTGGCTTAGTGAATGTAAACAACCTTGATGGTGCTTCCTTTGATTGCAGTTGAACATGTAGGGCATTGGTTTTCCTACTACACCGACTAGCCTCCATAATTTTCTATCCGAACTCGAAATCGTTGTTTGTCAGCTTGCTCTGCCCACATAATCCATCATTGCCTACGCCCATTCCAAATTTCCATTTGGAATTGCAATGTTGTAGCCATCATCCAGTGCGCAAATGGACACACCATTTTAAAATGCAGTAGTATCCATATGCCAGTTACACCGTGGGTTTTTCTAGATCAATTTAATGTTCTATGCTGTCAATAGAAATGTATGGTTTCATGAGAGGTAGGCGTATGGCGGTGTATGTGTCAATTAGCTGTGTATGTGGCAGTTAGTTGTGGCACTCTCTCAACCTTTGATTGAAGCATGTATAAACATTAAGCATTTAATGCCTTTGACTAATGCTAGCATTAGTCGAGATAGCATTTACTTGTTCTAAAATATGAAATAAAATGTAATTATAATCTATGTTTTTGCCTCCCCGCCTTGGGAAGAGGCCAATAAGATGATAAATTAGTGTTGGTTCAAAAAATTTGGTTATAAATCATCAAACATAATTGTCTGTTTAAAAAATTTGGTTGCTAGTGATTAACATTGACAAACAAGCAGGAGAGACTAATGCTATTTGCGCCTTTTCGATTACAATAGTCCCAACCGTAAAAAAAAATATATTCAAATATATGGTATCTAAATGGGAGAAAAAATACATTCAAATATATGGTATCTAAATGGGGCATAAAAAACCCAAAAACAATATTTACAAAAGTGTGCCATATAATGTTGGAAATATATCGAAACATGCTATTTGACCATATAAATTTACCTTTCATTTGGACAACCTTTGACATCAATAACAACCATTTTCAACAGTGTTCATTTGCATGTTCGAGCATTACTAGAGTTTTCTCTTATGAAGAGGCATTAGAGAGAAGTTTGATGGCAAGGTGAATGGAGGGGTATTTTATGGTAATATTTATTCTTCTCCAAGAATTAGATGGAAAGGATTAAACTCGGTGACGATCTTAAAAGAAATTCTATAAGGCTATAAGGCTAGAAAGAGCATCAAATACTAGTTATTCTTGTGTTTATTCACCATATGCTAAACCATGGCCTTAAGGACCCTATTGATCACTTCAACTTATCCATTCCATTTCAAGTAATAAGATGATGAATATTATTGGACAAAACCAAACAATGAAGCTAGCTCATGCCAAACTTAATCTTCGAAGCACAAGCCGTAGTGAGAGGCCAGTTATTTTAGAACCCCAAATTGAGAAATGACATGGATAAAGAGGAAACAGGTTGCAGTAACTACAATGTTATTGAAAGTGGTCATGGACTCCACCCATTTCATGAAGTAATCAAGAGCTGTACTAAATTATTTATCTTGATCTGATGTTAGTGGATGATGTCCTAGTAAAGGAAAGATTTGGTTGGCTATCTTGTGGTTGTTAGAGGGAAACAAGTAGGTGCTCAAGGTAGCCCTAGTACTATTGCCAAGAAGGACATTGACAACAATCAGGAAGGATGAAGATTTGGAGGCCAGGGGTTGCAGAATTTGAAGGACAAAAGCAGACAACCAAGTGGACCTTGTGATCAACCCAAGTTCATTGTTGGAGAAGGATTTCTAGCAGTGATAGGTGGAAACCCCCCTGCCCTAAGTTTGTCTTCATTGGAGTAGTGCAAGAAGAAAATAGTGGGAAGAAGTCCCAGGGTAACTGAGGAGCAGCAGTGGGAAAGAAGTCTCAAAGGGTTATGTCATTGAAGGAATAAGGAGCAACTAGTGAGCATGAAGGCCCTATGTGTTAGTTGTAGATAGAATTATGATCAAACAGAGAGTAGATTGGAGAGTTGAGTTTAGTGACCTAAAGGATATGGATCATTGACAGAGGTAATGTTGCAGAATGGGAGTAAAGGACCCATAGTTGTGTTCATGGTACGACAAAGGAGTTGTGATTGCTGACTACATTGGCTACACTGTCAGTGTATCTTGTTCTTGTATTCTTGTACTAGTGGATGTATGAGTGTCATTATCCCTAGTGGGAGAACCCTAGACAGTTGGGAGCCTACACACCCTGTTCATATTCCAACTACTCACATCATATATATATATATATATATATATATATATATATATATATATATATTTCACCCATTGAACATACCTCCACGTTGGACATACTTCCATTGTGGAGTGTAACTCATAAAAATCATATGTGTGTGTCTGTGTCTGTGGGGGGAGGGGGGGTTGGATCTGCACACATTATCCTCATCCCTTATATTCCATAGCGCCCATGTTAAAACTTTACATTGCTCCAATATATATATATGTATATTTATATGTGTGTGTGTGTGTTGGGGGGGGGGGGGGGGGTGGGGGGGGACGAGGGGGGGAATAGGATCTGCACACATTATCCTCGGTCCCTTATATTCCATAGCGCCCATGTTAAAACTTTACATTGCTCCATTATATATATATATTGCACCCATTGAACATACCTCCATGTTGGACATGCTTCCATGTTGGAATGTAACTCATAAAAATCATATATATATGTGTGTGTGTGTGGGGGGGGGGGGGGGGGGAAGGGTGGGGGGGGGGGGGGTGGCTCTGCACACATTTTTCTCATCCCTTATGTATAACAACATCGGCCTACAACCCTTCCACTTCCACCTCGCCCGTAACCATAACAAAAGGGACATATATTAAATATGTATATTAATGCGCCATATGTGGCCCTACCACCCTTTACCATACGAACATTGTTTAATTCAATACATGCCCCTCCAAACATGACCCTACGACCAAAAATGTGTTGAATCAATGGTTGGAGGGTATTCATCGAACGACAAAGATGATTTCAGGTCCCAAACTTGCACGGAAATTAGGACCAAGTTTCCACCTGAAATATCTAACAATTGAGATTGCATCCATCCAATAGTTGTGGTCATCTTCGAGTCTCAACTTGCTAACACGTTAATGGGCCTCCTCCAACCAAATCTCGGTTCCATTTCCATGCATCATGGTTACACTCTTGCATATCTTGGTAGCTATTTGAACTTTGTGGCTGAGTTCCATGATGGGTTATGTAGCCTTGATCTCTATGAATTGGATTTGACTTCTCTGCAACTTATTATCTTCACATCAACCATTAAATCTACGCTTTAAAGGCTTGGTCCCATGAAAAATTTAGGGCTCAACACCCATGTCACAGGCCATAGTTGCTGGTACCACAACCACCCCACAAATCCACCATTTCCTTACCATTGCATTTGACACCTCACTTCATTAACCCTTTCATGGCCTACTTCACTACCACCCGAACTTGCATGCTATTAGCCCAAGGTGTCTTTCCAACACTAGCCACAATTTGCAGCGGTAGGTAATGCATCAATGGGGTTTCAAAATTACATGTCCCATTGATGATGAATTAATAGTATCCAAGCATGTTGGTCTTTTAAATCAAGCATTTATGTCACTTAATGCAAGTATCCTTTCTATGCGACCAATATTGATGCTTTTGTGATGACCTTGACTATTAATGGAGAGCGAGAGGCCAAATGACTTCAACGCCATCCTTCCCAATTCCTTAAAGGTTATTACACTAGTCGTCATTGTTCATCGAATCTACCATGGCCACTAGTTAATTTTAACAGAGCCCTCTAATTAAAAATTAAACATTTAATAACTAAGCATTTTATAATCAAGCATTATAACGCCCATTCAGATAACCCCCCCCCCCCCCCCCCCCACATACATATATATATATATATATTGTGATGAAAAGGGTTTAAATAAGACGACATGAGGGTCAAATTGAGAAGATGCAACCCAGTGGATAGTAATAACACCAAATTGTCAACCCAAGAGTTCGACAAGTTAGCCATGCATCATTTTTAGTAACATCGTCCGATCTTGATTCACATACTTATGAATATATTTGAAAACGTCTTACATCATCCCCAAGTCAACACTTAAATAAAACAACATGCTCTGCATATTGTTCTTGTTTATATGCCCCTTTTAATTTTTCCTTTTGCTAAATATACTCATTCAACATTACCTGGTCTAATATATATAATCAAAAAATCTCTTGCACTAAGTAAAGTCTACTCTTACTATATATATATATATATATATATATGTATTTTTTTTTTTTTTCTTCCATACAAAATAAAATAGGCACAAACCATCCTATATAATATGATTATAATTCCTTAATGACATCTTATCAACCTTTGGCATCAACCATAATTTATAAAATGATTAAAATTTCTCATAAATACAATTGGCATTAACTTCTATGATTCCATGGCTTTTACTCAGTTCACATGTTTATAAAACTTCAAAACATATGTATACATATGTGCATTCGACGAGGGGAATTTCCACCTTTTTTTACACAATATGAAATACATTTATATATATATATATATATATATATATATATATATATATATATATATATATATTTATTTATTTATTTATTTATTTTTATTTTTATTTTTTCAGAAAGAAAAAAATGCTGCATTTTATATTAGATATAAAGAAACAGTTCATCACTACAAATGGATAGGCCATAGCCCATCAATTCAAGATCCACATCATAGACCTATATCGAATAGCTGAGCATAGAAATAACCATGGGAAATGTTCATATGTCCCATCAGATCATTGGAGGAACAGTAAAACCCCATTGTTCCACTGCATATATAGAGATATCTAAATAAAACTAAAAACATTCTCAATCGATAGGCCCAAAAGCAGAAAAAAGATAATAGATAGGCCATCAAAAAGAGAAGGTAAATTCGGGCACAACCAACACTCGAGAGAACAAAAAAAACAGGCTCGCTTGGATAACAGATCGGATCAGACAAGCCCACTGTAGGATGAAGTCTGCCACCATATGGCATGAAATTGCAAAAGAGATTAGTCATGCTCGCTTGTATCTTGGACAAGCTCGCTTGATGAAAAAATGGGAAAGAAAGAAAGACAGATAGAAACTGTTGGGAGGAGCAAGTGCAAAGTCTGCATCCATAGCATTCGAAACGTTGTATTCAGGCTCGCTTGCACGCGGACAAGCTCGCTTGTTATATACATAGGAGGAATACAAAAGACCAAAAAAAACGCATCACATAATCAGAGAATGGGAATTTTGTTGTTCCATATATAATATATCCTCGGAATACTGAGCAACATTAAGAATACCCCTTTCCATACCAATACCCTGTTTGGATAATCTATTAGCTCAAGAATTGTTCTCCCTGTATATGTGTAGTACAGGGGGAGGGTCTAACTTAATCCATAAGTCTTTGGCTCACATAAGCCAACCAAAAACTCTGGGAGAAGAGAGGGTAGATCTCCCCATGATGGCATCAACAATGATTTTGGAGTCCCCATAGAAATGCGCCCCAACCAGCCCCAGATTGATAGTAGCCCACAATCCACTCCACAGAGCCAATAATTCTACCATGTTGTTTGTGCACATGCCACCATTCCACTAGATATGAATTCTTTCGAGTTGGGAGAGCTTGATCCACACACCACACCCCATAACCCCATCCAAACAGGCACCATCAAAATAAATAGCAGGAAGAACAATGGAGTGAGGCCAAAAACGCTTGGAGCCATCAGAAATAACCCTTTTGTTGGAACCTCTGAAAATTATCCATTTCATAATAGCATCATAAATGTGATTGATGGAAATAGATATGTCTTCAAAAATTGCCCTATTCCTAGCTTGCCAGATTTCCCAAGTTAAGAAGAAAGGAAGAGATTGAAAAGCACCATCCAGGAGCTCCCATTTTTGAACCGCATCCAAGAAATTTGTTGGAAACCATCCATCATTGAAATGGAAAGGTGTGAAAAGTTCCCATTTGTGCCTAGCAAATGGGCAAGTAAAAAATAAGTGCTCCGTTGATTCGTAGTCAATTAGACAATTGACACATCTACTTGGACCAAATACACCCCGTCTTTTTAAACCCTCCCATGAAATAATCTTGTTCTTCCATACTTGCCAGCCAAATAGCAGAATTTTGGTAGGTATCTCCCTTTGCCAAAAACATTCAAAGCCAGAATCAGTAAGGTCAAGAACAAAAAATATGTTGATGTTGAAATAAATGTTCTTAGCCATAGGAGCCTCTTTTTTGTACTTGCCGGCCCATATAATCTTATCAACCCCCTGTGAATAGCATAGATCAGCCAATTGAATATTTGCAATGAAATAATTCCATTCCCCAACGTCTAGAGCATAAAGACCCATCTGCGCTGCAGTTTTAAACACCGAAGCATTTTGATCCCAGCATAGGATGGCCTGGGAAAGGTAAAAGATGCCCTTGTGAGTCAGCCTATGACTCAGCCCAGGAGATAAACTCAGACAATCGGACATGCCAACAATTTTATCCCCATGAATGAGAATATTTTAACCATTTCCAAAGCACCACGCTAGTCCATCAGCAAAAATGTGTGAAATCTTCCTGAAACTACTCCAAATCGGCAACATGGACATCGTAAAAATAAATTGTTTACCATATAAGTGACGCATGGGGTCTCCCAAAGTATATTTTCATACTAAAATTTTGGACCAAATCCCATCATGATTTAAGGCCGGCCATAGAGACTTCGTGAGAAGAGCCGAATTGAAAGCCCTGGTATTTATAATCCCCCATCCACCCAAACTATTTGGACAAAATAGAATCTCCAATTTGTACAAATGATACTTCTTTGTCATGCAAGAACCGCCCCATAAAAACTGTGCAATGAGCGAATTGATCTGTGAGATGATGCTCTTAGGAATATAGAACAAGTGTCCCCAGTATACAATATATTGAGCTAGAACCGCCTGGATGAGAACATATCGGCCTCCAAGGGACAACCACTTACGTGGCCATTTTGAAATCTTGAGTTTAAACTTATCAATAAGCCATGCCCAATCCTTAATATAATACCTGCAGGGTTTGATTCTAAAGCCAAGATACATGAAGCCATCAATCGCCATACATACTTTTACTCCCAAGAAGTCAACAATAAAAGAAATTTTGGCTTCATCCCCAAATTCAGAGATAAGAAAAGACTTTTCCTTGTTGATGTACAATCCGGAGGCAGCAGAAAAACGAGTTAGCATATAGTGAACATAGAACCAATGGTTCCTCCAGAGTGCACCAAAAATGAGCGAATCATCAACAAAAAGGGATTGTGATACACTTATAGAACTTGAGAAAGAGAATCCAGATATGAACCCCGCCGATGAAGCCATCTTCATGAGATGACTGAATCCATCCATAATAAGAATGAAAATTAGAGGCGATAATGCACATCCTTGACGATGACCTCGCTCAGCATCGAAAAAAGGGGTCGAAAAACCATTAATAATGACAACATATTTAACAGAGGAGATGCATCCCATAAGCCATCGAATGGAGGCAATGGGAATGCCAATCTTCATAAGCATCACACGAATAAAAGACCAATCTGCGCAGTCATAAGCTTTTAGGAGGTCAACTTTGAAAATGAGTCCATCATTTTTCTCGATATGCTTGGAACGCATCACCTCTTGCGCAATGGCAATAGCATCGTGTATTGACTGCCCCTCAAGAAAACCATATTGCTCCGGCGAAATTGAAGTAGAGAGCATCTTCTAGATTCGATTAATGATGATTTTAGATGATATTTTGTAAACCACATTACAAAGTGAAATAGGTCTGAAATATTTAAAGGATCGAGGATCGGAGGACTTTGGAATCAGATCCAGAAAGGTAGAATTCATGTTGGAAGGAATGTGACCCATGATCCGCCCCTGTTCCACAATGGTGACAAGCTCATCCGCCAGACTATCTATGAAATGAATGAAAAACTCCGCCGGCCACCCATCCAGCCTCGGACATTTATCACTGGAAAAGCTCTTTAGAGTCATAGAAATCTCATCTTTTGTGATAGCCGCACCGAGAGAGTTGATCGCCTCCTCATCAAACATTTTGGGTAAGCGTTGTAGAACCCATTGTTGGCTCCCCGGGTTGATCTTTCCGTCAGCTTTGTAAAATGCAGAAAAATGGTTATAAGCCTCCACCATGATCTCATTTGTAGTCGAAACCATCAGCCCATCCTTGTTTTGAATATGCCATATGGAGTTCATATTCCTTCTAGAATTTGCAGACTTGTGGAATAATTTTGTATTTTTATCACCATCTTTTAACCAACTTATTCTGCTTTTCAGCTTCCAGGTCACTTCCTCAATCCGCAGGATCTCCAATTTTCGCTTCTGTAGCCCCCAAATTCTGTTGTATGTTTCCTGGTCAGGAGAATTCGAGGTGAATTGGTGGTAAATACATTGAAGCTCATCATTTATACATTTAATTTCATGTCGAAGAGGTGCCTTCTTCTTGATCTCCCATTCCTTGGTCCTTCGTTTGAGCTCTTGTAATTTTTGATGAAAACATAAGCAACCATAGGAGACCTGAGTGGGGGAATATTCATTCTAGCATTTACGAACTAGGCTGTTATATTCTAGATCTTCCAGCTACACCCGATTGAATTTGAAAGGTGTCGCCCGACTCTTTGCCTCAGCCCGCCAAGATATGAAGATTAGCATGTGGTCAGAAATGTCAGAAACTATAACTCCAGATCTTAACTGTCATAACTCTATCCAGCCTTTTTCCAATAAAGTCACATCCCATATGATGATTTGTCCATGTGGGAATGACAGGAGAAGGGAGAAAGTCTTTGACTCTAGCTCTCTCAAACATCGAACCAATTTTTCCCGCCAGAGGATCCCTTCTCGCCTTTTGTCCCCACGATTCATCAGAGAAAAGGGTGACATTATAGTCACCTATAACAATCAGGTTCTCCATACTCAAAACACCTGATGAGTCTAGTCTTTCCCAAAAAACATTACGATCATGACAAGGAGCGTACAAATTGATAATGTTGATAACCCCAGGCATGCCTCTGATCCTCCCGGACAGAATGATCCCCCCAGTGAAATTGTATTCTTTGAAAACAACAAAATATGGATTCCATATAGCCAATAAACCTCCCGCATGACCTTCCGCATGAACCGCAGCAACATGCCATCCATGGAAGATCTTCATAAATGAAACAATTGCTTTTTCACGATAGCATAAAGTTTCTTGTATGATAACAATATTTGGATTTCTATCAGAAAACAGATCACGTAGGCGAATGAGTTTGTCAGGGTCACCTATACCTCGCAAATTTAAAGAAATGATGTGAGTCATTTGTCACCCACTGAAGGGTTTCCTACTCTAAGCGCCCTGTGGTCCACTGGTTCAGATATAGGAACATCAACAAGATCAAGAAGCTCATCACGAAAAAGAGTTTTTGATTTCAGTCGGCCTCTGAAGTGTCTAGACCCAGCTTTGGTCATTTTACGAACAGTGATGTTTTTCTCGGATGTCGGAGAGATGTCAACCCCCGCGTCCCCGGGAATATTATCAAAAACTGTTAATGCAGCAAGATCAAGTAGAGGGTTCCCCAGAAAAGAATTAATGTCACTCCTGACGGTGTTTTTTGGGGAGGAGTCTACTTCATGCAGAAGAGGAGATTGAGGAGAAGGCGGAGGGGAAGGCCATTCAAGAGGGGGCATCAATGGTGAAGTGTAGATAGGTTCAGCAGGGGAGTGAGATGGAAGAGGGACTTGAGGGGACGCTGGTAAATTACCCCGAGCCAAAATATTTGCAGAGGGGGAGACAGATAGAAAAGATAAATCCCTGTTTTGTGCATCCGGTATAGTACTGCCAGCATTTGGAGAAAGAGGTGGGGGCAGAATGTGTGGATTGTGAGATGCATTTCCACCAGTCAGAAATTGTAAAGGCATGGACACAAACCCGATAGGAAAAATTGGGGAAGGCCGACCATCATTAGATTTGGAACATCTATGGATAGACCTAGTCCCCAAAACCGACCTTGCCAACCCATTGTGGCCTGACACCTTCTCAACCCCATCCAGAGCATAATTGGTCGATTGCATTTAATTAATCAAAACAGACTCAACTCCGGCATGAGGATCCCCATTATTCTTAACATTCAGAATGGTTCGATCACTATTTTCACTAGCAGAAGTGTAAAGCTCATCATCAGATGCTAAGGGATTATAATTACCTGAGATAGGGTCTGCCGGTATCCCTCTTGGTTCTACGAAAGTCCCAGCTTCATCAGAAATCGAATTATTTTCCAAGGTTGCCAGATTACTTCGCAGGCGCATCAGACAACAAGCTTTTAGGTGACCCGTGAAGTGGAAAATAAGACATCGAAACGGGACACCCCAGTAATCAACCCGTTGCCAATGTCTTCTCATACCCCATACTAAATAAACATCAGCAGGTAGTCCACTGGAGAAATTGACCTCCACCAATATCCAGGCTATACGTTTATCATTCTCCCCTAGAATACTAGGATCAATGTATATGGTGTGCCCAATGGAATTCCCAATTTCCCGTAGCTCTTTGAGCGTCTAGAACTCCAAAGGAAATCCCGGGAGCTTAACCCACACTGTCTTGTTTTTGGGAGCCTCCATTATTGGATTAAAACCGAGATACCAGGGCAAGAGTTGTAAAAAAATCTTCACACAAACCCAAGGCACATTAACAATCCTATCCACATCTAACTCATTTAGAAAATGAATGCTAAACCAGTTGTTGAGAAAAAGACTAACCTTTGGTGTATAACCCACAATTGGGCACCAAAACTTCTTCGCCCATTCCATCATATCGACCTCGTTCCCTTCTGCAAATAACCAACACCTGATAAGGGCCCTCTTTCTAAGACTGGTAACCCGCCCCCATAGGTCGTCATATTCTAATACGACCTCTCTAACATCCATGGCAGGCTTGTAATAGGAAATATGAGCTTGTTTATGCTTTCGTCAGCCCCTACTAGCCACACCGGAGAAAGAGTTATGTTGTTGACATACACTCGGAGGAAACCCTTGTACACCGAAGCCGAGAGGAGCGTTCACCGACTGAGCAATGAGTCGGGCTTAAAGTTCAAATTCAGCCTGCCACCTACTTTCCGCAGCCACTGCAGCCGCTATCATCGCCTCCTGGGCAGATGTGTCGGAAGCCAGCACATCAACCCCTTCTGTCATCCTTTGATAATACAAATACCAACTCCCCCCGTCAGAAAAAACAATGCGAGTGTCAGAAAAAGTCAGATGATCAGGTGGGTAATCCAATCAAGGCATACCCACCTTCAAAAAGATGTAGCATAAGGAAAAACCAGAAGAATGTTAAATATTATTCATTAATATTCAACCACTTTTCCATGCATCAAAGATATGGAAATCAGACGGAGATCTTGTTTTTATGTGCCAACGGTTCTCCACAAAAGGATACAAATCTATACCACAACAATCGATAAGACGACCATAAATGGCAACTGCCACCGGCATAAGAAGAAGCCTCGATAAGAAGAAACCCATCTATCTAATTCATTACCCGCACAAAGCCCAGTATAGGACCCCACTATACCATGTCGATCACCCCGACGTCATGAAATCACCCGGCCATCATTTCAAAAGAAACCGATAGCAATGCGATCGGAAAAAGGTGACATACCAATAGTGGTTGGAAAAACCAGAGAACCCAAGCCAAGAGTTAGTTATGGCAACAACAACAGCAGATACATCTGGGGCACGTCCACCACTTTGAGGCTATACGAAAACTGAAATTTTTACACGGTCTGGATATAATGAAAGATTCAGTCCATTTACACCATAAGAATTACAATTTAGAGAAACCATTACGATATTGTTGGTTCAACTCAGAAGAGTATGATTGTGAAGAATCACAATCCAGATGACCGAACATTTGAATTACAACCAGTGTTATATAGAGCGACTAGGATTAGGATTTCCGTGTAAAATAATGTAAAAATTATCAACACTTCAATAAAATCAGATGAATTCATCAGGCAAGGTGAACAAAACTTGGTGTGGACGTCAATACCAAGTAAAGCTAGAGAAGACCCAAACAAAAATTGTGCCATGACTTGCTACACTGAGACTCTCGGACTGTGAACCTTCATTCCCCACAACACTGTAACCCCTAGAGACTCATAGTCTCACAGTGAGAACGTCACCAAGATAGGAAACACAGATCCAATGTAACCTACGCCGCTACCAGTAGTGTGTGACTCCAACTCTTCCTGCACAGCAAAGGCACCTTCCAAATCTACCTACACAGCAAAGGTGTTGTCTCCACCAGAAGTTTAACTGAACCCTTCTGCTAAGTTACTCCAAGTTGTGTTCAAAATTTAAATCTATATATAAGATCCTTTGTGCATATTTTGACATGATAAAATTCAAAAACCCCATTTGAGCTTGAAATCATGGGCTCTGAAAAATAAGTAACCTCCCACATACATTCGAAGGGAGGAAAATTTTTACCTAGCATCACGATGTCATTCAACCACTAAGATTTCGGCACGATACAAATTCCATCGACCTTAAACAAGATCTTTTGTAATGGATTTATTTTATGTCGCACACAAAATTCAGCCCTCCAAGGTCCAAAATTAATCAAACTATGCCAATTAAGCTTGTAATTAAATTAAATTATCCAATGTTGATCTTTTCTTGGCATCCATACCTTGTTTATGTGATGAATTTTTATCATTCTTAACTTAGGACTTTTGTCAAATGGTTGATGAATCACATGTAATTCTTCTATTTTGACTAAAATTTGGTCCAATCAAGCCCCAAAACCCAATAATTTCAAAATATGGTCCAATCAAGCCCTGAAACCCAATAATTTTTTACTTGTAACTTTCTTAAATTATGCTAAATATTCCTTGATGGCGTATGCTTCGGAAAATGATGAGATTTATGTTCGTTCCACTATATGCCTTTTTGTCAAATATGCAGTGGACATCCTATAATTTTTTTCCCAAGTTAGGCTCAGTGTTGTAATTGGGCTCTGATACCACTCTTTAATGTTCTTGATTCCCACCCGAGCAGCACCACTCAACAATACTGCATATTATCATTAAATGTGTCTGTAGGAGTGTTGGAGCAGGGTCCCCTAGGACTGCAATTTTGGGTCAAATCATAGTATTTTCGTAGTTTTGAGTCGTGTGCGCTAAGCAATGAAGAGTCAAGGGGATTTGGGGTGGGTCAAAATCCCTTCATGAGTTGTAATGGGTTAAAAGGGTAAACTAGGGATCTCAAACCATAGTTTCAGGACCATAGCATGAGCGTAGGAAAAAGTATAAGTATAAGTCAAGATCGAGTTGGATAATTTAGTTTTTATGGAAGTTAATGTATGAATGTTTGATGATAGAACTCTAAAGTAAGTCTGTGGTAAGCGTGACTTAATCCTAACATTCCATGTGCGAATTAATTTAGGTTTCGTTATGTGGAACACCTATTTTTCACTACCGAGAAATAAACAATGCTTTAAAAATAAAATATCATAGTAAAATCAATATCACATTAAAGTTGCACAGTCTTTTGACCAAAATTATATAAAAAATAGACCAATTTAGGCCATTCCCAACATGGAAGAGATTGAGAGGGCCATCCAGGAGCTATTGGCGTTGGGACATATGAGGTCGGGTACTATCCTTTTTGCTTCATCATTGGTACTGGTGAAGAAAAAGGATGAGTCTCTTCATATGTGTATTGACTTCCGAGCATTGAACAAGAAGACCTTGAAGAACAGGTACCCATACCCCGGATTGATGAGTTGATGGATGAGCTTAAAGGAGCCAAGTATTCTCTAAGATATGTTTACACTAGGGGTACCATAAGTTTAGGGTGCATGAGATGGATATTCTGAAGACGACATTGAGGTGCCATTATGGGAATTTCGAGTTCCTGGTGATTCCTTTCAGACTCACCAATGTTCCCATCACATTTTAGTCTTGCATGAACCATGTGTTCTATAAGCACTTGCGTAGTTTTGTCATGTTGTTCATATCGAGGCTAGTGTGGGCCTTTCATTTAGACCATACTTAGATATATCATATACCATGAAACTAAACCTATCAATATGGACATATTAACCCTACCAACCTAGATTCATTGACCACATAAGTCTACGTATGCATCATGTAAAATGTGATGTATGATATGAAATTAATTTGAATAATTATTTAATGCAGGTGAAGTTTGAAAAATAATATTACTAGAAATTTCCTCAAAGGTGCAAATAGAAACTAACAGGATTGTTAAATTTTAAAAGGTATACTTCATTTTCATAATCAAGCAAATAATAATTGATATATTAAATTTAACTTGTTTTAGTGTATTTTTCATATATATATATATAGATATATATATATATATATATATATATATATATATTTCCTAATATAAAAATATCAAGTTAGTCAATTTTTTGTGAAGAAGGCCCTATAAGTTATTGATTTATGGTTTAGTTTTAATGCTTCAAATATGGGTGCCCCTCCATTCATTTCACAATCTCTATGCCTACTTATCCAACACATTTGAAGTCAACATATGATCTCCTTTAAATCATGGTCGTCACTTTAGTTTATGTATTGTTTCCATGATATCTTTGAGTGACAACGTTCATTTATGACACAATCCTTTCTTATGAGGGTTCTGTATCTTGAAACCTTCATGTTTTAAGGGGTCTGTGCAAGAAGGTCACTTTGATGATACAAACTATTTTTGACATTTCTCCACTTGTGTCTCAAGGCTTACCTTGCCTTTAAGTAATTATGTGGTAGAAGAAGGGAAAAATTGTATCAATTTTCCTTGTGTAGAAGCAAATGAAACTTTTTATTTCGAAAAGAAACACTGTGAGTTCCTAAATGTTTTGTAGATGTGATCTCCAAAAGAAAAGGAGGTTTATTCCTATCTATACACTAATAAATATGGACCATTTTAAGGTCTTATGAAACAAAATTTTGAAAATTGTGGAAAAACACAAGTGAGATATTATGTCATGATGGAATAATGTTTTAATTGCAAAAATCATTTGAACATGAATAGATATATTATTAAAGTGGCCAAAGTTAGCAAACATGGCCTCCACATCAATTTTGAATAGATAGAAGGAAAAATAAGGTAGCAAATCTTTTTTTAACAAGTGTTTAACAATATAAGAAAAGATATTTCTTTGACTTGAAGAAGGAAAGCAAATTCAAAGCTATATGGCATACATTATAAAATATCTTGAATTGAGCAAAATCCTATTACATATCAGATATAGCTCCTGGCATCACCCATCCTTGTGTATAAGTTAAAAATTTTTAGTTTCCAACCATCTCCCATGACCAGGATGTAGATTATGAAAATATCCACTTCAAGTGTTATTTATATTATGAAAATGGTCATTTTCAGAAAGATTTTCCTATCAATAAAAAATATCACCTTGAGGTTAATGTAAACTCTAGTCAGAATAAGACCACCAATCTCGAGGGCATATTCTTGCCTCTTGAATGTGGCTACTTAGCCAAATTCATATTCAGAGGCTCCCTCCGAAACCTAAAAAAATTGTAAAAGGCCATGTAACCCATTGGTAATGACATCATTCACCAAAATAAATATGGAAGACATATGATAGGGCTATGAATTTATCCACTACATTGATACGCAATTAGATCCAATTATGTTGATAAAGGGCTTATCAAGCAAGGAAATAAATTATATAGTCAAAATTATGGGAAACCCCTTAGATCGAGTACTTGTGGAGCATCCAATAGAAAAGTACAAGTGCGCCATCTAATAGAAAAGCACAAGTTGGTTGATGTTGTGCCCCTTTTAGAAAGTTTGAATATAGTGATGCTATTGTCAAAGGTTTTCTAAAAATATATCCCCATGTCACTGTTCTGAGCAAGAAAGTGAAGGCAAAGAAATCTGAAAGCATTAATATTGTACCAAGGGACCCCGGTTCAGAAAGGAAAGACAAAAATTTGAGTGCATTAAAGTTCTACCAAGGCACCTAGGTTCAAATCCTAATAGACATATAACATGAAAAATTGAGTTCTTGGTGGAGTTTGGCCACGTTTCAAATTCATAATTCATTCAAAAAACAAATTTAGGAGATTTGGAGCGTTAAAAATACAATATACCTACAAAGTCCCCGGGTAAAAGGGAGAAAAATTTAAAATGTGTTCATAAGTATGACAATATTCCTTCATGTTTGTAAGATAATTATGTGTTTGTGCCTTTATTAATTTCCACTCTATCTCATATGGTTCCATTAAAGTCATTCTGTCAAGGGTTTCTACGACGCCCTATACATTGCACTTTATCATCCTAGTATGCAACATAATCTTGAGAGAGTTCATGTAGTTAGGATGTGTTTTTAGATATTCAACAACTGCAACTTCCCCTCCAGCATATCCCCTTATCCTTCTCCTTCCTTGAGTTGTGTGGTGGGATTGGGAATGGTAAAATCATTTATCTTGCTATCAACTCTATTAGTAGCAGTAGTGGTTGGAAGAGAAGGACAACAAGGAACCCCTCCAGAATCCAATTCACAGCTACATAGCGTTGACCAGAAGGCATTGAAAATAACCAAAAAACCTATCAACAAGAATAGGGTAGAAACCTCTCATATCCTTTGCTTTTCTTCCAATGTGGCTAAGTCTGACTAGTCTGTAAAAATGGTTGTCACTAAGGTTGCTAATTTATTATTGTTAAATCCCAAAACTGATTTGGGTTTTTTTTGGAATACACTTCTTTTGTAGGCCTTATACAACCCCTCCAGCTTGGAATATTAGTTTTATGGTTTAATATCGGTGCATCCCTAACACTACTTCTACACCACCACACCTGATTCAAATTCGATGTGGTATGTATTTTGTCTAGTAAAACTTACAACTTGACAATGTGGTTGTAATTAATCTCGCCTCCAATTTTTAGTGGGAAACCAACATGTCTATGTATTATGTACAATACATTTCGAGTTTGACATCCATAGACGTCCAAAATCCCAATCCCCATCCCCTCCAACCAACTATTAGTAGCTAGCTTACAAATACAATCCAAGTTAGTTATATTTCTGAGCAGGGCCAACTATGTGGACATATATAATAATAGTAGAACCTTATGTGAGGGGCAACCTTATATTTTATCTAAATTAATTTAAGAATAATAAAACCTTTTTTAATAGCCTAACTCTCCCATTTTCAAATATGAGTAGGTAAAAATAAGTTTGAATGGGCGTTAAAGAGAAAACATATAAACACAAATTTAAAAAGTGGCCACAAAATCCCCATTCGATCTTATAATAATTCATAGGGGTATTCTATTCTTCCCACATCATTTTGATTAAATTCCTTAGATGGACTCAAATATCCTATTTTTATAGAAAAAGGGAAAACACAAGAAGGAGAGAATAATACTGAGTTCGAATCTTTGCAAAGTGATCTTGTTGATGCAGAGAAGATTTCAAAACCATTCGTCAAACCTTGCCTAAAGAAAATTGAGCAACAATTAAGATTTATCTCAATTGGAAAAAGCACTGCCATCAAGCGCTTCTGGTGTTCATTGATGGGCCCCAAAATTTTCTATTATATTAGGCCCATTTGATTATTAATAAACACTTAAAACATCTATTTGACCCCCTTACTTTCACATCATACAGTTAATTCGTAGTATTAATGGGTGCTTAGGATTTTGGTTTATCCTCACTTATTATGATGTCGAATATTATTTAATTTTGTAGAATATTGTGAGAAATTTGGACAGATTATGAAGCTTTGGAGGAGGAGGTAATATAGGGACTTTTATCCCTACTACATGAGGACCAATATTGGATAATAAATGAACAAAATATCATGAAATTATTGACAAATTTTGGAGCTCCAGTGATTGAGAAAATATAGAATGTGTTATGTGTCATTTAATGTAGATTCCTAGTGTTGGGAGCCAGATCCACTATTTGAGGGATTTTGGAGGGGACATCTTCCTCCTTTCAAGGAGAATGCTTCCCCATTAATTTTTATAAGTATGAATCCGAATTTTCTTCTAGGAGCATGCATTTATTAGTCTTTTTGTGGAGAAAACTTGCATTTTTGTAGGTCCACTTTCATTTTTAGCAGGGATGTACATGGATTGATTCAAATAATGAAGTGTGGTGCCATTTTTAGCTTCTAAAGCTTGGTATAATTCATAGGAATATGAGTATCCTTGGGCTTGGTCATCCCAAGAGCCTCAAAGCCCTTTTGTACAATTTTTATTTTTTCTTTTCACTTCTTATTCACATGCATCTCTTATTCTTGTTTTTCCTATTTCTGCATTTAGTATTCATGTTTCTTTTGTTGTAGGATTGGGTTAAATGATTGAAGTGAGTTTCTTTGCAGGTTATTTATAGAGTCACAAGAATTATTTATTCTTATAAAATTCATATTCATCATTGATCTACTTGGATTGGTTTACTAGTTCACAAATATAGAATTTCTGGAAGTCTCTTGTAGCAAAAAGTAGTAACTTTATGATATTTTTTAGAACATGTCAATGAGATTAAATTGAGTTGATTCCACTTTTATTTGGTTATAAAATTATTTAAGTTAATAAAAAATTTACTTCATTACATTTCCACTTTATTAGGTTAGGAATTTGATAGGTTAACTAGCTCACTAGTTCTTGAATTTCCATTTTTTAGAGTAGTAATTTTCTGCTTTTTTTTTCATGTGTTAACAAGGGTATTTTGGAGTGATTCCACTTCAAATGGAGTCCTAAGACATCCTAATTAATAAAAAAAAATTTCCAATCCCAATTTCATTCGTTTTACTTGGTCATTCGGTGAGTTATCTCCTCTTGTAGAAAAACAAGACCTCATGTAGCAATTTTGTTTCGTCCATAGAAACCACCCGTAGCACTCCTATAGCATGTGTAAACTTGACCAAATTTTCTCCAAATGCTTGGTTTTTTGTCTCTTAGGATTGAATCAAGACCCCTAGGCTCTAAATCCATGGTTGAGGAATAATAAACACCACCTAAGACATGCCTTTTTACAAATTAGATTAGGTTTATTTATTTGAATTCATTCTCTTAGGATTTCAATTACAAATTCAATGTTCTTACCTAGGATAATTATTTTTCAAAATAAAATTTCCATTTCTACAATTAGTTTAGGCTTTGATTTCATAACATGCACTCCATTACATCATATCAACAAAATAAGGACATGTAGAAAATCCACGTAGATTCAAACTGGTATTTGTAATATGCTAAAACAAAATACTTGAATCTAATCTACAAATTGTGGAAACCAATTATGAACGCATAATCATGTGAAAAAATAATTTGGTCATATCCTCGACCAGCGCCTCGTCCTCGTCCTCGTCCTTGGAATCCTCCTTGACTAGTATGATGTCCTTAATCTTCATGTGCACATCATTCAACTTTCATTCTATAGGCATCAACATTGCGCTCCATCATCAAATCATAATTGTGACATTTCTTCTCATTCTTCCCCACCGATCTACAGAAGTTACAAAAATACTGCTTCGGGGTCTACACATACTTCCACAAAAAATAGTATTTTTTTTGTGCGATGCTGGCCTGCAATTCTACATATGTCACACCATACGCTCGATCCTAGATTCAATATATTAGGTGCTCCACTAGCCAGATACTCTTTGTACACAGTGCATTGGTCCTTATAATGGCCTTCTTCCTTGCACTTTATGCACAATACTTCTAATCGAATTTCTGGCCTTACTTCCTCACCCTTCTTTAGATCTTGCAGTTCCAAGGTTAGGTGTGTTAGCTAAGTCTGAATCTGTTGTACTCATGCATGAGTATCTCCCCCTGGCGAAGCTTCCAGCTTAATCACAATTTCCAGAGCATCGAATTGTGTTGATATATTCTGCTATGTCAAAGGTAGACTGATATGTGGAAATAACGCAACTATAAACCACTCTTTATGCTGCTCTTTAGGGATAGTAAAGATCACTTGTCCCATTAAAATTTTGAACCTTTGATCTAATTCCCAAACAGATTCACTTGACATTTTATTAATTTGTTTTAGCTCATTGATACACTGTGATTGCGATTTTGGCTTCTTAAATTCTGCAGTCAATGCCTTCTTTGTGTCATCTAGTGAAGCATTCTGATTCGTCATAAAATAATTTTACCATGTCAGTGCTCTCTCCTGCAACACGGTGAAAATATTTGCTTTCTTTATACCTTCATTAGTAATTTGTCTTGCAACAATGAATGCATATACATCCAAAACCCTAACTCCATACGCATAAACCTTCATCTTCTTATCCAACCTCACCCATTCTTCGTTGTGTCATGCATCCTTCATGTCACTTTGGCGGTATCAACAAACAAAACTAGCATGCTTTCTTTCATGATGTTAGAGTTCAGGTTTAGATGGATTTCAGTGCTCAGGGATCGACCTTTCTCTCTTCTTTGTGCTTTTGTCAATGAGTGCACGGGCCGACCACCTAACTCAGCCCCGCCCTAGTCAGAGGTTAGGCTAGTCAACTTCATTTTGACATTTACACTATTACGTTGCAGCTAACCATTTCAAGTCCCAACTCCTTCACGCTGTAGTGCCATTTGTTTGTCAATTTCACTTTATCCCTATATCAACATGATGGAAGCACACCAAGTACAGGACCTATAGATATAGGTGAGATATCCCTTTAGATCATGATAGGGATTTAACAAAACAAGGTTTGTAGTAAATAACCCCTGTGAAAATTTACAAAATCACACACAAGCTGCATTTAATGGAAATTATACATTTTAACTTCTTAGAGTTGATAAAATATGACCAAACTAAATATATGGCCTCTTAGGGCCTAAGATCCTTTTGGTTTCCAATAGAGGGCATCACACTCTATTGATGGAAACATTTCCATGAGAACAAATAGTCAACGATTACGTGCCTTGCTCTACAATTTTCCAAGTAAATAATAGCCTACATGGCTTGCATATTATTACTTGATTATTATATTTATTTTTCTAATAAAAATTAATAAATATAAAAATTAAAATTAAAAATATTAAGAATAAAGTAATAGTACTACATTTTCTACTTAACTTTTAAACTTGATATAAATTCTCTTAACACGATAAAAATCATCTTAACATATGATTAATGATAATAATATAAGTTATATTAATTAATAAATACAAAATTTTAAACATGATATAAATTCTCTTAACACTAAAAATCATCTTAACATGTGAGTAATGTTAATAATATAAATTATATTAATTTAAAAAAAAACATATTTATTAATTAATAAATATAAAAATTAAAATTAAAATTAAATAAATATAAAAATTAAAAATAGAATTAATAAGAATAAAAAAATAGTACTACATTTTGTATTTAACTTTTGAACCTGATATATATTCAGACTGAGATAAATTAATAAATTCTGCAATCTCCTTCTTATAACCAGGTGTTTTCATCAACTCAAGAAGAGCTATTTGAATTTTCACTTTCTCCAACTCTTTCGACAAACTGAAAGTTTGATTTTGTTTTGTCAACTTTTCAGGTTCTTCTTGACTTTTATTGGAATTTAAACCTTGATTAGAAACAGTAACAACCTTCTCCAACATATTAGGATCCTTAATCTTTGTTTGAGAAGCCCCAACTTGCTATTTTTCCTTCTCTTTTTCTTCATTCATGGGCTGTTTCCCCTTATCTGATTTCTTAATCTGATTTTTCTGTAATGGAGTCGCCATTGGAGTAGGTGCTGCTTCTGGTTCTTTTTCCTCGTCATCTTGAGTCCTTAGCCTCTTCTTTGACCTCAAATCGTATTTTCTATGTAATTCTGACTGCATAAAGTCTGTAAACTGTCTGCAGTAATCATCCATCTCTTCTTGATCAAATGAGAGATCAGTTTCTTCATCTTCTTCCACCCTTTCTTCCTCAGTTTCTTCTTCTGTTTCATTATCTTCCATGTAGACAGCAGAAATTCGAGCATCATCTTCTTTTTCATCATCATCATCCGTTGAACGGCATGGAGCTGCCTCTATATACAAAGGTGCTTGCACCTGATCTTGATATTTTCTTTCTCTTTGTAGAATCTGCAGGGGCTGTTTTTTAAATTGGGGATTAAAAACCCCTCTATTTTGTCTTGCAGGCTTATTATTATCTATTTCCAACTTCACCAATTTATTAGACAATTTTTTTATGACTTTAGTCATATCGTCTATTCTCTGATCTTGAGATGAGGCTTCTTCTTTAGCTTTTCCTTTATCTTAAACTTTACCAGCAACAGACATATTAGCCTCAATCTCCAGAGCATCAGTTTGAATCTGCTCCAAAGTAGGGGACCTTCTTTCTCTCAATGTAAAACTGAAATCTGGTTCAAATGCACCAGCAAAAATGACCCTTGCTCGAATAGGAGGGGGTTTCATTTCAACAGGTAAACTATTATATAATTTGTTAAATCTTTTCACAAAATCACTCATATTTTCATCAGATTTCTTCTTTATTGCATTGAATTCTGTCAAAGAATAACCATGGTCCCTTTTTTCACCCCATCTCTCGATGAAACGTCTTTCTAGTCCATCCCAATCATTTATTGAACCATTAGGCAATCCTTTGAACCACTTCCTTGCCTCTCCACTTAGAGACTGAACAAAAAATCTCATTACAACATCTAAATGCTCAACATTTAAATTCTCAGCAAATGTGAAAAATAGGGGCAAGTGTTGTTCTGCAGTTATCTCATCTTCACCAGTAAATCTAGGGAGTAACTTGAGATACTCCTGAGGCATTGCATTCAGTGGTTGGGGTAGATTTAATGGTGCATATATATTCATCAAGAAAGCAGGGGCCGCCATGTTTATGCCCGGGTTAACTGCTCCTTGAGCGAGGGTAAAATGAATACCAGTTGTTGATGGGAGTGAATGAGGTGGAACAAATGATATAGGGGTTGGTGTATGAATGATTGCAAAAGAGCTAGCAACTATATGAGGTTGAGTTTCTGTAAAAGGGAAAGATACAAACTCCGAAGATTGATCTTCCAATGTAGGTTCTTGAAACTGAATGGGTGATGATGAGGATTCTTTTTCTGAGAAAATGAGTTTCTTGGAAATATTCTTGAATGAGGGAGTGCGTGAACTGCTGCCTGGTGCAAGCAGTGTAACTTCTGGTGTATCAAATATTTTTGGTTTCCGGCCCTTCTTTGAAACAAGCTTCTCAGGATCAGACAAAACAGGAACTTTCTGCTGAGAGGTATCTGACCTCATGTGAGGTTTCTTAGGAGCTAGAGCTATTTTAAAACAAACACAACTTACTATTTCCTCCTCTCTGAACAACCAGAGGAAATGTAGAATAAAACCCAGGGAAAATCTTCGAATCTTTGTCCCCGGCAACGGCACCAATTAATGTTGTACCTTAAGTGACAATTCCTTAGCTGTGAGAAGGATTGTGCTTAAGACATTATCTAATTTTGTCATAAATGAATATATATATGTCTCTGTCTTATAAACCCTCAAACATTGATTATGTAACCTTTAAATTAAAAACCATGCATGTTCTGCAATGCTATATTCCACTTATGCTGAAATGAATGAACGGAAGAAAAAGAGAAGAGGAGTTCAATCTGATATGTTGTTTCAAATAGAATCTACCATTTTGAAACCCTGAAGAAATAAGTGAAGATAAAGTTAAAATAGAGGAGCGCACATTAAGGTTTGTTTAACTCTTAAATACACATGTATAAAGAGACCCGCTGCTCAAATCACTCTATTTTATTCACAGACATGAAAACATTGTGTAAACTAGAAAACTTTTTAGCATAAACAGGATGATAGAATCTTGCATACTCATTCATTAATTTTTCATTCTTCAGTACAAAAATTTGGCTTCAAGGTTCAAAAACTCGGAACCTCTTTCTTTCTTGAAATTGTCTTTAAGTACAGAATCAAAAGACAATTTCCAGCAATGAAACTGATTCTAACTGCTTAAACTACTGGCGGTTACGGAGGCACATGCCTTAAAAAAGGTCCTATTACAATTTACATGATTTTGAGAAAATCAAATAATGTGAACTTGAAAATTCCTAATCTATAAGAACAGCCGCTTCTGATGCGGTTGTTGTGTCAACGGCTACTTTTGATTGAGATGTTGGGATCCCTTTCGCTGTGTCCATTGAGAATGTTTTGCATTTTTTCCATAGTTCACTTTGGGTTATTGGGGAATTCTTGAAACTGTGATATTCCAACCTGAATGCAACAACTTGACTGTGTGTAGGTCTTTCTGTGAAGAGAGTCTTCACCATCCATATCAAATTGAAATGTCTCTGCAAGAAGTTAAACACTGTTTTTCCTTTTAAAATCTGTGTCTTTTCATGCCTGTTATCCGCCTTGCTTTTTGCCAATGTTAACGAATCTTCATAAAAGTTCCATGACACAATATTTCCTTTCTCTTTCCAACATGAGGGTAAACCTGTTCTTGTCAATTTATCAAATGATATATCAAACTTCTTCACTGTCTCTTTGATTCCTAGTAGCCTCTTCTCTGCAACTTTCCGAAGGTCATTCTTGATTATCATCTTATTCACCTCCTCAGCATAAAAGTATCTATCTTGTATCCCAATATCTTCTAATTCCTCATCTGACTTGGCATTAATAAAGTTTATGAACTTTCTAGCCCAATTTTCTCTCTTAATTACTGTTTTCTTATCAGATAGTATCTCTTCTTCATGTTCTGAGATAAGGCTTTTCTCCTTAGCAACTATATTTAGGAAATTCCAATTGGACTTCATTTCTGAGATAATGTCAGCCCAAATGATATCTTTAGCCTTTATAAGGGAGATATTACCTTTTAACTTCTCTTTGAGATCTTTAATCTCAGCTTCAGCCTTTTGTAATTTCTGCTTATTCTCATTCACTTTATCTTCTAGTGTCCGTATGACCTTGGTGGCCGTTTCTAACACTGATTGAGCTTACTTACGATCTCTTTCTGCCATCCTCATTTCTGTGCTGAGCTGAACAATCTGTGCTTGAGGATCCACATCACCTGTAGGAAAAACAAAAGTACAAGTATGATTTTCAATATGGTTTTGTAACGAAATAGCAGTCTGCTTTACTTTAGTCAATTCTTCATCTTTCCGCAACAATTGCTGACGCAGTTCTTCTTTTTCTTTCTCCACCTCTGCCACTTTTGCAGCCATTGAATGTTCTGCAGCAGGTAACTTCAGATTTCTCCTTAGGGTGGATATCTCTATTTCTGCACTCTTCATGAGCTTCTGTACTGCAACTTTGTCACTAGGATCTACACCAATCTTCATGATAATATTTTTCAACTCCTTGTTTTGAACTGATAAGGCCCTTGAATTGGCCTTCTCTAACTTGAACTGCTTGATAACCTTCGCTAGTATATTTTCAGCTTTAGCAGCTGTGGCATTATTCTTAGTTAGATCATTGACAATCAATTGTCTAGTCTGCATATGAAGATTCATCTTATCCAACAGTGGGATCTTTTTAACATCCATAGTTATATTTACAGCATTAAAACTGCTTGAAGATCCAAGGGACATCCCTGTTGGATGCGCTAAAGCCATTTTATACTGATCCCTCTCAAGATCCATCACAGTTAGAAACCTAGTCTGATTAGCAGCTATGTGATGCTCTGCCTGAGCCTCCACATTAGCTTTTATTCTTTGATTCTTCTGTTCAATTTGTGTAATCACCTGTTTGACTGAGGGTACCTTCTCTGGGTAAAGCTCATGACCTCCAGGAGAAGAGGGAGCATTTTTCTCTTCATTTATATGGAAGGTAAAACCTAGTGAATTTGAAGAATGATCCTCAGCCAACTTAGTTCGCTTCTCCTCTCTTGACTCTTCATCATCTAGCTCAACAACACAATCCTTACCTCTTTTATTTACCCTTTCAGTTATAATAGGTGTCTGAATGCTTTTTTTTGATGTATTTACTTCGGCTAGGTTTGCTAGCTTTTCCTTCTCAGGCCTACTTTCGTGAGTAAAAGCAGAATATCCATTTTCAACTCTCCTTTGGGAAATCACTCCATGCGGATCATATGACCATTTTTCACCCAGCAACAGATGTGTCTCTTCCAACAACTTGGACACTTCATCAAATGCTTGCCTCATATTTACCACAAAGGGTCCCACACTCATGGGCAACTTATACATTAGACCTTTCTTCATGGGAACAAAATGCACCTAATCTACATTAAGACTCTGTCTGATCAATTCAAGAGCAAAAAGCCGCATAGGCACAAAATTTGAGAGCCTGTAAGGCTCAATACTAGTTCCATACAATCTTATTTCAGAATATTCCTCAAACACAAACCAATCCCCAAATCTGCAACTAGGTCCCAACTGTAAAAACTCCCTGGATTTTAGCAGAAAACAAGGGGGAGAAACTCCATTCAATATTCTATAAGCAATTGACATATAATGACTGGTAAACTCAAACAACCCTGCTTCATTTCCCTCTCTTCTAATTATGTCAGTCCAACATATAACTGACTGCTTTTGTTTGTTGACATCCACTATATTCAACCCCAAACTCATAAATTCCTCAACATTTTGATATAAGAATAAATAAAAAATCAACGAGGGGAATTTAAAGGAACCTGTGAATGGAAAGGTCATCAACTGAGAATTGACAATCTCCTGCCAGAAAGATGGAATATCCAGAACTACCCCTGGTTTCATCATCATTGCATACATTCCTAATACTGATTTATCAATTGTAAGGTCATTATATTTGCCCAAAATTTCTGCAATACAACTCAGAACTAGTCTACTCTCAGCATCAAACATTCCCAAATTGAACTCTTCACCTTCTAGTTGAACTTCTTTTGAATTTGATCTCAAATGGAACATACACTGATTAAATTCTTCACCTGAAAGGTTCTCAAAATAACGCGCCAATGAGTCTTCTGAGAATTGCAGTGGTGACTCGTGTTCAGGAAAGCAAAATGCTTGGCGAATTAGCTGCATCGACACCTGTAGAACATTCTCCCCCTGTGAATTCATTATGAAGCACTTTCCAGGATACATTGAAGAAACTAGCCAAGATATAAATTCAAGAAAGAAATGAGCTTTTGGGACACAGGGAGACAGGACACCGGATTTCTTCATGGCAGTAAAAACTGGGGAATTCTCGGCATTTAGGGTCACTTGATGATAAAAAAAGAAATGATTTACGGAAGACGCGGTATCTTGGATGTCTTTCTCACTGTCCATGAGGGAAATGAGGCTCGTCGAACTAGATAGTGAAAACCATTTGGCCATGGCTGAATAAACAACAGATGGAAAACGGAAAGGTGGCGGTGACACGGCTCAAAAGGGAAAATGACTGCAAGTAATTTGAAAACGGGATAAAAAACCATTTAACAGCTGCGCAAACCCATATTAAATGCCTGAAATGACGTGTAAAAGCCGCTGACGTGGAGTACAGCTGTCTAACACTCGCATGACCTCATTGCGGGGGGCTGCTGGAGTACGGTGGCAAATTTTGGGTTGCCCCCCCGCAATGCATCCACACCGTCGATCATTGTTTACCTGCGGTCAAACAGGTCAACTGCGGGGGCTCCGGATTCAATAATGCACGAGCTCTTTGCGCCTCCACATTTGATCATCCAATTACAATCTTCAACACTTTTCTACTTTCCGCTCTAAAACTTGCTCGATACTTAAACATCAAACTATAATATCTGTCCAAATAAAGTTTAATAATAAACTTAATTTGTAACGAAATTTTGGAAATACTTCTTTTTTATGCTATAGTATAAAAACATTATACCATAACATATACTTTTTCTGAATTTCAGATTTTTTTTGTCATTTTTTGATTTTCAAAATAAAAATAGAAAAGGATATGCAAATGATCCACAACATCTAGCTCCACCTGGGGATAGTGTTTTTGCCACGAAACACTAAGAACCTGCAAATTAGTGCCTTCACTTCGGGCATGGAGTCAAAAATTGCTTGATGGAAAATGTACAATGATAACACCGGATATATACAATGATGGTGAAACAGCTCTTAATGCCAGAAATAATGCTTTAGATATTTCCCATTCACAGGCATATCTAGTACTTCTCCTTCAAGATTTTCCAGCATGAAAGTATTATTCATCCTGACTTCGTTAATTTTGAATGGACCATACCACAAGGGATCAAATTTTCCATGTTTCCCTTTGTCTTCCCTTCGGGAATCCCACCTTAATACCAGGTCTCCCTTCTAAAACATGATTTCTTTTACTTTCCTGTCAAATATTGTCTTCATTTTTTGCTGATAAGTAAGAAAATTATCCCGAACTTTATTTCTGTTTTCACTTAACTCCATTACATTATTCATTCTTCTAATCATGGCATTAGGTTCTGCTTGAGCATCTTGAAGGAAAGAAATCACAGGTTTCACCAACTGGGTGGGAAATAATGTCTGAGTACCATATACTAGTTCATAAGGTGACTTACCAGTGGATCTCCTAGTGGTCATCCTTGTATCCCATAGAGCAAAAACTAGCTTTGAATCCCAATTCTTCTGGTTTTCATTTATTGTCTTCTTCAAAATTCTAACCAATGTTTTGTTAGAAGATTCTGCCAATCCATTTCCTTGTGGATGATAAGCTGTAGAATGAGACAATATCACATTGTATGTCTGAAAAAAATTAATAAACCTGAGTGAGCTAAAAACTTGGGCATTATCTGTCACAATCTTTACTGGACATCCAAACCTGCTAAAGATATTTTCTTCTAAAAACTTCATAACCACCAAATCATTCGCCTTCCGAGTAGGGATTGCCTCTACCCATTTTGTAAAATAATCTGTAGTAGTAAGGATCCACTTAAATTGCCCACTATATGGTGGATTGATTTCTCCAATGAAATCCAATCCCCATTGTCTGAAAGGTTCTTCAACAAAAACAGGGAGAAGAGGTAAAGGGGCTAACCTTTTCTTTTTTGCAAATACCTGGCATTTTTGATAATTTCTGACTGCTTTATATACATCAACAAACACAGATGGCCAATAAAAACCTGACTTAAGAACCTTATGAGCAGTTACCTTCCAACTGTAGTGACCCCCGCACAAACATTCATGATATTCTTTAATTACTTCTGAAACTTCCCCCTCTGTCAAACATAATAACAACACACCAGCAGGATCTTTCCAATATAGCTTTTCTTCAATGATGACATAAGGTTGAGCCTTGAGTTTTAAAGCTCTGTATTTAGCTCTGTTTATTGAAGGAGGACAAGAAAGAAAGCATAAATAGTGAATAATATCCTTGTACCAATCTGAGCAGAGGAATTTATATTTAATCGCTGACTTTGACTGAATATCACCTGTTTCTCCATTGACTTCCTCTACAGGTGCCAATAAATTAATTCCAAGTGCTTGGAAATTTGACCAGGGCGTATACTTGTTTCTCCAATATATTATATTTTAATTCTGCATCTCAAAGCGCTTTACTGAAATATGCTACAGGTTGTTCACACTTTTCTTCATTTCTCTGTAATAACACAGCAGTAATTGTTGAGGGAGACGCAAATGAGAAAATTTGAAATGGCTTCAAATAATCTGGACTAATCAGAACAGGTGCTTCCTTTAGAGCTTCTTTAATCCTTTGAAAAGATTCCCATGCTTCCTTGTCCCACTTCACCTCAACATCCTTTTTCAACATGTCTGTTACTTTCTGGACGATTTTTGCGTAATTAGGAACAAATCTTCTTAGAAAATTAATTTTTCCAAGAAATCTCTGAATATCTTTCTTACTTCGGGGTAGTGGAATTGACTGTATTGCTTCGACCCTTGCTGGATCAATCTTCAATCCTTTTTTGGAGACAATATGGCCCAGCAGTTTACCCTCCTTCAGGGCAAACAAATATTTTTTAGGATTCAGCAATAATCCATACTTCCGACACTTCAAGAAGGCTTTTTGCAAATGCTGTAGATGCTCCTCATCTGAGTTTGAAAAAATTGTGACATCATCCAGATAAACAACCACAAATTCATCTCCTACAAATGCAATATCCATTTCCCTTTGGAATGTGGCTCCTGCATTCATTAGGCCAAACGACATCCTGGCATACATGAATGTCCCCCAGGGTGTAGTGAAAGCGGTTTTCTTTTGATCTCCCTTCTCCACAGCAACCTGATTATACCCTGAAAAACCATCCACCATAGATAACCTGTAAGCCCCCATCACTTTTTGTAAGAAAAAATCCATTTTTGGCAAAGGATAATTATCTTTCAATGAAGCCCTATTCAAGTTCCTGAAATCTACGCACAGCCTTATCTCTCCATTTTTCTTTCTGACTGGTACAAGATTGGAAACCCAATCTGAATATCTGAGAGGAATAATTATTTTGGCTTGCAGCAATTTCTTTATCTCCTTTTCAATCGGGGCCAACAACAATGGATTGATTTGTCTGAGTTTCTGTCTATGTGGTTTGACTCCATCCTTCAATGGGATTTTATGCTGAATAATATTCTTATCATACGTCTTCAAATCATCACACGACCAAGCAAATACATCCTCAAATTGCTTGAACAGATTTATGTACCTTTCTTTATAGTCCTTCAGAACGCCTTTGAACAATTTGATCATTTTAGGCTCAATTTGAGTTCCTAAATTGCAATCTTCCACATTCTCATCTTGATGTGCTTTCCTCTGATTCACTGCCACATCATTAGCATCAAACAGTCTTTCGAGAGGTACCAAACCTTTTGGTAAAATATTGTCTATCAACTGAATAATATTCTAATCACCAATATTCTTTTTTAGAGTCTTAGAGATATCAGTGAAGTCATCTTCATCAGTTTCCAAATCAATTTGATGATCTTCAAAACTTCAATCATCGACAAAAATTGCTTAATCTGTTCATCATCCTCAAAAACCTGCCAATGTTTGATATTGTCTGGGATCGAAGGTCTATGTCTCATCTCAATTTCATATCTTAGTCTCAGATTAATCGGAGGCTTGAATGTACTGGCTGCAACTACTAAAGAATCAGCCATCCTATTCTCTTCCCTTGGAACAAACTGTAGGTTAAAAGCTTCAAAGTAGGGCCCCATCTCTCGATGAAATGTCTTTCTAGTCCATCCCAATAATTTATTGAACCATTAGGCAATCCTTTGAACCACTTCCTTGCCTCTCCACTTAGAGACTGAACAAAAAGTCTCATTACAACATCTAAATGCTCAACATTTAAATTCTCAACAAATGTGCAAAACAGGGGCAAGTGTTGTTCTGCAGTTATGTCATCTTCACCAGTAAATCTAGGGAGTAACTTGAGATACTCCTGAGGCATTGCATTCAGTGGTTGGGGTAGATTTAATGGCGCATATCTATTCATCAAGAAAGCAGGGGCCGCCATGTTTATGCCCGGGTTAACTGCTCCTTGAGTGGGGGTAAAATGAATACCAGTTGTTGATGGGGGTGAATGAGGTGGAACAACTGATATAGGGGTTGGTGTATGAACGATTTCAAAAGAGCTAGCAACTATATGAGGTTGAGTTTCTGTAAAAGGGAAAGATACAAACTCCTAAGATTGCTCTTCCAATGTAGGTTCTTGAAACTGAATGGGTGATGGTGATGATTCTTTTTCCGAGAAAATGAGTTTTTTGGAAATATTATTGGATGAGGGAGTGTGTGAACTGCTTCCTGGTGAAAGCAATGTAACTTCTAGTGTATCAAATATTTTTGGTTTCTGGCCCTTCTTTGAAACAAGCTTCTCAGGAACAGACAAAACATGAACTTTCTGCTGAGAGGTATCCAACGTCGTGTGAGGTTTCTTAGGAGCCAGAGCTATTTTAAAACAAACACAACTTACTATTTCCTCCTCTCTAAACAACCAGAGGAAATGTAGAATAAAACCCAGGGAAAATATTCGAATCTTCGTCCCCGACAACAGCGCCAATTAATGTTGTACTTTAAGTGACAATTCCTTAGCTGTGAGAAGGATTGTGCTTAAGACATTATCTAATTTTGTCACAAATGAATATATATATGTCTCTGTCTTATAAACCCTAAAACATTGATTATATAACCTTTAAATTAAAAACCATGCATGTTCTGCAATGCTATATTCCACTTATGCTGAAATGAATGAACAGAAGAAAAAGAGAAGAGGAGTTCAATCTGATATGTTGTTTCAAACAGAATCTACCATTTTGAAACCCTGAAGAAATAAGTGAAGATAAAGTTAAAATAGAGGAGCACACATTAAGGTTTGTTTAACTCTTAAATACACATGTATAAAGAGACCCGCTGCTCAAATCAATATATTTTATTCACATACATGAAAACATTGTGTAAACCAGAAAACTTTTCAGCATAAATAGGATGAGAGAATCTTGCATACTCATTCATTAATTTTTCATTCTCTAGTACAAAAATTTGGCTTCAAGGTTCAAAAACTCGGAACCTCTTTCTTTCTTGAAATTGTCTTTAAATACAGAATCACAAGACAATTTCCAACAATGAAACTAATTCTAACTGCTTAAAATACTGGCGGTTACAGAGGCACATGCCTTAAAAAAGGTCCTATTACAATTTGCATGATTTTGAGAAAATCAAATAATGTGAACTTGAAAACTCCTAATCTATAAGAACAGTCGCTTCTGATGCGGTTGTTGTGTCAACGGCTACTTTTGATTGAGACGTTGGGATCCCTTTCGCTGTGTCCATTGAGAATGTTTTGCATTTTTTCCATAGTTCACTTTGGGTTATTGGGGAATTCTTGAAATTGTGATATTCCAACCTGAATGCAACAACTTGACTATGTGTAGGTCTTTCTGTGAAGAAAGTCTTCACCATCCATAGCAAATTGAAATGTCTCTGCAAGAAGTTAAACACTGTTTCTCCTTTTAAAATCTATGTATTTTCATGCCTGTTATCCGCCTTGCTTTTTTCCAATGTTAACGAATCTTCATAAAAGTTCCATGACATAATATTTCCTTTCTCTGTCCAACATGAAGGTAAACCTGTTCTTGTCAATTTATCAAATGATATATCAAACTTCTTCACTGTCTCTTTGATTCCTAGTAGCCTCTTCTATGCAACTTTCCGAAGGTCATTCCTGATTATCATCTTATTCACCTCCTCAGCATAAAAGTATCTATCTTGTATCCCAATATCTTCTAATTCCTCATTTGACTTGGCATTAATAAAGTTTATGAACTTTCTAGCCCAATTTTCTCTCTTAATTACTGTTTTCTTATCAGATAGTATCTCTTCTTCATGTTCTGAGATAAGGCTTTTCTCCTTAGCAACTATATTCAGGAAATTTCAATTGGACTTCATTTCTGAGATAATGTCAGCCCAAATGATATCTTTAGCCTTTATAAGGGAGATATTACCTTTTAACTTCTCTTTGAGATCTTTAATCTCAGCTTCAGCCTTTTGTAATTTCTGCTTATTCTCATTTGCTTTATCTTCTAGTGTCCGTATGACCTTGGTGGCCGTTTCTAACTTTGATTGAGCTTACTTACGATCTCTTTCTGCCATCCTCATTTCTATGCTGAGCTGAACAATCTTTGCTTGAGGATATGCATCACCTGTAGGAAAAACAAAAGTACAAGTATGATTTTCAATATGGTTTTGTAACGAAATAGAAGTATGCTTTACTTTAGTCAATTCTTCATCTTTCCGCAACAATTGCTGACGAAGTTCTTCTTTTTCTTTCTCCACCTCTGCCACTTCTGCAGCCATTGAATGTTCTGCAGTAGGTAACTTCAGCTTTCTTTTAGGGTGGATATCTCTATTTCTGCACTCTTCATGAGCTTCTGTACTGCAAATTTGTCACTAGGATCTACACCAATCTTCATGATAATCTTTTTCAACTCCTCGTTTTGAACTGATAAGGCACTTGAATTGGCCTTCTCTAACTTGAACTGCTTGATAACCTTCGCTAGCATATTTTCAACTTTAGCAGCCGTGGCATTAGTCTTAGTTAGATCATTGACAATTAATTGTCCAGTCTGCATATGAAGATTCATCTTATCCAACAGTGGGATCTTTTTAACATCCATAGTTATATTTACAACATTAAAACTGCTTGAAGATCCAAGGGACATCCCTGTTGGATGTGTTAAAGCCATTCTAAACTGATCCTTCTCAAGATCCATCACAGTTAGCAACCTAGTCTGATAAGCAACTATGTGATGCTCTGCCTGAGCCTCCACATTAGCTTTTATTCTTTGATTCTTCTCTTCAATTTGTGTAAACACCTGTTTGACTGAGGGTACCTTTTCTGGGTAAAGCTCATGACCTCCAGGAGAAGAGGGAGCATTTTTCTCTTCATTTATATGGAAGGTAAAACCTGGTGAATTTAAAGAATGATCCTCAGCCAACTTTGTTCGCTTCTCCTCTCTTGGCTCTTCATCATCTAACTCAACAATACAATCCTTACCTCTTTTATTTACCCTTTCAGTTATAATAGGTTTCTGAATGCTTGTTTTTGATGTATTTACTTCGCCTGGGTTTGCCAACTTTTCCTGCTCAGGCCTGCTTTCGTGAGTAAAAGCAGAATATCAATTTTCAAATTTCCTTTGGGAAATCACTCCATGCGGATCATATGACCATTTTTCACCCAGCAACAATGTGTCTCTTCCAACAACTTGGACACTTCATCAAATGCTTGCCTCATATTTACCACAAAGGGTCCCACACTCATGGGAAACTTATACATTAGACCTTTCTTTAGGGGAACAAAATGCACCTGATCTACATTGAGACTCTGTCTGATGAATTCAAGAGCAAAAAGCCACATAGGCACAAAATTTGGGAGCCTGTAAGGCTCAATACTAGTTCCATACAATCTTATTTCAGAATATTCCTCAAACACAAACCAATCCCCAAATCTGCAACTAGGTCCCAACTGTAAAAACTCCCTGTTTTTTGGCAGAAAACAAGGGGGAGAATCTCCATTCAATATTCTATAAGAAATTGACATATAATGACTGGTAAACTCAAACAACCCTGCTTCATTTCCCTCTCTTCTAATTTTTTCAGTCCAAAAATATAACTGACTACTTTTGTTTGTTGACATCCACTATATTCAACCCCAAACTCATAAATTCCTCAACATTTTGATATAAGAATAAATAAACAATCAACGAGGGGAATTTAAAGGAACCTGTGAGTGGAAAGGTCATCAACTGAGAATTGACAATCTCCTGCTAGAAAGATGGAATATCCAGAACTACCCCTAGTTTCATCATCATTGCATACATTCCTAATACTGATTTATCAATTGTAAGGTCATTATCTTTGTCCAAAATTTCTGCAATACAACTCAGAACTGGTCTACTCTCAGCATCAAACATTCCCAAATTGAACTCTTCACCTTCTAGTTGAACTTCTTTTGAATTTGATCTCAAATGGAACATACACTGATTAAATTCTTCACCTGAAAGGTTCTCAAAATAACGCGCCAATGAGTCTTCTGAGAATTGCAGTGGTGACTCATGTTCAGGAAAGAAAAATGCTTGGTGAATTAGCTGCATCGACACCTATAGAACATTCTCCCCCTGTGAATTCATTATGAAGAACTTTCCAGAATACATTGAAGAAACTAGCCAAGATATAAATTCGGGAAATAAATGAGCTTTTGGGATACAGGCAGACAGGACACCGGATTTCTTCATGGCAGCAAAAACTGGGGAATTCTCGGCATTTAGGGTCACTTGATGATAAAAAAAGAAATGATTTACGGAAGACGCGGTATCTTGGATGTCTTTCTCACTGTCCATGAGGGAAATGAGGCTCGTCGAACCAGATAGTGAAAACCGTTTGGCCATGGCTGAACAGACAACAGATGGAAAACGGAAAGGTGGCGGTGACATGGCTCAAAAGGGAAAATGACTACAAGTAATTTGAAAACAGGATAAAAAACCATTTAACAGCTGCGCAAACCCATAATAAATGCCTGAAATGACGTGTAAAAGCCGCTGACGTGGAGTACAGCTGTCTAACACTCGCATGACGTCATTGTGGGGGGCTGCTGGAGTACGGCGGAAAATTTTGGGTTGCCCCCCCGCAATGCATCCACACCATCGATCATTGTTTACCCACGGTCAAATGGGTCAATTGCGGGGGCTCCGGATTCAATAATGCACAAGCTCTTTGCGCCTCCGCATTTGATCATCCAATTACAATCTTCAACACTTTGCTACTTTCCGCTCTAAAACTTGCTCGATACTTAAACATCAAACTATAATATCAGTCCAAATAAAGTTTAATAATAAACTTAATTTGTAACGAGATTTTGGAAATACTTCTTTTTTATGCTATAGTATAAAAACATTATACCATAACATATACTTTTTCTGAATTTCAGATTTTTTTTGTCATTTTTTGATTTTCAAAATAAAAATAGAAAAGGATATGCAGATGATCCACAACATGACCAGTGCACACCTTTGAACTGGTCGGTGGCATTTTAAACATTTCTTTTAGCTTCGACGAAAATGGATAATTATTACACCGAATTCATTTTTTAAGGGAGCAATACTATTTGAGCTTTCGTAGTCTTTCCATAGCCATTGAAGGCTTGCCACATGTCATCTATCATTCATCCACTTGCACATTAATTATTCCATGCCAGTTATCCTTTGTGGTCGGCATGCATACGCGGGTCAATTGGTGGACAGAAACATCCTTTTTTTAGTAGCGGATCAGCCTTTGTCATGGTTGGAGGATATTTAATGGCACTCTTATCGATTTGAACTACTAGAGCTCTGTAATGGTGAAATTAGCAGTTGTGGATTCTATGCTTTAAAGTTACGGGGAATCGGGCCCACGAGAACTCCAGTACGAGAGGATATGAAGGAGGATACGCGCCTAGATTATGCCGCTTTTCAACTCTCCCCCAGGTGTACAAGGCTCATTTGAAAGTTATATTAAATATTCACGTAAATTATATCTTTTGTGAAGGTTTTATTGTTTTTTTTTGGGATCTGTGGGGTGAGTGTTGAAATTGGGACGAGATAGATGTATTTATTCATGAAAAACTTAAGGTTTGGATTCAGCGGTGGGAATTTTATGCGTTAGAACATTGTGAGAGATTTTCTATTTTTGGAATGCGATGACTCCATGCTGAGGTTCGAACCTATGATGGTAGGTGTGAAATGTTAATTTCTAGCGGTGGAGAAACATAAAAGATCACATCGAGGCTTTTGAAGTCGTTCGTTACGCATTTGTGAGAAACAAAAGAGTAGATTGGGAGAGCCGAGAATTTAATAAATATTGAAACATATTGTTACATGTCAATTTTGGCATCACTCCCAAAACACCAATCAATATAGATTATGGTCTATTATACTCTAAATCAGTTGCTACATTCCTTAAACAAGTCATCCCATTGTTGGTTTTCATCCATGAAAGTATCACTATTTTAAATCTAGTTGAAGTGCTCCATTGAACCATCAACGCACCCCTAGACTATAGTAAGTGCTTTTTAGAGCATTTATTCCCATGAAATGAAGCATTGCAGAGCATCTAGGCCCACTTGACAGTGTGTTGGTCAACTGGGAGCGAATTGTTCATAGGATTCCGAGAATCTTCCCACATTCTAGTGGCTTCTAGAAGTTGTTCCAACTATCACACTATCTAATAAATTTGAATATGAACACCATGGAACCATTAAACCACTTATCCTCCTATTCCATTGAACAAGGAAACCTCTTCATCCATTTTTGGAAAATCCATTCAATGACCAATTAATGCTAAACCACCCTCATTTTTTATAAATTGAGCACTGATCATAGTGCACAAGAGAGCAAGAATTTGAATTAATAGAGTTATGCTGGTAAGATCACAACTCTTTGAGGTATTGTTTGCATGTAATTTTATGCTGCTAGAGTGATGTTGCTGATGTGATTAGGATAGGACTGAAGTTGGAGCGAGTTGACACCGAATCAATCCAACTGGTTGTAACTTCTCCTTCTACCTTATAATAAAGAGATTTCTTCCTTTCCTAATACATGTGTTCATGATTTAATATGTTTATTTTCAAATGAAATTGATTTAGTTTGAATAATGTGAGAAGATTATATGCCTTTATGTCATTTTTTATCTTCTATTAGCCATTGCAGGTACCAATCAAGTGAGTTCAGTTCGATTGAGAGCGACGGAAGTGACAAAAGGGAGACGAGTAATAACGAAAGATCACAAGTAGGTGTTCTTCTCTTGTCTATTTAGCTTAAGGAAAAGGTCAAGTGTATTTTATCTGTTATTCTAAGTGTGATCACCACACCTAGGGAAACTAATCTATCTGTAGGTTTTATTTATGTAAAAAAAATTGGCGACCATACTGGGGATCGATTGATCATCCCTGGTGGTTTCATGCTTGTTTTTCAGCCTCTAGTAGACTATACTTTCTTTATTTCAGGCATTTGAATATGTTTTGGTAAAAGAAGTGTGTTTTCTTGCCTATTTTTGAGTTTCCTCTGGCACCAACACACTGTTGGTCTTGACACAGTGCTCTGTGTAACACTGTTGGCTTAGAGATAGTGCTCTGCAATGCACTATATCCAACTCAGGGGTGCATTGCTCCTGTTACCAACCAAAATTCATCATATTTTTGTCTTTTGCCTTCCATTTCAATGTCTTGTTTGCTAATTTTTCAAGTGTCTGATTGCCTCTAAAGACTAGATTTCTTCTACTATCTTTGCTCACTATGGATGTCTATTTGTTCAATGTTTCTTTTTTGTTTTCTTTATCATTGTCGAAATAGCTCCAAATTTTAAATTTTACATTTGATCAGTTATTTATTTTCGGAAAGAGTAATTGTCATTATAGTCTTCGTTTCTCTGGAAAGTATTGATTGATTGTTTGTGCATCATTGTTTATTTTTCATTCATTCACACTTAAAAGAAATTGAAAAGAAAAACATTCATTTGCATATAGGGTTTGTGAGTGCCCCATAAGAATAGTTAGGGAATTTGCATTTAGTTGTGCTCATTGTTGATTGCTCTATCCCTTGTAGTTAAGGTTTTCATTGTCTAAATCGAATCTAAAAGAATTCTTATCATCTTTGTCGCATTCTCGGAATGTCAAATATATCACGCGGTGAACCTGAAAGGAAAAATTATAAGAAAGATCAACTTAAATTTTATCTCAATTAACCTAAGGGAGAATTTTCACTTAACGATAACATTTAGAGGTCTAGGCTAGAGATGTGTTCCGACGTCGTAAAACATAACAGCTGTTGTTAATTGTATGTGATACATTATGAGTGTGATACCTCATTCCATGTACGTATGTATATCAGAGCTCGTCCATGTACCTTGAGTATATTGGGTGGTGTTCAAGTACGAAAAGTATAAGGGGATGCTCTCACTGTGCGATTTCGCATTAGAAAATGCTAATACGGATTGGGCCTCTACTTACCATCGAGTATATTTGGGAGGAAAAAATTAGTTTTCTTACCATCCATAGGTAATAGAGCCATCCGCCTTGTACACTGTGATACACCAAACACAACATTCAGGGAGATTTCCTGCACGTACATAATTCCTTGATTTATTGGGATGTTATATTACAGTTCACAGTTTCTTGGTAATCATTTTACCTAGAATTGCCCTCTTTTTGTCTATTTTTTGTATTAAAATCAATCAACAATCGTGGAATGATATCAACCCTTTCCCCGTCGTTCGTGTAGGACAACGAATAAACAACATTTACTACTAGAAGCTACACCTAGTAGGCAAAGGCGAGCTCATCCTACCGAGTCTGGTACCTTTGGAACCTTTGGTGCTACATCTTCATCTAGTTTACCAGTGTCATCCGATCCTTTGAGTACTGAGTCTCGAGTCATTTCTACCGATCTCAGTTTATCTATTACCGTAGATTCAGAACCCTCACAGTTCCCTGAGGACACTGGAATTCAATCCAGTGAAACGGTAAATCTAGAACCCGAAGTTGTTCAACCAAAATTTTATTTGGAACCTGTTGTTCTTTTACCAAAACATCTTGATCCCAAAGTTGAACAATAAGAATTTGTTTCCATGTCGGAAGAAAATCAACTGGCTCATCCTCAATTATCCGTAACTATTGAGTCTTCCTCTTTACCGCAGAGTTTATCGCCTGAAATTTATCTTGGGCCTGACGATGAAGTACTTCCACCTGGTTTGACTTCAATTGAGGAGGAACTTTAGGAAGATACAAACCCTTGAACTCCAACTCATTTTGGGTTGGGGCTTCATATTTATCCTTCTTTTCCTCATTTGACCTACTTTTCTCCTGTTGATCTTGTTCAGTCTTAAGTTCCCATAGATTCTTTAGAGTATTTACTAGGTTATTTAACCATTGTTGAGACATCATCCCATACTATACCATTTTTTACATCTGCGACAACATCTATTGTTGCTACCTCTTCGATGTTTTCTACGACACCTGAGTCCCATATTTATGGTGGTCTGTCTGTCCCAGTGGGTTACCAAGCTTTAAATGGAACATTCTTTGGTGTCTCTTTTTGTCCATGGACTTCACCCATGTCATCATCTAGAATTTACTCTGGTTCCTCTCTTACAAGTATTTAATGACCTGATCATTTATTGACATCATCAACTCAATATCAGGCTGGTCTATCCAATTACTCTCCATCTTATCCAGTTTTTTCTCGATTCCCATCATATGAAAGTCAATATGTTCAATATCCTTATACTCCATATGCTGGGGGGCAACAGATGTTTGTGCCATATGGAAGTGATCCTTTGTTTTTAGGTCAATCTATGAAATGCCTGTTTGTCAATGGCAGCCTACCTTGTATGTCCAACCACAAACAGTTTTGTATCAATATCAACCAGTTCAACCTGTTGCATCTGTACCTACTACGCTTGTTATTATTTCCTTGGTTGTAGCTCAATCTGCTTAAGTGGGTGCTTCAACCCTTAATCCTCAAGTTTCGAGTCTACATATTCCATCTTCCCATACTAGTTTACAACAACCATTTGTATCAATAATTTCACAACCACATGATAGTTTACCCTTGTCACGAGCTTCTACTGGTCTCGTCTATTCACAACCTGGTCCAAATTATCACGGCGGGAAATAACAGTATTATCAAATCCCATGGAAGTTAGATCAACCATTCCAACAGTATCAAGCTTATCCAAGTCCTGGTCAACGAGCCTATCAAGGGTTTGGTCAAAAAAATTAACCCCATCAGGGTTACCAGCAGCAGAATTATTATGTTGTTGCACAATAACTTATTGCCCAGGAAATTCCATCTTACCCTAGTTACACTCAACCTAATCTAAAATTTCAGTTTCCGTTTGTTTCAACATTAGAGTTACTTGATTTAAACTGACTCACTAATGATCCCATTCATTATTTACCTTGGTGGCCGGTGATTCATCATAAATTACCCTCTGATATTCCGAAATTCAATGGAAACTTAGGAGAAGATCCGTCTACGCACGTTATGACTTATCATTTATAGTTTTCATCAAACTCCTTGAATGATGATTCTATTAGACTCCGTCTTTTCTAATGAACACTCACTGGTCTGGCTGCAAAGTGGTATATTGAATTACCACGAGATTCATTCGATAACTTCACAGCTCTAGACACTAATTTTCTAACCCACTTCCAGTTACCCATCAGAAATGAAACTGAAACAGAAATTTTGAAAAAATTTAAACATACCATTGCTACTCATATATCATATCATATACATGAGCGGCATCGTCTTCATTGAATGGTTAAAACATTTTTTCTGGATTAGCTTTTAGCTGAGTGGTTTATAAAGTCCTTGTTGCCATCCATCACCAAGGATGTGCCCAAAGGCGGTGTTGTCATTGAAGAGCAAGTAATTGCTCGTGCCCAGTATCTAGATTTTATTTATACTCAGTCTGGCACACTCTATGAAAATAATTTGAATGCACTGCGACCAAATTTTACTATTCCTCCTTCTCCATCTGGTAAGGACATTCATGCCGGTGACGATGTGATTAGTTCTACTAGCACTTAGCTAGCAATTCAACCATCTAGTTCCACACTTTTTGTGTCCAATCAAGCCGCTATTGCATCTGATGCTCCATCTTCTTCCGAAATACATGATGTGTCATCTAACAAGGGCAAAAGTGACAAGAAACCTAGATGCAAGAAGAAAGGGAAAGATAAGAAGAAAAAAAATTCACCCCTGCAGGAAAAATCATCTAATACATCTAGTTCTTCTCGGAAGCCTCGTTACCCTTATTTGATATGTAATGAGTAGAATTTTATGTGATGTTGTCCTCACCGCTGATCAGGTGATCATTTCCTAAGTTGAAAAAATGCTAAAAAATGGAATTGCTCAGAATTGGTTGAAACCTGAACAATTGGATAGGCCTCATCGCTACGATTCAGGTGCCACAAACGACACTCAAATCCGACGTCGTATCTGAAAGTTATGCAGGTTTGAAGTTTTCAGTAACCTTCAAAATTCAAGTTTGACCAAGGTTGACTTTGACTTTGGAAATATTAAAAAAAAGAATTTTTAAAAGAATATTATGGGAATATTCCCTAGAATATTCCATCAAAATGAATGGGTGTTCGACAAGTGCCAGTATTAGATTTGTCTATGGACTGACCTTTTTGATTTTAGGCCAATCGATGGGTGCCACATGGCAAGCCTGGAGGCCACCACATGGCCCCTGTCCGGTGTAAATTGAGGTTGTGCAAAATTTTGGGTCTTTACGAGATTTGAACCACGGACCTCGTCTTCACAAATCGGACGCACTACCATTGTGCCACGCATATAAGACTTAACATATGATGGGTTGCGTTAATATTTAAAGTTGGCATATATTTCGTTGGGAGGCAAAGGGGGGCCAGCCCCCGTATTCATGCAACCGCGCCTTGGTGTCCAGGGGCTAACCGCTCACCCGAAGGTTACGGCGACGGTTAGCACCAATCCATATGACCACATAAATTATGTCAACTACCCATATTAAATGCCAGTTCAAACGAATGCGATGGCGGTTGAAGTGGCGGCTAGGGTGGCGGTCTATGTGACCAGCCACCCCTTAATATTTATTTTAACTGCTAACTATCCGCCAGTTTTGGAGCGGGTTCAATAGTTTAGGGTGGACCACCAAATTTTTCAAGTTTATCTATAGTTAGCCCATATTTAGTGGGGTTTTCACTTGACATTGGGCAGAATCTTGTTTTTATCATAACTTCTCCAATATTGGACCAATTTGGACGAAATTTTGGTCAATTTTGGGTACTCTAAGCATTATGGAGAGTTTGGGACAGGTTGTAGAGCCAAAAAAAGTGTTATTCAGCCAATGTTTCTTCAAGGAAGCTTGGAGAGCCATAAAAGCCATGAGGGAAATGGAGCTGCATTGGGCTACACTTCACTGTTTGAGGTGAAATAAAAGCCATACTTAGCTTATGTTTGTTTTTTGAATTCATTTTCACAGTTGTTTCAGCCTGTTTAGGCTTCTTTCTCATTGTAAAACCAATTTGAGCATCATAATATAGCAAGGACATGCCCATTGGGTGCCTTGGACCCGACAGATGTAACCAGGGAGGGGTGAACTGCCTCATCATGTTGTTGTGTTGTTATGGTGAAGTTATTCTACCTTGTATTTTTTATTCAAGATATTAAATGGTAATTTTAATTAACATTCCCTCACACATAAACTCAAAAACAGTTACCAAAAACACTTTGTTTAATTTGCAAGACATGACAAACACTTTGCACACTTAACTAAATGGAAATGAATACTTTGCAAAACATTACAAATACTTTCATTTTCAGATCATATGGTCTCAGAGCTAAGGATTTGAGCCTTAGAAGCTACAGTTTTATTCAGAATTTGTTTTGCGCAAAGATATATTTGATTATTTGCAAGTTTTGATGCTTACTAGGCTTAAACTAAAGAGAGGTGAAGGACACTTGGTTAGTGCACAAAATAATCAACAACCAAGAAGGGCTAGAGAGCCACCTCCAAGAGCCATAGAAACAGCTTCAAGCATGTCTTAAAGATATGGATAAGCTCTTGAAGATATGGATCCCAAAGAAGAAGAATGGGTATTCCGAAAAGCTTTCCTAGACATGACAGAGATGGTGAGGATACTCTACCAAGAAAGGAATGATAGGCTTGGAGAAGAAGGGTCTAAAAACCAGAAAGAAGGAGAGGGTTCTTCAGGAGGAAAGAAAAGTGATGATAAGTCAAAGAAAGGACACAGAGGAAATGGTGATCCACCATCCCCATCTTCATGCTCTTCCTCTACATTGTCATCCTCAACTTCAGTGAATCAATCTCACAAGTCTAAAACTATTGGTAAAATTCCATTTTTAAAGTTTGATGTTAAATTTGAGTTGCATATGTTTAACGATGAAGTCAATGTAGAGAAACTTGAAAATTGGATAAGACAGTTGGAAGTTTACTTGAGGATACAAAACCTTCATGAAGATGACACCAAGATTCAGTTAGCCACTTTAAGAATGGAAGGAGCAACATTGGTATGGTGGGAAGCCAAGACCAAGGATGAAATTAAAAAACATGGTAAGATCACTTTATCATGGGATGAATTTATTTCTGCAATTAAGCAAAAATTTTATCCATTAGCTCATTTACAAAAGGCTATCATGAATTGGAAAAGTTTTAGACAACTTAAAGGACAAAGTGTTCAAGAATACACTCAAGAGTTTAGAAGAAGGGCTCTGTTTTTAGGAATTGATTTGCATAGTCAAGATACCTTGCTGAAATATATAGGTGGTTTACACAATTACCTTATACATATTATCCTTATGTTCAATCCTACTAGTAGACGAAGTTTGTGTACAAGCTATGCATTTAGAGGCTAGAGAGAAACAATATTTTGATGAGAATATGGATAGTGAATTCAAACGAAAAGGGAGGAAAATAAATGCAAACTCTAGGAAAGAAAAAGGAAAGTTATTTTGTAAAAATTGTTCCAAAACAAGCCATGATGAAGACCATTGCTAGAAACTTCATCTAGAGCTAAAACCAGAGAAATTTTAAAACAAAGATAAGGCCAAAGAAAAAGGAAAAACTGTTGCAACTGTTGAACAAGACTTAGGGTCTGAATCAGGTGATGAAACTAAAAGCATACCCATGGTACTAAGGAACATAAAGGGAAAAGATATTGTTAAGGAAAAAAATCCCAGTTCTAGCACTTTAAACTGTCACATAGAAGGTCAAAATGAAAAGAGGAAGATAGAGCTATTTCATGTGAAGATAATAGCCAAACACACAAAGATAGACACACTATTTGACAGTGGGTCTCAAGCAAACCTCATCTCAGAAGACTTAGTCAAGAAGCTGAAACTTGAGACCATTCCACATCCAAAGCCATATCCAATTGGATGGATTTGCAAGGATGCTAATTTACAAGTCTCAAGAAAGTGCATGTTGTGCTTCGCCATAACTGCTCATTATGTTGATTTGGTTGAACTAGATGTAGTACCGCTTGACATTACAGTTGTGGTGTTGTGTAGTCCATATTTATATGATAGAAAAGCGATCTTCCATCGCCATGAGAACAAGTACCATTTGTTCAAGGATGGTAAAGAGTTTATTGTGAGAGCACATTAGAAGAAGCTAGAATCGTCTTTAGTGAATGCAGGACAATTAAAAATGCTTGTCAATGCAAGTCAAAATTTGAATTTGTTGATGGTCAAGCAAAAAGATTTTGTACATAATCCTTTTCATGTTATTGCTGATGTAAATGATGATATGTTTCAGTCTGAAAGCAGGTCGTCTTTGGAACAAGATGACAATATGTTGCAGAAAGTTCCTTTGGTGTCAATCAGTGCAAAGAACAAAGTGTCGGTGCAAGGTGGTGCAAGAATCCATGAGAGGGAAAAGCATGCAAGCAAAGAGGGAAAAAATTTCAGCATGGGTCATTGCTAGTTTCAGAATGGCAGATTGGTATGGTGAGAAAACTTGGTCAGGAATCGACACAAGAATATGGCTCATTCGGCAAAAAATTGCCATGAGGACAGTTGGAAAGGTGAATATCAATTTCAGTCTCCTTTGAAGTTTGACCATTGTAGAAACATTATGTATTCTGCAAATTATAGTTGTTTTTCTGCAAATTTCAAAAAATTTCATCATGACTCAGTCAATGTCAGCAACAGTCGATCAGTGGATTTAAGGAAGAATTTATCTTTTAATGAGAAGCTCAATTTGATGAAGTGAGGAAGATTTTAGTGGTTCAAGGTTAGAAGAGTGGAGAATGCGTCTCCTCATCTTCAGTTTATGTAAGTCAGAGGGTTTTTGGGGTCCAAAAACTTCCCATTTGGGAGGTGTGATCAGGTGATCATGTCCTAAGTTGAAAAAATGCTCAAAATGGAATTGCTCAGAATTGGTTGAAACCTAAACGACTGGATAGGACTCTTCGTTGTGATTTTAGTGCTGTGAATGACACTCAAATCCGATGTCGTATGTGAAAGTTATGCAGGTTTGAAGTTTTCGGTAACCTTCAAAATTCCAATTTGACCAAGGTTGACTTTGACTTTGGAAATATTAAAAAAAGAATATTCCAAAGAATATTCTGGGAATATTCCTTGCAATATTCCCCAAAATATTCCATCAGAGCAAAAGGGTGTTCAACAAGTGGCAGCACTAGATTCATCTTTGGATTGACCTTTTTTATTGTGGGCCAATTGACGGGTGCCACATGGCAAGCCCGGAGGCCGCCATGTGGCCCCTGGTCGGTGTAAATTGAGGCTGTGAAATTTTTTGGGTCTTTACGAGATTTGAACCACGAACCTTGTCTTCACAAACCGGACGCACTACCATTGTGCCACGCATATAAGACTTAACATATGATGGGTTGTGTTAATATTTAAAGTTGGCATATGTTACGTTGGGTGGCAAAGGGGGGCCAACCACCATATTCATGCGACCGTGCCTTGGTGTCCAGGGGCTAACCGCATGCCTGACAGTTACGGCGGCAGTTAGCACCATTCCATATGACCACGTAAATTACGTCAACTACCCATATTAAATGCCAATTCAAACGGATGTGATGGCGGTTGAAGCGGCGGCTAGGGTGGCGGTCTATGTGACCAGCCACCCCCTAATATTTATTTTAATTGCTAACCATCCGCTATTTTTGGAGCGGGTCCGATAGTTTAGGGAGGACCATGAAATTTTTCGAGTTTATCTGCAGTTAGCCCACATTTAGTGGGGTTTTCACTTGACATTGGGCAGAATCTTGTTTTTATCATAACTTCTCCAATATTGGACCAATTTGGACAAAATTTTGGTCAATTTTGGGTATTCTAAGCATTCTGGAGAGTTTGGGATAGTTTTTCGAGCCAACAGAGGTGTTCTTAATCCACCTTTTCTTCATGGAATCTTGGAGAGCCATCAGGGCCATGAGGGAAATGGAGCTGCATTGGGCTACACTTCACTGTTTGAGGTGAAATAAAAGACATAATTAGCTTATTTATGTCTTCCGAATTCATTTTCACAGTTGTTTCAGCCTGTTTAGGCTTCTTTCTCACTATAAAACCAATTTGAGCATCATAATACAACAAGGACATGCCCATTGGGAGCCTTGGACCCGACAGATGTAGCCCAGGAGGGGTGAACTACCTCATCATGTTGCTGTGTTATTATGGTGAAGTTACTCTGCTGTGTATTTCTGATTCAAGATATTAAACAGTAATTTTAATTAACATTCCCTCACACATAAACTCAAAAACAGTTACCAAAAACACTTTATTTAATTTGCAAGACATGACAAACACTTTGCACACTTAATTAAATGGAAATGAATACTTTTCACAGCATTAAAAATAATTTCATTTTCAGATCAACTGCTCAGAATTCTATAAGCTTCTTAAGACTTTTGTCACATCTACAGTGTTGACAAACCCTTTTCCGAACCCGAAAACACATATGGTTGCTGCGGATTGCGCTTCTAGTTCAAAAGTGCTTATGCTAACGGCCACTAAGCACAAAACTGATGTTTTGGTGTCTACTCGAAGTAAATATTACATTAATCCTCTTTTGTCGTCGATTCAATTCAATTGCGCAACCTATTATTCCTAAGTTAACAATAAGCCGCCGAAGGGAGTCGTTCATAAATCAAATTTCAACCCTCCAGCTAGTGCATCTCAAAATTATAACGTAGTCGAAGATATGGCTCAGTCACCTTCTACTATGTCGATGCTTGAGGTTCTTCAGAATTGTCGCTCCAAAAAGCATGCTTTCTTGTTAGCAATTCATGGAATCGATCTGAAAGATTCTAATCTTGTAGTCTTTAACCATGCAGGCTATGTGCCACAATTTCTAGCATAATTAGCATTTTTTATTCAAGTAAATGTCCTGAGTCACGTCATTCATCAGACTATTATTGATGAAGGTGCATCTACTTGTATCATTTATATGAATTGCTAGAAGTCACTTGGCTCGCCAAGTTTATCATAATCACTTATGACGTTGAAATCATTTGACAGTCGTACATATAAGCCTTGTGGAATTCTCAGTAACCTACAAGTCGAACTAGGGGGAAACATGTTACTATTGAATTTGAGGTTGTTGACAAACCCCTTGACTACAATATGTTACTTGGAAGACCATGGGTTTACGCTATGGTTGCGGTTGTATCTAATTACTTTTGTATGGTCATCTTCCCCCATAAGGGAGGCATCACAGTCATCAATCAAATCACCTTCTTCGCCTTTGGTTCCTAGGCAACAGGGAGCATTCCATTCGTTCACAGACACCCGCCATCTCTTCAGAACATTGGTGTAGTACTCTTTCAATTATTCTCCCCTAATGGGCACCTTTTCGTTACCGTCGCTTGCGACATCGGCGTAAATCACAAAAATAGAGACCTACAATATGATATCTTCTACTTCATCTGACTTAAGGAAGATTCCAAAAGATTTTGAAATAGATAGGTTGGGTGAAACCATGCCACTAAGTCCAATCGAGCTCGCATAGCAATCAAAATTTTTGGCTTATGCGGCCAATCCTAATCCTTTATTGTTGACTGTTTGGGTCGAACGTTATTTGGATTATGGTACTTCTTCTGATCCCTTTTCACATATATTCTCAACTGATGAGAGCATTCTAGAATCCATGATGCCAGAAGAAGAACCATGGGCAGATTCTCATCACTAATTCCATCTTCTAGATTACAATGAAGATAGTCCAACTGAGCTATATCACCCAACAATCATTGATTTCTTGACGAATTCCATTCCTATCCACACTGTCGATTCTGAGCGAAACCCATCAAATATCGAAGAAACGATTTCTATCAATATTTTGACCAAACATGATGTTGTAGAAAACATTCATGTCAGAGCATCTTGTTCTGCATCTAAACTTGACACTTATCGGTCTCTTTTCCGTGAATTTTGAGATGTATTCCCTTGGTCATATGAGGAAATGCCAGGCATCGATTCTAGTATTGTTGAGCACGAGATTAAAATGTACCCTGATGTCAAATTGATACGACAACGCCTTCGTCCTGTTCATTATAAGAAAGTTGTTGCCATTAAAGTAGAGGTTGAGAAAATTTTGTGTGTTGGATTTAGTTACCTTGTTCCGCTTACTGATTGGGTTTCCAACATTGTTCCTGTCATGAAGAAATAGGGGAAAATTAGAGTGTGTGTTGATTATCAGGATCTTAATCATGCTTTTCCAAAAGACAACTATCCCACTCCCTTTATCGAATAAATCATTAACGAATGTGCCAGATGTGAAATATTTTCCTTCATGGATGGATTTTCCGGTTACAATCAGATCAATATTCGGCGAGAGGACCAATATAAAATGGATTTTATCTATCCCTGGGGCACATTCGCTTATAGAAAAATCCCTTTTGGTTTAAAGAACATTGGGGAAACATTCCAGAGGGCAATGAATTATGCTTTCCATGACATCAAACACATTATTCAACCATATATGGATGACTTACCTGCTCATTCATGGAAATGGGCTAACCACCTGCTACCTTTGAGAGCCATTTTTTTATGATGTCGCCACTAAAAAATACGCCTCAATCCACACAAATGTGTTTTTTGTGTCAGTTCTAGTCATTTGATTGGTTTTTTTGTGTCGAAATACAGAATTCGACTTGATCCATTAAAGGTCCAGGCCATTCTAGATTTTCCTATGCCTTCCAATCTACTTCAGTTACAGAGACTACAAGGGAAGGCTAAATTTCTAAGGAGATTCATTCCCAACTATGCTGAAATGGCTAAAGGATTTACTCAACTCTTGAAAAAGGGGACTCCCTTCCATTAGGATGAGGTTGCACAAGCTTCCTTTGGTGTTCTTAAAGATACCCTGATTGGAGCATCATTAATGTATCCCCCAAATTATCAGAGTGATTATTTCCTGTATCTCGTCGTTGCAGATACAACCATTGCCATGGTTTTAGTCAAAGAAGAAGATGGGATTGAAAATCCAATCTATTATTTGAGTCACAATCTCAATGATATGGAAGTTAAGTACACTTATGTCAAAAAGCTCGCTTTGGAAGCCTTTTAAGATGTACAAATATTTCGCCATTATATCCTGCTCTGGAAGACCATTTTCATTTCAGATTGCAACCCTATGACATAAATTCTGTCACGTCAATTACTAGGGGGGGAATAATCAAAATGGACAGTCATTTTGTAGAATTTGATTTGGAATTAATCAAATCCAAGTCAAATAAGTCTTTGGTTTTCGCCGAGCTTATCTGTGACCTTCCCTCGAGTAGCACTGAGTCTACATCGGAACCATCCATTACGGATGAGTATTTTTTTCTGATCGTGTCATCTGACCCGTGGTATGGAGATTATCCGATCTATCTCCAGCCCCAAAATTTCCGACCCAATACCTCTCGCTCGAAACATCAACGTCTTTGATATCAAGACAAGTATTATTTGATCATTGGCAATACTCTTTATCTTCATGGTGTCGATACAATTTTATGTAGGTGCCTCACTCATGAGGAGGCCAAGAAAGTTTTAAATTATTTACACGCTGGTGCCTATGGTGGACATTTGTCTGATTTTTCTACCGCACAGAAGATTGTCCGCGTTGGTTACTTATGGCCTACCATATTTCGTGACTACATTCTTGCGGTCAGAAATTGTCATGCTTGCCATATATTTGATCGTAAAACAAGGGTGCTTCCAACACCAATGCATCATGTCGTCGTTGTGGGACAATTTTCCAAATGGGGCATTGACTTCATGACATGTAACCCTCGCTCGACCGGAGGCATGGGTATATTATTGTCATCGTCGACTATTTTACCAAGTGGGCCAATATGATGCCTACATTTAACAACATAGGAAAGAAAAATGCATTATTTTTCTTTAACCATGTGGTTACACAGTTTGGTGTACCGCAAGCCATAGTCACAGATCATGGAAAACATTTTCGCAATTATATGATGACAGAGTTGACTGCCAAGTTAGGATTTTCGCATGATAGTTCTACCCCTTATTATCTGCAAGCTAATGGACAAGTTGAAGGCATCAAAAAAATTCTTAAGCGTATTCTTCAATGAATTATTCAGGTTCATAAATGAAACTGGAATTTTGGATTTGTGAGCTTATCGAACCTCGGTGAGAAATGCAATCAGATTTACTCCCTTTCAACTGGTTTACAATCTGAAAGCTATCTTACCGATTCAATATGAAATTCTATCATTGAAACTCGTGATTGACCTGCTACCTGACAATTTTGATGAAGAGGCATGTCTTTTAGATCTCATCCATCTAGATGAAATGCGTCGTGAAGCCACATTGGCCAACGAAGCACATAAGAGACGAATCAAGGTGCAATATGACCACAATGTCAAGCCTTACACCTTCTCAGAAGGAGACCTGGTCTTGCTTTATGATCAGGAAGCTGATAAGATAGGAATAGGAAAATTCGAAACATTATGGCATGGCCCCTATATTGTCAAACGTATTTAGGCTAAGGGCACTTATGAGTTCGTAGATTATGATGGGATTCCATTGTCACAGCCTTGGAATGGGTTGTATCTTAAATGTTACTATGCTTGATTCTGCGTAGTAAACACTGTATGATACTGTATATATTCTTTGATTATGTGTGTGTTACCATGTGTCTTTCAAGATTTTTCATGTGGTTAGTAATCCACTTTGCATTTTGTTGGAGATGTCAGAATCTTCGAAACCATTTGTTGGTTATGCCGATGGTGCTAGTCATAGTACGCAGAATCTATCCTTTGCAGCATGGGCCATATTTGCTCCAAGTGGCGATTTAGTGAGTTTCCAAGGTATTTGTATCAGTCGATCCACCAAAAATATAACTGGGTATAGCGCACTGATCAAACTCCTCTCTAATGCAATTTCACTTGGCATTCGTCATATCATCATCAGGCTAGACTCACAACTTGTTGTACTACAACTTAGTAGTGTTTATACTATCCGAAATCCAACTATTCATCACATGTTCCTTAGAGTTTGTCTTTTGGAAAGACATTTTTATTACATCCAATATAAACACATTTCCAGAAACTTTAACACTTTGACGTATTCATTAGCGAATTATGTGTTAAATAGACATTTGCAACATATGTAAATACAACTTTCCAATTCACATCACACAATTGAATAGGATTGCACATAACCATAGGAAAACAAAGAAAGTAAAATAGATATATAAGCGAGTTTTTTAAAAAACATTGTGCCCAAGACACATTGGTCATATGATCTCAAAATGTATACAAACATAGCATATCATAAGTAGATCTAGTGGTGCTTATGATAGCAGGTCACTTCTTGAGCTATCATGCGCAGTAGCCTCATCCATCGACTAGGCACACCAATAGTATGGCATTGCAGCCTCATCGGTAACTCTTCGATCTAGACATCTGGTATCCCGAGAGTCAACCCATCTACATGCTACTATAACTCAGCCATAGTCTAGGCCAAATCCAAATCTTGAAGGACTGCTCTCTCGACAATCCTCTCTGCTGGTTCACCTACTTGCTGTGCATGACTGACTGATCGAAAAATATGCACATATGCATACATAAAACATTTTTAGTTTAGTATTGGAAACATAAAGAACAAAAAATATTTAAATAACCCAAAAAATAAAAAAAACATGGCCAAAACATTTTACCTATAGCACGCCATTGAGCACCAGCTGGTAAAATCAAATCTGGGTCTCCACGGAAATCCATACCTACATATGGATGATCCTCTATGATAATATGTTGTCATCGGAGCCAAGTAAAGAGTGCAGTGGAGAATGAGATCGATGACTGACCAGCATGTATAGCCATTAGCTCTACCCATCGCTGCATCTATGGATCCCTAGGACCAGCTAAACCTAGTTTCGCATGTTGTGGCTGCATCAATGGAACTTGCTCCAAAATGAAAGTGATCAAGATTGATCCATAGCTAAAATTATTTGTCTTGCCACTTTTCACTTTGGTCAGTTTTTCTTTCATCTGAAGGAGTACTCCTTCAGCCTAGTTGAACATGGTTGGCTTGAGACACTCAAGCGCATACTGCATGTATGATCTGTTCGCGACTATTGGCTTGAGGGGTCCTGACCCAGGTTCAGTGTGCAAGGATTGCCAACAAACCCCTATACTACTGGCCCTTTCGGTAGTGACCTGCTTGTGCAGGTCGCAGTCTCACCCAAAGTAGTATGGGTGGGTGCTGGAACCAGGTTTACGCACCCTGAGAAAGGAAGGGTAAGGAAAGCAGGGTTGTGTTCTGTTCATATTACCTTGTCTATGCGCAGGGTTAAATATGTATCCAATTGCATCCACGTGCAGAAGATATACAATTATATGCTTTTCATAACATCAAAAAAACATTACATAACCAGAACAAAACAGATCCAATCATTCAATATATAGACCTTCACAGTGCAAAGAAAAAAAATGCATAACACAGTAATTACTAGCAATTCATTCAATAGTAATCACAGATTCAGATCTAATAATCCTGCGTATTCATTCATTCATCAACCTTTCCTTACAATTCCCTTCCTAACCTGTGCACACAGCAGCAGGGTCTGCACACAGCTGGACTAGGATCTCCGCGCACACAGCCAGCAGGAGTCCGTTCCCCAAAAACCCAAAATAGATCACTTACACAACAGATCGCATCAATAGCTCATCAAATCCTGCCCCTTTTGATACAAAATACATCTCTATTTATAACAATCTAGCTTCGACTTTCCTATGGTCCACAACCCATGGTTTTTGAACCCCTAGTTGACCCCTTTGACCCATTACAATGTGTTCGGGGTTTTGACCCACCCCAAAACCCCTGCGCTATATTAAATATAATCCAAAATAACCAAAAAGGACTAGTTTCGTAGCTTGTTAGGATATCCCATTCCAACAGTCCCCCGACAAAATCTTGTGACTCGTCCTGAGTTATAGCACTGTTGCGACCCCATGATTCGTAGCTCGGTATGGTTTGAGTCGACCTCCATTGACAAAACCAGGGAGGAGGTCACCGCGCGGGGTAGCTAAATGGACTGCTCCACCATTCGTAACCTTCTGAACTCTGTAGGGACCAAGCCATTGTTGCCGAAATTTGCCAGGATGTTTTGCAAATTGGTTGTCGTATAACAAGACAAGATCACCTGTGACAAATGTCTTCTGGCGAATGTGTCGATCATGCCAGGCTTTATCTCTAGCTTTTTGTACCTACTATTGGAACTGAGAAATAAACCGATCTTCTTCCAATGCTACCAGTTGCGCCAGACGTTTTTCTATGATATCGGAGTCTTCCATATTTTTGAATGCTGCAATGCGTAGGCTAGGAACAACGTATTCTATGGGCATGATGGCCTCCTTGCCATAGACCATTCAGAAAGGTGTCTTACCGGTCAGCTTTTTGCAGGTCTTCTGGTAAGCCCATAGGACCGAGGGGATGCGAATATCCTAGTCACTATGATCGGAATTATAAACCTTTGTTAATGCCTGCTCCAAAATTTTGTTGAAAGCTTCCACCGTCCCATTAGCTTGGGGATGGTATACTCTTGGCATGGTGGATCCAGAATTCATTGTTTAAAGCTTGAATCATTTGGTTAACAAAATGCATACCTCTATCGCTCATTAGGATTTTCGAGCAACCAAACCTGGTCAGAATCTGCTCAAAGATGAAGTGCACAGTAGTATCAGTGGTAAAATCCTTCACGGCCTATGCCTCAGCCCATCGTGTGACATAGTCAGTGGCAGTAATAATGTAGCGCGCGTCAGTTTTCTTACCCGGTGGATTAATGCATCCTATAAAGTCAATGGCCCATTTATCGAAAGCCTGTAGGGCCATTTTGGGCTATAACGACATATCATCGCGTCGTGAGGGGCGTCCGGTTCATTGGCAGGTATCACACATTCTACAATAGGTGTAAGAATCCTGATGCAGGGTAGGCCACCACAAGCCAGCCCTCAAAACCTTTTTCATTGTAGCCCTACCTGCGTAGTGGCCGCTAGCGACTCCCTCATGGGATTCTGCGAGGACAGTGGGTCCTTCATGTTCTAATACGTATCTACAGAGTATTTCATCTGCACCTAGCTTGTATAGCTGTCCTGCGATGATAGTAAAGTCTGCCACTCGGGTAACCAATTCCTTTTTTTGTTGAACCAAATACGCAGCAGGGGCCATACCCGTAGTAAGGAAATCAATGATATCAACAAAGTGGTCATCCACCATTTTAATGGTAAACAACTGTGCATCAGGTAAGCCTTCGTCCAAGTTAGTGGGTTCTTCCCCTGTATCAATAAGAGACAGATGATCCAGGCCTACATTCAACCTTCTAAGCTTCACGATGATCTCAAAATCATATTCTTGAAACAACAACAACCAGTGGAAAATATTCCCCCCCAACACAGGCTTGTTGACCAGGTATTTCAAAGCCGAATGGTCTGTAAGCATCTTAAAGTGTCCCCCCAGCAGATAGTGTCGATATTTTTGTAGTGCATACACCATAGCCAGTCCTTCGTGTTCAGTGGTAGAGTAATTACGTTTGGCACCTGAGAGCTTTTGACTGGCAAAGGCAACCAGATGATCAATATCCCCTTCGCCAGGCTGTGTAAGGACCGCACCTAAGGCAATGCCTAACACATCAACATGTACATGGAATTATTTTGACCAGTCAGGGAATATCAGTATGGATGCAAAAATCATCTTCTCCTTGAGCAGTTCAAAGCTCTTCTGACATTCATCATTCCAAAAAAAAGAGACATTTCTTTAGCAGCTGTTCCATGGGTGCTGTGATCAGGGCGTATCCTTGAATGAATTTCTTGTAATAGTTTGTGTGACCGAGAATGGAGCGCAACTTTTTCTCCGTTGTAGGGGCTGCCAGGTTGATAATTACAGCTATCTTCGCGAGATCAACCATCAGACCCTGCCAACAAACTATATGACCCAGCAAGATTTCGAACGGCACGCAAAATATGCACTTCTTGACATTTAGGGAGATCTGGTGCTTTCAACATGCATCCAACATTATTCGCAGGTTTGAGACGTGATCTTTTACTAAGCCAAACACCGTCCATTCATCGAAGTAAAACTCCAGAAACTTATGGATAAATTCTTTGAACACGTCCACTATGACCCTTGAAAAGATAGTAGGTGCGTTCTTAAGACCGAAGGGCATGAATGTGTATGGGAAGGAGCCCCATTCGGTGGTAAAGGTGGTCTTACTGTGATCCTCTGGTGCAATTCTGATATGATGGTATCCCGAGAATCCATCTGTGAAGGAATAGGCCTCCTGGCCACCCACGCTATCTAATATTTCATCGGAGAAGGGAGTAGGGAAGGGGTCGTGAACACAGGCATCATTTAGTTTTTGGAGGTCCACACAGATATGTATTTCTCCTTTTTCTTTTTTCTCTTGAATGACCATCGGGCTAATCCAATCTGACTATTCAACTGGTTCAATGATACCTGCGGTTAGCATTTTGTCCAGCTCTTCTTTAACCTTTTGTTTATACTTAGGATTCAAGCGGTAGGGCCACTGCTTGATGGGCCATGCCTCCGGCTTTAGAGTGATGTGCATAATTCCGAGGTCCCCCATGATTCCCTTGAGCTCAGAAAAATTTGTAGGGAATAAGTCCTAGTACTCCGTTAGTAGCTCGGCGAATTCGCCCATAGTGCCTTCATCCTAATAGTCCCCAATTTTCGCCAGTTTAGGGTGTTCATCTGTCCCAATATTAACCTCGCATAGCCGGAGAGGTTGCGTTACATCGACATTTAAGAGCGATGGTCTGATAACGATACGTTCCCCTTTAGATTTCGGAACAGAGATATTCCACAGGTTATCTTCCTCTTCATTAATCGTCAAGCTTTGGCAGTTGACTATGTCTTGCATCTGGGCCTCCCATGTCAGAACAACTGGTGGGGTGTGAGGGTGAGGCTTCTTAAAGACAAACGCATCAATGTATTGCAGGGCTTCATCAAGCATTTATGTTCCCCCAATGAGTCTGAATGTTCCTAGGAAGTCCTCTTTTAATATCTCCCAATGGTGGGTCCACTGATGTAATTCAGCATCTAACTACCATGTAATGGGGATAGGGCCCAGGGCATGTATAAAAAGATGGATCCACTCATCTGGGGTTCGGTGATCAGGAGCTCAAGTCCAAGCCATGGAAAAAGGAAAAAAAATGAAAGTGCTCAGAATTGCTCCAAAACAGATCGAATGGAAAGAGCTCGGCGATACGATCCCAACGCCGTGAACGGCACTCAAATCCGTTACCGTATGGAGGAGATATTGCATTTTGAAAACGCCCAATGACTTTCAATTTTGAAAGAATTTTTTTTAATTTATATGTTCGAAAATCTTTTATTTTTATTAAGGTTTAATTATTAAATTAAACTATATATTTATTAATATTGTATATAGTTTAATTAATCATATATTATATTAATTTATATATGTTTTAATTAATTTAAAAAAATACCTTATTAAAAATTAAATTTTAAAACCACATATTTATTAAAACCCACATATCAAAGTTTATGGCATATGTTTAAAATAAAATGCATTCAACATATGTTAAAGTTCAAAGGTTAGTGGGCTGCTTTGGTATACGTGTAATTAAAGGGCACCTGGCTATTTCAAATGTGGTGGAGTCACATTTCAAAGCTTAAAGCTTAAAGGTTTAATACATGGCTTAAAGGTTTCACGTGGCACATGGTAAATACTATGGTGTACGTGTTTTTAAAACACATGTTGGAGCGGATTAAACAAGCGGGGTTTGTTGAAAATAGTTAATATAACCGTAACAGGTGAGCTTAACATCCGGCGTATAAAACATTGCAGTTTTTTTAAAACCGTTTGATGTCACATAAAACGTGGCTGCCCGCATGTGAATGCAGATTTTTTCTAACCGTCATATTTAATGTTGCCGCCGAATTTGGAGCGCGTCCGAAAGATTTGGGGGAAGTTGCTATTTTAACTGGAGTTAACTCTAGTTCTCCACAGTGAGCGGAGCTTTTGAAGGGCCAACTTCAGTTAGCCATAACTTTGGCTAGGAAAGTCCTTTTTGGATGAATTTTTTTTTTTATTCTGGATCTCTTCGACATTCTGAAGCTGTTGGGAGTGTTTTCAGAGCCATCAGGGCGCTCTAACAGATAATTTACCAGCATTTTTGGTCGTGGAGCATGCAATATCTCCTCCATACGGTAACGGATTTGAGTGCCGTTCGCGGCGTTGGGATCGTATCGCCGAGATCTTTCTAGTCGATTTGTTTCGGAGCAATTATGAGCACTTTCATTTTTTTTCCTTTTTCCATGGCTTGGACTTGAGCTCCTGATCACACCTCCCAAATGAGAAGCTTTTGGACCCCAAAAGCTCACTTCATCCTGAACTGAAACCAGAAAATTACAAGAACAAAAACAAGACACAATTCCTAGTTCTAGCTCTTTGAATTGTCACAAATATACTCATGATGAAAAGAGGAGGATAGAGCTTTTCCATGTGAGGGTAATTTCAAAACATACCAAAATTGACACACTATTTGATAGTGGGTCACAAGCGAATCTTATATCTGAAGACTTGGTCAAGCAGCTTAAACTTGAGACCATTCCACATCAGAAGCCTTATCCACTTGGATGGATATGCAAGGATGCCAACTTGCAAGTCTCAAGGAAGTGCATATTGCGCTTTGCAATAACTGCACACTTTATTGACACAGTTGAACTTGATGTGGTGCCGCTTGATATCTCAGGTATTGTTTTGGGAAGTCCTTATTTATTTGACAGGAAGGCCATCTTTCATCACCATGAAAACAAGTATCACTTGTTCAAAGATGGTAAAGAGTACATTGTGAGAGCTCACAAGAAGAAGCTGGAATCTTCTTTACTCCATGTAGGTCAATTGAAAAGACTGGTTAATGCAAGTCAAAGTCTATCTTTGTTGATGTTGAAACGACCAGATTTTGAGCATTCGCCTTTTTATGATGTTGCTAGTAACTTGTCTCAGTTTGATAATAGTTTTTCTTTGAGAAAAGATGATGTTATGTTGCACAAATTTCCTTTTGGGTCAGCCAATGCAGTGAATGAAGTGCAAAGCAGTGCAAGATTCCATGAGTTGGAAAGGCATGCAAGCAAAGAGGGCACAAAGTTCAGCAAGTGTCATTGCTGTTTTCAGTATGGCATATTGGTATGGCAAGAAAACTTGGTTGGGATTCGGCACAAGTACATGGCTCATTCAGCAAAATTCGCCATGTGAACAGTTGGCAATTCAGGAAAATTTTTGAAGGCCGAAGAGAAGAGGATGTTGTTATTCTCTCATTTGTTGTACTACAGTTCAGCTCAGCATTTCAGTGAGCTTTTGGGGTCCAAAAGCTTCCCATTTGGGAGGTGTGATCAGGAGCTCAAGTCCAAGCCATGGAAAAAGGCAAAAAAATGAAAGTGCTCAGAATTGCTCTGAAATAGATCGACTGGAAAGAGCTCGGTGATACGATCCCAACGCCGTGAACGACACTCAAATCCGTTACCGTATGGAGGAGATATTGCATTTTGAAAACGCCCAATGACTTTCAATTTTGAAAGAATTTTTTTTAATTTATGTGTTGGAAAATCTTTTATTTTTATTAAGGTTTAATTATTAAATTAAATTATATATTTATTAATATTGTATATGGTTTAATTAATCATATATTATATTAATTTATATATGTTTTAATTAATTTAAAAAAAGACCTTATTGAAAATTAAATTTTAAAACCACATATTTATTAAAACCCACATATCAAAGTTTATGGCATATGTTTAAAATAAAATGCATTCAACGTATGTTAAAGTTCAAAGGTTAGTGGGCTACTTTGGTATACGTGTAATTAAAGGGCACCTGGCTATTTCAAATGTGGTGGAGTCACATTTCAAAGCTTAAAGCTTAAAGGTTTAATACATGGCTTAAAGGTTTCACGTGGCACATGGTAAATACTATGGTGTACGTGTTTTTAAAACACGTGTTGGAGCGGATTAAACAAGCGGGGTTTGTTGAAAACAGTTAATATAACCGTAACAGGTGAGCTTAACATCCGGCGGATAAAACATTGCAGTTTTTTTAAAATTGTTTGATGTCACATAAAACGTGGCGGCCCGCATGTGAACGTGGATTTTTTCTAACCGTCATATTTAATGTTGCCGCCGAATTTGGAGCGCGTCCGAAAGATTTGGGGGAAGTTGCTATTTTCACTGGAGTTAACTCCAGTTCTCCACAGTTAGCGGAGCTTTTGAAGGGCCAAATTCAGTTAGCCATAACTTTGGCTAGGAAAGTCCTTTTTGGATGATTTTTTTTTTTATTCTAGGTCTCTTCGACATTCTGAAGCTGTTGGGAGTGTTTTCAGAGCCATCAGGGCACTCTAACCGAGAATTTACCAGCGTTTTTGGTCGTGGAGCATGCAATATCTCCTCCATACGGTAACGGATTTGAGTGTCGTTCGCGGCGTTGGGATTGTATCGCCGAGCTCTTTCCAGTCGATCTGTTTCGGAGCAATTCTGAGCACTTTCATTTTTTTGCCTTTTTCCATGGCTTGGACTTGAGCTCCTGATCACACCTCCCAAATGGGAAGCTTTTGGACCCCAAAAGCTCACTTCATCCTGAACTGAAACCAGAAAAGTACAAGAACAAAAACAAGACACAATTCCTAGTTCTAGCTCTTTGAATTGTCACAAAGATACTCATGATGAAAAAAGGAGGATAGAGCTTTTCCATGTGAGGGTAATTTCAAAACATACCAAAATTGACACACTATTTGATAGTGGGTCACAAGCGAATCTTATATCTGAAGACTTGGTCAAGTAGCTTAAACTTGAGACCATTCCACATCTGAAGCCTTATCCACTTGGATGGATATGCAAGGATGCTAATTTGCAAGTCTCAAGGAAGTGCATATTGCGCTTTGTAATAACTGCACACTTTATTGACATAGTGGAACTTGATGTGGTGCCGCTTGATATCTCAGGTATTGTTTTGGGAAGTCCTTATTTATTTGACAGGAGGGCCATATTTCATCACCATGAAAACAAGTATCACTTGTTCAAAGATGGTAAAGAGTACATTGTGAGAGCTCACAAGAAGAAGCTAGAATCTTCTTTACTCCATGTAGGTCAATTGAAAAGACTGGTTAATGCAAGTCAAAGTCTATCTTTGTTGATGTTGAAACGACCAGATTTTGAGCATTCGCCTTTTTATGATGTTGCTAATAACTTGTCTCAGTTTGATAATAGTTTTTCTTTGAGAAAAGATGATGTTATGTTGCGCAAATTTCCTTTTGGGTTAGCCAATGCAGTGAATGAAGTGCAAAGCAGTGCAAGATTCCATGAGTTGGAAAGGCATGCAAGCAAAGAGGGCACAAAGTTCAGCAAGTGTCATTTCTGTTTTCAGTATGGCAGATTGGTATGGCAAGAAAACTTGGTCGGGATTCAGCACAAGTACATGGCTCATTCAACAAAATTCGCCATGTAAACAGTTGGAAATTCAGGAAAATTTTTGAAGGCTGAAGAGAAGAGGATGTTGTTATTCTCTCATTTGCTGTACTACAGTTTAGCTCAGCATTTCAGTGGGCTTTTGGGGTCCAAAAGCTTCCCATTTGGGAGGTGTGATCAGGAGCTCAAGTCCAAGCCATGGAAAAAGGCAAAAAAATGAAAGTGCTCAGAATTTCTCCGAAACAGATCGACTGGAAAGAGCCCGGCGATACGATCCCAACGTCGTGAACGACACTCAAATCCGTTACCGTATGGAGGAGATATTGCATTTTGAAAACGCCCAATGACTTTCAATTTTGAAAGAAATTTTTTAAATTTATGTGTTGGAAAATCTTTTATTTTTATTAAGGTTTAATTATTAAATTAAATTATATATTTATTAATATTGTATATGGTTTAATTAATCATATATTATATTAATTTATATATGTTTTAATTAATTTAAAAAAGACCTTATTAAAAATTAAATTTTAAAACCACATATTTATTAAAACCCACATATCAAAGTTTATGGCATATGTTTAAAATAAAATGCATTCAACGTATGTTAAAGTTCAAAGGTTAGTGGGCTGCTTTGGTATACGTGTAATTAAAGGGCACCTGGCTATTTCAAATGTGGTGGAGTCACATTTCAAAGCTTAAAGGTTAAAGGTTTAATACATGGCTTAAAGGTTTCACGTGGCACATGGTAAATACTATGGTGTACGTGTTTTTAAAACACGTGTTGGAGCATATTAAACAAGCGGGGTTTGTTGAAAACAGTTAATATAACCGTAACAGGTGAGCTTAACATCCGGCGGATAAAACATTGCAGTTTTTTTAAAACCGTTTGATGTCACATAAAACGTGGCGGCCCGCATGTGAACGCGGATTTTTTCTAACTGTCATATTTAATGTTGCCGCCGAATTTGGAGCGCGTCCGAAAGATTTGGGGGAAGTTGCTATTTTAACTGGAGTTAACTCCAGTTCTCCACACTTAGCGGAGCTTTTGAAGGGCTAACTTCAGTTAGCGATAACTTTGGCTAGGAAAGTCCTTTTTTGATGAATTGTTTTTTGATTCTGGGTCTCTTCGACATTCTGAAGCTGTTGGGAGTGTTTTCAGAGCCATCAGGGCGCTCTAACAGAGAATTTACCAGCGTTTTTGGTCGTGGAGCCACCAAGGCCTAAGGGAAGAAGAGCTGTTTTGGACTACCTTCATCCAATGGAGGTGATTTTGTAGTCATTTTATACTGATTTGAGCCTTCTGAATCTTATTTTGCAGTGTATTTTTTCCTTTGAGGCTTCTATACAATTGTATTCACATTTTGAGCAATTTAATCAAAGAGGACAAGCCCATTTTGGGAGGCTTGATCCAGCGGAGGTAGCCCAAGAGAGGGGTGAACCGCTTAAACAATTATTTGCTGTCATACTGTATAATTTTGCTGCATATTTTCAGATTCTGCTCCTTTAAACAGTAAATTTTTATAAGCAAACTTTTCCCAAGCAGGTTTAAATAGAGAACAAAATTTATCAGTTCATCATCAAACCTCTACACTTCATTTGCAAAATATGGATACTTGTCTATTCACACATTAAAGTTGGATCAATGAATACTTTGCAGTTAAAACAAATACTTTCATTGATCGGATCTTTGTGATTACATTTTATTTCTTTAGGCAGAGTTTGTAGAAGGGCTAGGTAGCCTCCGGATTCATCCTTTCTAGTAAAGGTGAAATATCCAGTGAATGCCCCTACAGTCCATCTCTGTATGAGAAATTCTTTGTTCTCACGATTTCAGATCATTCGGCCGGCCCACTTGGTTGTCCATATACGCAGATGCGCACGGGGATCTCCGGGCCCCAGGAATATCTTCGTGCGCACATCGGCAGGGGGTGTGAATCGCAGCACCATCCTATCTCGACACGTCTCCAGGTCCGGAAATGCTTTCTTGTGGGTATCCCACCATCGAACAGGTGTGCTACATAGCGCCAGATTGAGCGCCTAGAGTTGTCGATCCTTGGGCTTCCTAGCTTCTAATGTTCTTACGAAGTCCTGGAAAGTACTAGACCCATCAAAGTGGGTAAGGTCCCTTACCTCCAAAGAGATGCAGTAGAGAGTCCTCGCAATCTGAGGGCACCGTAGGGTTGAAACATTGTGTAGCCAGGTCTGCCACTTCTCAAGTTCTTCATTTGGGTCAAAAAAGTACTCCTTGTTCTTCTCCCAATTGAATACTCCACCTGTTGCAGGATCATCCTGGTCCTCATCCTGTGTTGTCATCTTGTAGATGTGATCGAGCTCCTCATCCTCATATGCTGGTTCGGTATACCGTGCACCCTTAGTGGGATCCAACGGTACTATTACATTTGTACCATTCTTATCAAACACCATGATGCATTTTCTTAGATTAATGACACCTCCTACGTCGATAGCCCAGTCGATCCCCAAAAGCGCAGGATAGGGGTCCGTATCTTCCACAATTTCTATGACCTCAAAGTCATCTAGGACCTTTACTCCTGTGACATCAACCATAACCCTTGGCAACCATCCCAGAGGGATGATATTTCGTTGATTTTCCATTCGCAGCTGGATGGTGGACCAGTCTAGTTTAGGTTCTCCCATTCGTTGCCAGGTTTGTTTTGGTAAGAAATTCGCATCAGATCCAAGATCAAGAATAAACTGATCTATCTCATAGTCACCAATCTGTGCAGTCAAGCGCATCTCTCTCCCAGTGCACCTTTTATAGCTGTGTAATTTGTGTACTTCCTTAACCTCGGTCGTCATGTTGGGCTGAGCTTTGCAGTCTTGCAGTAATACTTGAAGACTTTCTCCTGCCTGCGGGCTGCGTAGGAGCTTCAAGCATGCCCTTAAAAAGGTTTCAAATTCTTCTTTTGGCAGCTGCATAGGGGCTCCCAGTGATTCCTGATTTCCGGGAGCTAGTTCCTTCCAAACAGCAAGCCCCTCTCTTTATTTTTGGGTGACCATGCTACGTGTTATGATCCTTAGCTCCGTTTTGACTCTCTGTATATTTTGTGTGGGAGTAGACTGTTTGTCCTTCATCTTTGTTAGCAAAATCAGGCAGTCTTCGATTTCATGGTCCAACTATCGACAGTATTTACAGGTCTTCCTAGTGGGATTTGAGCAGTCCCGGGCGAAGTTCCTTACCTCTCCAAAGTTATAGAAGATCAGTTGGCCCTGTCCTCGTCCAGCGCTTCCACTCTGCCCCCCTGCCCCATGCAGGGGAGCCACCAAAGCTCGCGGGGGATCTCAGAGAGGCAGGATCAGATTGTACCCTATAAAGATGTTGACGGGAAAATGTGTCCAGCCAACAGTAGGGGATCTCCCCGGTAGAAAGTCCCAATTAGACCTTGAACCGTTTGGAGTAGGGATCCTGTCCGGGGTGTGGGTCCGGCTACCGCTTAAATCACCTTCCCCTTAGGTCTCAAAAGAACCTGGTTGAACCTACGGACACACACTTTTTCACATGATACAGAATACATGATTGATGCATTAAACACGTATATAACACTATGCGTAGCGAGACAATAAATAAAGCATATACGCCTAAGGAGGTGTCGTTAGAAACACATCTTTGGGGTTATGCTTGTAAGGTATTCTGACCACAAAAGAAATAGTTCTTTATGGCGAGATGCCCCTTTACTTCCTGAAAGATAAAAAAAAATGCTAATAAACAAGGTCATTAACATCCATTAAGAAAGCAATGAAAACTGAACATCATTAACACAAGCACAGATAGCCATGATGCATAAATGATGCCATAAAGAGTGCAACTTCGTTAATCAAAAGATGTTTGAAACTGTATAAGAAATACTCATAGTGTTCGCAGAGCAAAACACATCATATCCATAGGGAGTTTTAACAAGTATCTGTATTCATATGCACAAGAGTGTTATCTTTCAATTCAATGCCGTATCTCTCTTAAGTCTCCAAAAGAAAAAGCCTTTTAACATTTTCCCCAGAGGGAGTTTTATAGAACAAAACTTTCCCTTTGGGCTTCCCGACTTTTCGCCTGCCTGCCTGTTGAGTTGCCTTGCGACCTGGGAGGAGACTACGACTTGCGACCTGGCTGGTGGGTGCGACCTGTGACCTGGACAGGCAATGTGACCTGTGACCTGCCTAGGTGATGCGACCTGCCTCTAAATGCGACCAGCGACTGACTGCCACCGGGCTATGAAGATGAACGCGAAATTGTGAGGTCAGGGGCGTTAATCTGCTATTCTTTGAGGAATTCTTGCCAGGTCTGATACTCTGCTGCTATGGGGGAAAAAAGAGGGACCTCTTCTTTCAATCAATGCATGCACTCCAAAGCATTTGGGACTAGAGTTTCTCTTTTCTGTGAGATCTGGTTGGAAAGAGGGGCGAGCTTGGTATAAATCCGTACTGGCGTGACAAGAAATTGACCCAGATTTTCTTGTGATGCTGCGAGCTCGGGGGCGGTAGCCGCTTGCTTAATGGGCTGTAGAAATGACTGGATCTCTTGATCTACTTGTTCCCAGGTTTTCCCTTCGTCCAATGCCCCTAGCGAAGGAATGTGGCGAAGGGTGTGCATCGAGTCGATGTCGCTGATCAGGTGGTCGTATGAAGACATTACTTTGTCCAAATCCTTAGATAGCTTGTCCTTGGACTGCATTTTCATACGGATTTGGACTTTGGCATCTTATGTATGAATCCAATCCTTCATTGGCAAATGCTCAGGAGCCTGAGGGTACCGCGCTGTCCAGTCCATTATTCTCTCTAAGGCAACTGAGGCCTCCTTTAGCTGTTTGTGTTTCTGCTTAGTTTCTGCTCGTGCTCTTACCAATGAGGTGACTGTTTGCTTTATGGTGAACATTTCCCCATACACTTGCCTCATGGTCGCCTCTAATACATCGCACTCCTTTAGCATGGCAAGCAAAACTTCATTGACAGGGGGAGTTTTGTTTCGGAGTTGTTGAACCTCTTCTATCAATGCCGACCTCTCCTGTTCTGCCTTTTTCTTCTGCTGCTCTGCTGTTTGTAGTCTATTTTGTAGAGAAACGATTTCTCTACTCATTCTGGTTACATTTTCTTCCGTGGCCGCAGTGAAAGCCGTGCCTGCCGATGCTATCATCACGGGATTAGTCCTAGTATCAAGGACTATGTCTTTTCCAGTTGCAACTGTGGATGCGGCGGAAGGACTTTGCGCTAGGGACCTTCTCCTCTCCTGCAGGATTTTGAAGGAGAATTGATCGAATGTGAGCCTATTGAGGTCAAATACCTCCTCCTCCTGCCCCTGGGGGGAATTAACATCAGAGAGCGTGGCTTCTATACCGCCTAGAGGTATATCGAGGGGAGATACTTCAATGTCTTCTATCATGTCATCCTCTTCTTCCTCATTCTTCTTTTCCTTCTCTTCCCTTTGTTGGCATTCAGCTTCCGCCTTCTCATTCTCTTCCTTCCACCTGCGCTCTGCTTCTGCTGCTACTTCTATTTCGGCTTTCCTCTTCCGCTCTGCTACAGCAGCTTTCTCTGCTTTCTTCTGGCGTTCAGCTTCCACTTTGTCTAGCTCTTTCTTGAGTGTCTGTTCTGCTGCGGCCTGCGCCTCTTTTTCCTCCTTTTCCTTCCTGGCCTCCTTAGCCTGCTTCTTCTTCTGTTCTGCCCTTAGGCTCTTCATGTGCTTATCCTCGTCCTCTTTCATTTTCTTTTCTCTCTCTTGCTGGGCTTTGGCCTCTACTTCTTTCTGTTGGGGAGAGGTACTGGCCCTCTGCTGGTCTGAGGCTTTTTAGCTAGAGAGGAAGAAGCACCTCCCAATTTACGGCTCCTGTCTTCCAGGCTTTGATCATCCAGATCTTCTTGGCCAGAGTCTGCCCCCGGAGCAAGTTGTCTATCTGCACTGTACCAGTTCCTTCTTTCATCCTCTCCCGGGCGTTCTACATGCTGGTAGTTCCATTTGAATTTAGCCTTCTTGCAGTGTTCGGGAACGATCCTCTACGGGTCGTATGTTCGGTGCTCTAAAGCCCCAAAGTGATAAATTTTTATCTCTTCTCCCTCTGCTCCTACCTTTCTGAAATCTTTAACTGTGTACGCGCCAATGGTGAGGGGTAGCGCGGACCACAGTTTCTTTTTACCTTTGGATAGGACACTGAAGAAGCCCGAGGACACTTGGAAGCATACCTCTTGCATGAGCACTCTGTCTGTAACGAAGCGAGACATAGCATGTGGTGCCCTGAACGAGCCAAAGACTCGGATGAAAGTATATCCGGCGGAAGGGAACCAATGCGCCACTTGGCTTAGAGTCTCCCTGGCTCGCCAAGACATGCAAGGGGCATCTTGGCCAAATAATTTTCTGTATAGAGCGGGGATGAATACTTGAGAGATTGGCTCTATATCCTATTTATACCTTGATTCCAAAAACACCTTGGTTTGTAGATGAATTTCACGGGTCTGTGTGGGATCCCAGTTATGTGCCCATCCCTCAAAATGCAACCTTGCACAGACGGCATCCAATAGATAAGAGGCCATATAGAATTCAGAAGGCATCCCTTCATTTGGGGCCAATGCTAAGGACAAGTTTGTATGCATTGAGGTCATCAATATGCTAGCCCAGTTGAAACGGGTGCCATGCACCGTTACATATTCCATGATAGTAGCCCATGTGCCGTTGAAGGTGGTGGCATCAGGGCGCCCGTACAATCTGCAAAGCATGGCGGCTACTAATTTATATACTTTTCTCAGGCTGGCCACTGGATATTCTTGGTCTTTCTTGACTTTAAATTTCTCGGGCTCCTCCCACCACTGCTTGATAGTGTCAACTACAGGGACTACATGGGCAAGAGCCCATTCTTCTATAAAGTTTTCTTCTTGGTGAGGCAAAGAGTAATAAACATGGGCATCCGAGCCTACGAGTGTTGCGAAAGCCTTGCCTTCGCTGTCTCGGATCACGAACTTCTTGGGATCCGTTTTCTGTATGATTCAGTCTATCATCTCTAGGCATGGAAATATGGCCGGATGAGCACCTGCGAGATGAAGCTTGGACCTTTTGACCTTTAAGTATACCTCTCGATCTGGGAGGTCTTCTGGGAATTCTGTTACGGCGAAGTCATGGTACACTTGGTACCATCGCATGCTGTCCCCTTTTGCAAATGTACAAAGGGTATCTCTGTATATTGGGGGTGGAGACACTGGCATGTCTATCTCCACCTCTTCCACGGCCAAGTGCTTGTCTTTCTTCTGGGACACTGGGGGTCCCATGTCGCTGGAATATGAGAGGACAGGTATACACTCAGCGTCTGCTTCAAGTTCACCTATCATATTCATGAAAAAATCCCATGATAAGAATGACATGATGATATAAGACCAATTATAGTTTATCACTGATTTTAGCTGGGACACAGGAAAAATTGAACGAATGGTCTACTGGGTCGCGGGGTCACAGATTGTAAGAAAGTGGCCAAGATGCGACCTTGCGACCTTGCGACTAGGTCGCAGAGTCGCTGGGTCGCAAAAAACGGAAAACTGAAGAAGTGCGACCTTGCGACCTTGCGACTAGGTCGCTGGGTTGCAAATATCGGACAACTGAAGAAGTGCGACCTTGCGACCTTGCGACTAGGTCGCTGGGTCGCAAATATAGAAAAACTGAAGAAGTACGACCTTGCGACCTTGCGACTAGGTCGTTGGGCTGCTGGGTCGCAAATATCATAAAATCGAGGAAGTGCGACCTTGCGACTGAGTCGCGGGGTCGCTGGGTCGCAATTCTCGAAAAACAGGGGAGATGCGACTTTGCGACCTTGCGACTAGGTCGTGGGGTCGCAGGTTGCACTAGGGCTTGCCGGGGGTTTTGGGCGCACGACATGTAGGTGATTTTTTTCTTTTAACTGGAAAAGCACAAGGCTGAATGAGTCCAGGTAGAGCCAAAGGGTAACTTGTGGAGCAGGGCACAAGCCATTGAGAGGCTGGATGAGAGACTATAATGGATTGGGAAAATGGTGTGCAAAAGGAAACAGGAGAAAACCCTAAATAAGAAATGAACAGAAAAGTTGAGGCTAAGGGCAATTTAAATGCTGAGAAAAGCATGGATAAGGAAAGAATAATCAAAAGAGGAAACAATAGGAAGAAAACGACAACTTACCCGGGAAAATCGCGCTCCAGTCGACTTGTCAGAGGCGTTTTCTTCTAACCGCTACATACGCAAAATGTGACCTAGCGACCTCCCATATATAAAAGGGTCGCACGTGTGGGCATTTAATGCAGGTCGCTGGGTCGCAAGTCGGGTGATTGGAGAGGTATGCGACCTCGCGACCTCGCGACCTTGCGACCTACGGGTCGCGAGGTCGCAAGGTCGCGGGGTCACGGTTTTCAAAAAACTGGAGTTTTGCGACTTGGCGACCTTGTGACCTTGCGACCTCTAGGTCGCGAGGTCGCAAGGTTGCGGAGTCACGGTTTTCCAAAAAGTGAAGCTTTGCGACTTTGCGACTTAGTCCTCTGGACTCCTTACTTAGTTTTTCTTTAAGTTCAGGGGGCTCTGAAATTTTTTTGAAGTGGGGTTTTTTGGAGGGTGTTGTAGAGGCTACAACAAATGGCGATTCACTGGACGAACCCAGAGTCTCTGCCGGTGGTTAGCCTTAGAGGGGGGAGGGAGGGGTCTTCGCTAGCTGTTTATTTTACCTTGAGGTCATCATCTGCCTAGCCTTTTGGCACCTTGCGAGGTTGCTCAACCCACTGGCTTGTTCGGGTGCTGGTTAACCACATTTCATTTCTTCAGGTCTCCAGACCGAAAGGGTTGGAGAACTCCAAGCAGCTACAGGGTCTGGTACAATTATTTTGTCCTCATAGTGTTGCTCCGCTGCCAGCGAACCTCTCGGTCCCGACGGAGTCACTGCCTAGGAATCGTGAATGTTGCTCCGCTGCCAGCGAGCCTGGTCAGTACCCCGGTGGAGTCGTTACATCACCTCTCTGCACAGGAAGCCTTTCTCAATCCTTTACCCTTTATTAGTGTGCTATATCACTTATTTTGAATGTGCCTGAGGCACTTATTTAGATGTGCTTGTGGCACTTATTTGAGATGGGAAATTTTTTTTTTTGCCTGGGCAGATGAGGGATCCCGACTTATTTTGCTTGCAGAGAGGTTGTTCCTGGTCTGGTATGAGGACTTTGGTTTTTCCCGGATGCCCTAACGTAGCATGGAGTACCTTTTTTCCCTTCCAATCTAGTTACCACTGCATCACACTTTCTTTTGTAGACACCCTCTCAAAATTGCTAGGTGAGCTTCTTGCTTGATGGCTTGAGCTAGATCATATGCTGCCTTTAGGTGCCGGTAACCAGCCAGCTTTTACCACCTTTGTGTCTATCGAGAAAAGGCCTTCCATCAGCATAGAACCTATTGCAGTGTGCCAATTGTGTGGCTCTGACAAGCCCTTCCGTTTTTTTTTTTTTTTTTTTTTTTGTGTGTCAAAAGGGAAGAAAACGGAAACTATGGTACAAGGATAACATAGCCCTCTAAGGGCTACTAAGTGAAGTAATGTTTGAGGTCATGGCCGTTTACCGGGAGGACCTCGACTCTTCCCTCAAGGGTTTGCAGTCTAAACGTATGGGAACCTAATTTCTCCTTAACTTGGAAAGGACCTATCCATAGTGCTTGGAACTTGGAATGTTTTCCTTTTTCTTCGTGAGCTTTATCCCATTTCAGGACCAGGTCTCCTACCTCAAAGTTTTTATTCCCTGCGGATTTTCTATCAAACCATCTCTTGATTCGGCTTTGGTGGATGGCGAACTTTTCTCGGGTTTTTTGTCTTTCTTCCTCCAACTTCAGTAGGGTGTCAATCCGGGTCTGCAAGGTGGGGCATGGGGTACCGTGACACTCTTGGGACAGTTGAAGGGCAGGGAGAGATAAATGGGGAGGAAGAACAGCTTCTTTTCCATACACGAGAAAATATGGAGAGGTGCCTAGGGAGGACTTGGGCGTGACACGATCGGCCCAAAGTGCGTTGTGAAGGGCGTTATGCCAGTTACGCTGGTGGGACAGCAGGGTCTTCTTAATGATGCGGATCAGATTTTTATTGGTCGACTCAGCTAAACCATTTCCTTGGGGATAGTAATTTGCAGCATGCTTAAGAACAATACCGTTTTCCAGAGCAAAATCATATAATTTGAAAGATGAAAAGTAAGTTGCATTATCAAAAACCAAGGAAGTTGGAACGCCAAACCTGGTGATGATAGACTGAGTGACGAATTCTATTACCTCCTGATCATTGATTTGGCGTAAAGGTGCTGCTTCGACCCACCTGGTGAAATAATCAGTAGCTGTAAGAATGTACCGGTGTTGCTTGGAAGAGTGAGGTATGATTTCCCCAATGACGTCCAAACCCCACTGTTGAAAAGGTTCTTCCACTGCTACTGAGAGTAAGGGGGCGACCGGCTGCGCTTCTCGGTTTGCGAATTTTTGGCACTGGATGCACTTCCGAACATATGCATGCGCATCTCTGAAAAGGATTGGCCAATAATATCATGTGCGCATTATCTTATGGGTGGTGGTATCTCTGGAAAAATGACCTCCAACTAGTCCGTCGTGCAGCTCGGTCAAGATTTTCTGCACTTCATCATGTTCCAAGCAGTGTAACATGACCCCATCGTAATGTTTCTTGAAAAGCTTCCCCTGGATCAGCTGGTAAGATGCAGCTTTGAGTCTTATCGCGCGTTTCTGCCTGTCAGTTAGAGTGGGGTCCAGGGTACCCTGGGCTAAGTATCCTGAAACGTCAGAGTACCAAGAAGGGCTACTCAGCTGAGGCACGTGGTCGCTCTGGTACATATCGATTTCTTGTTCCCAACACTCTTCTTCAACTGCATGGGAACTTGCAGCCTCCGCAGCCATTTGGCATAAACCTTGTCCTTTAACGATGTGTGCTGGTTTAAATTCTAAATCATACTCTTGCAAGCACGCCACCTAGTTGCCTCGCCTCTCGCCTAGCTCCTGCTACACAAACAGTGAGCGGACCGCTGGGTGTGGAATGAAAACCGTGACGTGGTTTTTCAAGATGTAGGGTCTGAAATGCTTGACTGCTTTGTAGACCGCATAGGCTTGCTTTTCGATTTCAAGGTAGTTCAATTCAGCTCCTTGTAAAATAGTACTCATGAAGGAAATAGGCCGTTCATCATTGTTGTCGTCTTTCTGCGTGAGGACAGCTGCAAGTGAAGAATCTGAAGTGAAAGTATACAGGATAAAGCCTCTGCTAAAATCTGAACTTTGGAGGGAAGGCACTTCAGCTATAGCCTGCTTGATTTTGTCGAAGGCCTTCCTCTCTGGCAGATTCCATTGGAACACCGCATTCTTTTTTATCATTCCCTGCAAAGGATTGACTATCTGGGTGAAATCCGATATGAATTTACGGACAAAATTGATTTTCCCCAGAAAAGATTGCATTGATTTTTTACCGAACGGGGGGGGGGGAATCTGGGAAATGGCTTTTGCCCACTCTGGATCTACTACAATGCCTTGCTTAGTTATAATGTGACCCAGCAAATTTCCTTCCGCCACAGTGAAGACACTCTTCTTCGGGTTGAGTGAAATCCCGTACCTTCTGCACCTCTCGAAGATTTGTTTGAGGTGGCGTAAATGATTGCCCCGTTGTTTTGAAAACACGGTGACGTCGTCCAAATAGACTACCACGCTCTGCCCTATCAGACCACGGAAAGCTATATCCATGGCCCGTTGGAAATTTTCCCTTGCATTTATCAACCCAAAAGGCATGCGTCTGAAAGCGAACGTTCCCCATTTGGTCTGAAAGGTAGTTTTCAATCTGTCTGGTTCTGCTACCAGTACTTGGTTGTAACCAGAAAACCCATCCAATAGGGAGAACATCTCGGATCCAGACACAGCTTGTAATATTTATTCCATAGGTGGCACAGGATAATTATCTTTTTTCGAGGCCTGGTTTAGATTCCAGAAATCCACACATAAGCGGATCTCGCCCGATTTCTTCCGTACCGGGACCAAATTTGACACCCATGTGGAGTGACGAGCTTTGAAGATGATGCGAGCATCCAAAAGCTTCTTAAGTTCCTTCAGGATCATCGGTTCCAAAGCAGGATGCACTTTTTTGAGCTTCTATTGGAACGGATTCTCGCCTTCCTTCATGCGTATCACGTGCTGAATAATCCGGGTATCGTACGTACGTAGATCATCGTACGTCCAAGAAAATACGTCTCGATACTTCCAGAATAATTGGGTGAAGGCTTGTGCCTCTTCATCAGTACAGTCTTTACCAAGGTTGACGAACTTTGGGTTGTCATCTGATCCCAAGTTCACTTGCTGATGTGCCAAGATGGAGCTTTGTACTTTGGTATTTGGGGGGCTGCAGAATCGACTTTGCAGATCAAAGAGCTTTTCTAGTGACACTACCCCCTTGGGCATGGGGTTCTCTTTGCGTTCATCATGCTCTTCTTGCAACGCTTGATCATTAGCCACCTCATCTATTGCTGTGTCCTTGAATACTTCAGTGTTGAGCATAAATTCCAAGATCTGTTGATCATCATTAAAAACGCGTAAATTAGTAATATTATCTGGCACAGAGGGTCTATATATAACTTCAATAGAAAAATCATCCCTCAAAGGGGTAAATCTAGTAGCAGCATTAGCCAGAGTATCAGCTGCTGCATTGTGCATTCTAAGAACAGATTTAATTTCAAACGCATCGAAAGCAGAAATAAGATGCCATACCTCTTGTTGATAAGCTTTTAAATGCAGAGACAAACAATGAATGGTATAGCGTACCTACCGAGTAATGATCTCGGAATCTCCAATGACTTGTAAGAATCTTACCTTTAAATCCAATGCCTTCTTGAGTCCGAGGATTAGAGCTTCATATTCAGCAGTATTGTTGGTGCACTGGAACTCAAGCCGACACGAGATCAAGAATTTGTTCTTTTGAGGGTCTAGCAAGATGCAGCTCGCGCCAGCTCCGTCATGGGTTTTGGAACCGTCATAGTACAGGGTCCACATGTCATTTTCCGGTTCTTTCGGGGTCGTAGGTTGGGGCGGGACTTCAGCTGGTTGTGAGACAGGAGTGGCTTGGTCTTCTGTGACAAGCGTAAGTTCAGAATGGACCTCGAGGTCTACTGGAGATTGGGGAGGATGATAACATCCAAAAATGGCTTCCAAGAAGCTCATGCCAAGCTCCTCCTGAGCAAAACTAATGGGTTCGTAAGTAGCATCCAAATCAGTCACAATATATTTCATATATGGCTTGCTTTCGACTCTAATTTGGTTATTCCGGCCCTTGTAAGGAAGCCACAGGTGGGACCATTCGGTGGCAAAGTATCCTTGCATCTTGCTGGACCAGTCTCTGCTAAGTAACAGGCCGTAGGCTTCTGGAATGTCAACGACTACAATGTCAATACATTGGTGGACTCTAGAATCGGACAACAGGCGGATGATGACGTTATTCATTTCTCCTACAGCTGTCACCTGAGATCTGTCAAGTTGAATGATCCTGGCGTCAGTTTTCTCCGGGCGGATATTCAGTTTCTTACAAACGGATAGGGGCATGACGTTCGTGGACGCGCCGGAGTCAACTAGACAATTATGGACGTTGAAGTTAAAAATCTCAAAAGACAGGAGGAAAGGAGGAGTAGACCCCCTGGAATTTGCATTGATGGCGTTTACAATGGACTGAATACGTGGACTCGGCTACGCAGACGTGTTTCTTACAGGCTTAGTAGTTAAGGTACTGGCGAAGGCTTTAAGAATGAGCTCTCGTTGATTCGTGATGCGGGCAAGCTCATAGAGGGAGATGTTAGCTCTGGTTTTCTTCATGTCCTCTACAATGTTATAAGTGGAATCGGATTGAGGACAAGGCTCAGTAGTGGTTGTGGGGGACCCCACCAGGAGCTTGCTCTTCTAATTTGCTCGAGTGTTGTCATTGGTGGGCTTCTTAGGGGCAGTTTGTTGTTCATTCCCAGGAGGCATAATTTTCCTTAAGAAAGCCTTTTTATTTTCCTCAAAGGATGGTTCAGGGACCGGTCCTTTGCTCCTAAGGTTGTAGTTTCTTACGGGTGGGGCCTTAGGATCGTCTGCCATGTTGATATCAGTGAGGGTAAGATTGTTGTCCCCACGGATAACGTCGAATGCAAGAACCGAGGACGCTGGTTCTTCATCCCAGGGCAGATCTTCATCGTGGTCGGAAACATCATCCTCCCCCACATCCCCTGGGGTTTGATCATCCAGAAGCTGGTTCACTACCGCTGTCATGCTGCCAATCCATTGTGGGAATGTTTTCTCAGAGTGGGCAACCTGGTGGAATGAGAAAAAGTTATCTTTTCCTATCTCTTCCACGTTGAGAACAGTGTTCGGGTTGGACGGAGGTTGGCTGGTGTTGGGGTTGCTCTTTCTGAAAAAGGGCTTAGGTGCCTTGGCACTAGTCGTGGATTCTATACCCTTCCTCTTCAAGTCAGAGACTTCATTTTTCAATAGCTTGAGGGTCTTTGTTATACTCTCAAAGTCGAAAGCATCCTTATCCTTATCAGTGGTTTTATTTGTGGCGGACTGAACCCTTTTCGCGATTGGTTTGTGGTCATCTCTCCCCTCATGATCGATGGCTCCTACAGAAAGCATGTATCGTTCTACAGTGAGTGTGGCTGCGTAGTTGGCTGCGAGGGTGGGCCAAGCTTCGCGCTTTACGAAGATGGTGATGTCCCTAGGGAGAGCTTTTGTATAATAGTCTATGGTAATTGAGTCGTCCAACGCCAGGTTTGTGGGAAATTTTTGCAATATGGTAGCAAAGCGCTGATTGAAGTCTCTAACCTTCTCTTTCTTATGGCACTTAATGGTACTTAACTCCGTGAGGAGCATGGAAGGGGTTTTGTCCTCAGAAAATTTCTGCAAGAAAATGCGGCGGAACTGGTCCCATGATGTAATAGAGGCACTTGGGAGAGAGCGGTACCAGGTGGCCGCTTTGTTTTCGAGAGTATGCGAGAACAGGCAGCAAGCAACGTCATCTGCTTGAACCCTCATGATTTGCAGGGAAAGATATAAGCTGCTTATATGATCCTCGGCCAAGGTGCCTATCTCGGGATCGAACTTGGGGAGGTGTTTCTCAGGGTGCCTTGGCAGGTCATGGAGGGGGCTCAAAAGATCTAATGGGGACTGGGCCATCCAGGCGAGTGGTTGCACTCTCCTAGCCTACTGGTGATGCCTAAACTCAGGCTCAGATTCGCTCCCTGTGCCTGACACCGATTCTCCTCCGTCATGGTGAGAGTGCTCATCTTGACATCTTTCATGGTAGGGAAAGTCTCTAAGATATCCCCAGTTGTGGACAGGCGGCCTATTTGGGTTTGGGCGACGGTGGTTGACACGGTGTCCTTCGCCTCGGCCTCTATCTCCTCTACCTCCAATCCGACGAGCTCTATTTCCCTCACCTTCATTTCTGCAGGCTCTATTTCCCTCACCTTCATTGCTGCGGGCTCTGTTTCCCTCGCCTTCGTTCCCTCGGCCTCTATCTCCATCACCTCCCCCAGGTGGGGGTTGTGCCTGGTTGTTGTTAGGCTGGGCTTGGTTGGGTTGAGGGTCGGGGAAAGGTTCGGTGGGACCAAATTCTTCCTCATCGCCGTCTTGGAGCTCGAGAATCGGTTCGTCAGCCTGAGTAGTGGAGGCGAGGTCTTCAAACATGAGATTCACCAACTGGGGTATGGTACTCACTAGGGCGCCATTACGAGTGATGTTTTCAGCCGGGGTTCTAGTATGGGACAAGAATTGCATGATTGGTGCATATCGCAAATCCCTGATGAGATTGCGGGCAGCTGGGCACAAGGCTCTCAACTGATCTCAGGTAATTTCATAATACGGGACCTCCTCCCCTGGGATATCTTCCAACGGAGGAGGGATAGCCTCGTCGTTTATGACCTCCCCATGGGGAGTTTGTGATGGAATGTTGGTTGTATGTTGGGAGGCTGCCATTCAGCCCTCCTTCTAGCGCCAATTCTGTTGACGGGAAAATGTGTCCGGCCAACAGTAGGGGATCTCCCCGGTAGAAAGTCCCAATTAGACCTTGAACCGTTTGGAATAGGGATCCCGTCCGGGGTGTGGGTCCGGCTACCGCTTAAATCACCTTCCCCTTCGGTCTTAAAAGAACCTGGTTAAACCTGCGGACACACACTTATTTACATGATACAGAATACATGATTGATGCATTAAACACATATATAACACTATGCGTAGCGAGACAATAAATAAAGCATATACGCCTAAGGAGGTGTTGTTAGCAACACATATTTGGGGTTATGTTTGTAAGGTATTCTAACCACAGAAGAAATAGTTCTTTATGGCGAGATGCCCCTTTAATTCCTGAAAGACAAAACGAAATGCTAATAAACAAGGTCATTAACATCCATTAAGAAAGCAATGAAAACTGAACATCATTAACACAAGCACAGATAGCCATGATGCATAAATGATGCCATAAAGAGTGCAACTTCGTTAATCAAAAGATGTTTGAAACTGTATAAGAAATACTCATAGTGTTCGCACAGCAAAACACATCATATCCATAGGGAGTTTTAACAAGTATCTGTATTCATATGCACAAGAGTGTTATCTTTCAATACAATGTCGTATCTCTCTTGAGTCTCCAAAAGAAAAAGCCTTTTAACATTTTCCACGGAGGGAGTTTTATAGAACAAAACTTGCCCTTTGGACTTCCCAAATTTTCGCCTGCCTGCCTGTTGAGTTGCCTTGCGACCTGGGAGGAGACTGTAACTTGCGACCTGGCTGGTGGGTGTGACCTGTGACCTGGCCAGGCAGTGCGACCTGCGACCTGCGACCTGCCTCTAAATGCGACCAACGACTGACTGCCACCGGGCTATGAAGATGAATGCGCAATTGTGAGGTTAGGGGCGTTAATCTGCTGTTCTTTGAGGAATTCTTGCCAGGTCTGATACTCTGCTGCTATGGGGGAAACAAGAGGGACCTCTTATTTCAACCGATGCATGCACTCCAAAGCATTTGGGACTAGAGTTTCTCTTTTCTGTGAGATCTGGTTGGAAAGAGAGGCGAGCTTGGTATAAATCCGTACTGGCGTGACAAGAAACTGACCCAGATTTTCTTGTGATGCTGCGAGCTCGGGGGCGGCAGCCACTTGCTTAATGGGCTGTAGAAATGACTGGATCTCTTGATCTACTTGTTCCCAGGTTTTCCCTTCGTCCAATGCCCCTAGCGAAGGAATGTGGTGAAGGGTGTGCATCGAGTCGATGCCGCTAATCAGGTGGTCGTATGAAGACATTACTTTGTCCAAATCCTTAGATATCTTGTCCTTGGACTGCATTTTCATACAGATTTGGACTTTGGCATCTTGTGTATGAATCCAATCCTTTTTTGGCAAATGCTCAGGAGCCTGAGGGTACCGCGCTGTCCAGTCGATTTTTCTGTCTAAGGCAAATGAGGCCTCCTTCAGCTGTTCGTGTTTCTGCTTAGTTTATGCTATTGCTCTTACCAATGGGGCGACTGTTTGCTTTATGGTGAACATTTCCCCATACACTTGCCTCATGGTCGCCTCTAATACATCGCACTCCTTTAGCATGGCAAGCAGAACTTCATTGACAGGGGGAGTTTTGTTTCGGAGTTGTTGAACCTCTTCTATCAATGCCGACCTCTCCTATTCTGCCTTTTTCTTCTGCTGCTCTGCTGCTTGTAGTCTATTTTGTAGAGAAACGATTTCTCTACTCATTCTAGTTACATTTTCTTCCGTGGCCGTAGCGAAAGCCGTGCCTGCCGATGCTATCATCACGAGATTAGTCCTAGTATCAAGGACTATGTCTTTTCCAGTTGCAACTGTGGATGCAGCGGAAGGACTTTGTGCTAGGGACCTTCTCCTCTCCTGCCATATTTTGAAGGAGAATTGATCGAATGTGAGCCTGGTGAGGTCAAATACCTCCTCCTCCTGCCCCTGGGGGGAATTAACATCAGAGAGCATGGCTCCTGTACCTCCTAGAGGTATATCAAGGGGAGATACTTCGATGTCTTCTATCATGTCATCCTCTTCTTCCTCATTCTTCTTTTCCTTCTCTTCCCTTCGCTGGCGTTCGGCTTCCACCTTCTCATGCTCTTCCTTCCGCCTGCGCTCTGCTTCTGCTGCTGCTTCTATTTCGGATTTCCTCTTCCGGTCTGCTACAGTAGCTTTCTCTGCTTTCTTCTGGTGTTCAACTTCCGCTTTGTCTAGCTCTTTCTTGAGTGCCTGTTCTGCTGCGGCCTGCGCCTCTTTTTCCTCCTTTTCCTTCCTGGCCTCCTCGGCCTACTTCTTCTTCTGTTTTTCCCTTAGGCTCTTCTTGCGCTTATCCTCGTCCTCTTTCATTTTCTTTTCTCTCTCTTACTGGGATTTTGCCTCTACTTCTTTCTGTTGGGGAGAGGTACTAGGCCCTGTGCTGGTCTGAGGCCTTGTAGCTAGAGAGGAAGAAGCACCTCCCAATTTACGGCTCCTGTCTTCCAGGCTTTGATCATCCGGATCTTCTTGGCCAGAGTCTGCCCCCCGAGAAAGTTGTCTATCTGCACTGTACCAGTTCCTTCTTTCATCCTCTACCGGGCGTTCTACATGCTGGTAGTTCCATTTGAATTTAGCCTTCTTGCAGTGTTCGGGAACGATCCTCTCCGGGTCGTATGTTCGGTGCTCTAAAGCCCCAAAGTGATAACTTTTTATCTCTTCTCCCTCTGCTCCTACCTCTCTAAAATCTTTAACTATGTACGCGCTGATGGTGAGGGGTAGCGCGGGCCACGGTTTCTTCTTACCTTTGGACAGGACATTGGAGAAGCTGGAGGACATTTGGAAGCATACCTCTTGCATGAGCACTCTGTTTGTAACGAAGCGAGGCATATTATGTGGTGCCCTGAACAAGCCAAAGACTCGGATGAAAGTATATCCGGCGAAAGGGAACCAATGCGCCACTTGGCTTAGAGTCTCCCTGGCTCGCCAAGACATGCAAGGGGCATCTTGGCCAAATAATTTTCTGTATAGAGCGGGGATGAATACTTGAGAGATTGGCTCTATATCCTATTTATACCTTGATTCCCAAAACACCTTGGTTTGTAGATGAATTGCACGGGTCTACGTGGGATCCCAGTTATGTGCCCATCCCTCAAAATGCAACCTCGCACAGATGGCATCCAATAGATAAGAGGCCATATAGAATTTAGAAGGCATTCCTTCATCTGGGGCCAATGCTGAGGACAAGTTTGTATGCATTGAGGTCATCAATATGCTAGCCCAGTTGAAATGGGTGCCATGCACCGTTACATATTCCATGATAGTAGCCCATGTGCCGTTGAAGGTGGTGGCATCAGGGCGCCCGTACAATCTGCAAAGCATGGCGGCTACTAATTTATATAATTTTCTCAGGCTGGCCACCGGATATTCTTGGTCTTTATTGACTTTAAATTTCTCGGGCTCCTCCCACCACTGCTTGATAGTGTCAACTATAGGGACTGCATGGGCAAGAGCCCATTATTTTGTAAATTTTTCTTCTTGGTGAGGCAAAGAGTAATAAACATGGGCATCCGAGCCTACGAGCATTGCAAAAGCCTTGCCTTCGCTGTCTCGGATCACGAACTTCTTGGGATTCGTTTTCTGTATGATCCAGTCTATCATCTCTGGGCATGGAAATATGGCCGGATGAGCACCTGCGAGATGAAGCTTGGACCTTTTTACCTTTAAGTATACCTCTCGATCCGGGAGGTCTTCTGGGAATTCTGTTACGGCGAACTCATGGTACACTTGGTACCATCGCATGCTATCCCCTTTTGCAAATGTACAAAGGGTATCTCTGTATATCGGGGGTGGAGACACTGGCATGTCCATCTCCACCTCTTCCACGGCCAGGTGCTTGTCTTTCTTCCGGGACACTGGGGGTCCCATGTCGCTGGAATCCGAGAGGACAGGTATACACTCCGCATCTGCTTCAAGTTCACCTATCATATTCATGAAATAATCCCATGATAAGAACGAAATGATGATATAAGACCAATTACAGTTTATCACTGATTTTAGCTGGGACACAGGCAAAATTGAACGAATGGTCTACTGGATTGCGGGGTTGCAGATTGTGAGAAAGTGGCCAATATGCGACCTTTCGACCTTGCGACTAGGTCGCAGAGTCGCTGGGTCGCAAAACACGAGAAACTGAAGAAATGTGACCTTGCAACCTTGCGACTAGGTCGCTGGGTCGCAAATATCGGACAACTGAAGAAGTGCGACCTTGCGACTAGGTCGCTGGGTCGCTGGGTCGCAAATCTCGTAAAATCAAGGAAGTGCGACCTTGCGACTGAGTCGCGGGGTCGCTAGGTCGCAAATCTCGAAAAACAAGGGATATGCGACTTTGCGACCTTGCGACTAGGTTGCGGGGTCGCAGGTCGCACTAGGGCTTGCCGGGGGTTTTGGGCACGTGGCATGTAGGTGATTTTTTTCTTTTAACTGGAAAAACACAAGGCTGAATGAGTCTAGGTAGAGCCAAAGGGTAACTTGTGGAGCAAGGCACAAGCCATTGAGAGGCTGGATGAGAGACTATAATGGATTGGGAAAATGGTGTGCAAAAGGAAACATGAGAAAACCCTAAATAAGAAATGAACACAAAAGTTGAGGCTAAGGGAAATTTAAATGCTGAGAAAAGCATGGATAAGGCAAGAATAATCAAAAGAGGAAACAACAAGAAGAAAACAGCAACTTACCGGGGAAAATCGCGCTCCAGTCGACCTGTGGGCATTTAATGCAGGTCGCTGGGTCGCAAGTCAGGTGATTGGAGAGGTATGCGACCTCGCGACCTTGCGACCTTGCGATCTACGGGTCACGGGGTCACAAGGTCGCGGGGTCGCGGTTTTCAAAAAACTGGAGTTCTGCGACATGGAAACCTTGCGACCTTGCGACCTCTAGGTTGCGGGGTCACAAGGTCGTGGAGTCGCGGTTTTCCAAAAAGTGAAGCTTTGCGACTTTGCGACTTAGTCCTCTGGACTCCTTACTTAGTTTTTCTTTAAGTTCAGGGGGCTCCAAAAAAATTTTGAAGTGGGGTTTTTTGGAGGGTGTTGTAGAGGCTACAACAAAAGGGTTCCCCGATCTACCAGTAAGTCATATGTGTGGCAATTCTGCTCATCGTGTCCTATAGATCGGCAGAACCTGCACCATTGTTGCTTCAATTCACCTCTATTTATCCACGGACACTGGGTTGTATCATGCAGTCCCGCCACCCGGCAATCCTCGCACCAAAGGTCCGTGGTTACTCCCTTCCCTCGTTCCATCTGTAAGCTCTATATTTCCATGTGCATGGCCCTGAGATACTCCTGAATTTTCTGTATTCCTTCCCTTGTGTCATCCTTAGGTGCAGCTTCAAGTTTCATGGTAGCTTCCAAGGATTTTTCTTGTCATTCAAAATTTTGTTGGCCCATGGGCGTACGCAAGTGAGGTAGGAGCATAGTGATAAACCATTCTGTGTGTTGTTTATCATCGTACTTGAACTCGCCTTCCCAGATTGCTTTCTTTAACCATTTTTCAGCCTCCCAGACTGACTCAGATGCTCCCTGCTTGAAGTCTTTTACTTTCGATACCAGTTGGGAATAGGATTTCGATTTCTAAAATTGTTGTTTTAGGGCATCCTTAATATTTGAAGTTTTGCGCTCTCGTTTTGAGATATGTACCGCATATATCAGTCTAGCGCCCTTTCCTCAAAAGCTAAGGATAGCTGCACTCTTTTTACAGTATCACTTACCACCCCTTGCGTCGTCCATACCTAATCAGCCATGAACCAGAATTGTTCTAGGTCCTCATTGACTGCTCCTTTAAAGGTGGGTAATTTTAAGTGTGCCGCTATGGGCTCCTTCAATTTACCTTCCTGAGGCCCTAGCGTCGGGGCGGCTGATGAATTTTGTGTAGGTCTTGGTGGACTATGGGTAGGGCGATCTTCCTCTCACCTGTTCTGATAGTTCTCACTGTTCAGCACTGTACCTTGGCTCATTCAGCCCTATGCTAGATCTCTGATGCCGATACCCAATCCCATTTCTCAGATATCTTCCGGTCCCAGATATGAAACCATTTGTTGGCTTGAGGGGTCTTGACCCAGGTTCAGTGTGCAAGTTTTGCCAACAAACCCCTATACTATTAGGCCTTTCGGCAGTGACCCGCTTGTGTAGGTCACAGTCTCACCTGAAGTAGTATGGGTGGGTGTTGGAACTAGGTTTTCGCACCCTGAGAAAGGAAGGGTAAGGCAAGAAGGGTTGCATTCTGTTCAGATTACCTTGTCTCTTCACAGGGTTAAATAAGTATCCAATTGCATCCACGTGCACTAGATCTACAATTATATGATTTTCATAACATCAACACAACGTTACATAACCAGAATAGAATAGATCCAATCATTCAATATACAGACCTTTGAAGTGCAAAGATAGAAAATGGATAACACAGTAATTACCAGCAATTCATTCAATAGTACTCACAGTTTCAGATCTAATAATCATGCATATTCATTCATTCATCAACCTTTCCTTACAATTCCATTCCCAACCTGCGCACACAGCAGTAGGGTCCGCACACAGCTGGACTAGGATCTCCGCACACACAGCTAGCAGGAGTTCATTCCCCAAAAACCCAAAACAAATCGCTTACACAACATATCGCATCAATATATCATCAAATCCTTCCCCTTTCGATACAAAATACATCTCTATTTATAACAATCTAGCTCCGACTTTCCTATGGTCCGCAACCCATGGTTTTCGGACCCCTAGCTTACCCCTTTGACCCATTACAATGTGTTCAGGGCTTTGACCCACCCCAAAACCCCTGCACTATATTAAATATAATCCAAAATAACCAAAAAGGACCAGTTTCGCAGCTTGTTAGGAGACCCCGTTCCAACAGCGACATGAAGTGTCACGCTACCATATAACTTTGCGATAATGAATAGGAGCATTCACAAAGGCATATCATGCACATCTATGATGTTTATATTTCCATATTTTCTAGGCTTTATACCTGGCCGACAAAATTGTCGAATGTAGTCCTTCACTGTCTCACCTCCATGAATGGAACCCGCAAGGGAAATGGGGGCACCATGTCTCAACAAACCTATCAGAAAGAAAATGTCATCAACCAATATTGGGAGCACTTTGTCCCCAATGTGAAATTCCTATTGTGTTGGATCCCATGAGTGAATCAAGAACTACAATAGCTCCATATGTTGCCTCATCCCTGATATTCTATAGTACTTGAGCAACCCACAGTCTTTGAGGGCTCTCACAATGCTAGGATAATTTAGGGAAACCATATCTTGTTCCTCATGTTCTCTTTCTCGCCATGTAATTTACATTCGGATCTGATCAAAACCTGAAATCAAATCATAAGCTTAGTTAACATTAATTCCAAGAAAAAAGACTGGAGAAATTTTGGGCACAAAAAACAAAGAAAATTTCTAAATTGAGCCCAACGCACCCCTATTCCTTAGACAGAGCATTGCAGAGGACCTGAGCTTCATTACATCTCCTCTACAATGCACTTTTTGACATCCAATGGTGTGTTTGTCCTAGGGCATTGTATTTTTACCCTAGGAGCCCCAAAACCCTAAAACAATTACATGAAACTGAAAAATAATTCTACCAATAGAAAGAGAAAGGTTAGATCTCCTACCTGGTCTGGATGGCATGGGGAATGGTCCACAGAATCTGTCGCATTCAACTACTGAAGTTCGAGGGTAAAACTAGCTCAGAGCACTAAAAAAATGAATGGTAAGTGTGAAATGGTAAAATGACATGGAAAATTATTATTTAAATAGTATTTTTGATTATTTTATGCATATTTAATAATTTGACTATAGTTTTTACCCATTTTTACTATTTAAACAGGTATTTTTAATCCGTTTGGTGGTTCTTCGAGCAAGTTTACAGATGTAATTGTGAATTCGGCGTGCATGATATTAAAATGAAATTTGACCGCAAAGAAAACTTTTATAACTTTTTCGAGCTCAGTTAAACATCAAAAAAGGAACCCCCCTAGAGTTCTCTTTCAGCTCTTTTCAGACTCCCAAAATATGAAAATATTGTCGAGCACTTGTCCTTTGGAGCTCGTAAAAGGAATTGAAATGACATATACTCTTTATAAGTTTAACCCTTTTCTGGACTGGGATATATTATTTACAAAAAAGAAACACCCTAGTCAAGCATGGCTAGGAGATTCCCTAAAGAATTATTTTACGCTTTTTCAAATCTGTGGGACAAATTTATGAAAAAGAACTTGTGAATTTTTCTTTTCATCCCTTTTTCAAACTCTATAAACATGAAAAAGGAATGAGTTTTAACTGTCGTTAAACTCGTTAAAACATCAAATAGTGACAGACTTTTCCATCATGACAAGATCAAGTTTCACCTTCGCTAGAATCGTTAAAACATCACATAGTGATGGATTCACCCGAAGGGTGGAATTATACATCAAGCATATGTTATCATCCTCAAGCTTGTTAAAAAATAAAGAGGTACTATTCAGAAATGAATAGGGAAAATTGCAAAGGGATAAATCACTTTATGGTAGCAAGTCGCTCTTGAACATGAAACTCATTCACTTCATCTCCATGAATTTTGGGTTGGGTTATCTTCTTGATGGTCTATCATACCTATGGTCTATCACACCATCCATCACTTTGGTTTTGTGTCAATGCTTCCAACTCATTCATTGTCATTGATTTGTTCAAGATAATTCACTCAGTAATTCCTCATCCTTTGCGATACTCATAAACCTTCATTTCATGACCGCCATCCTTGAACATTGCTTCATGAGTTACATTTTGTCTCTAAAATCATTACTCTCATTTCATGTCGTTGATGGGGGATACATCAAGGCCCTCTTGCAATGAGTCACTTCCTGTTGAAATAAGCCCATTATCCAGGAAGTTGACTTAGAAACAACATTTCAGTACCTTAGAGCTTGCATACATCAATGGTAATTTTCTTGCTTCTAATGACAGGATAACATCATTGGCCTTCGACTAAAATAAATTGTATGGTGTTCTACATCAAATCATCTATTCACACCATACAGACTGTATTGCAGTACCTTGAGAGCCATTATCATCATCGGTGGTTTATATCGTGCCTGTTAACGACTTACATCATTGGCTGGTAATTAGACAGTGTCTTCCCATGTTCAACTTCATATCACATATTCACATGGTTAGACTCATACTTGAGCGATCGAGTGAATGAGATAGAAGATCGCGGATCTAGTTTTATTCATCTGGGTTGCGATTTCAGTAGTACCACATCATCCGTACGATGGTATTTACTCAGATGGTCATCCTATCATGGGTCTATATTTGTAGACGACTTTATGATGTTATGATAGTTTATGTGCTAAGTACGAGTATGCCTCCCTCAGAAATTCATGTCCAAAATGAATGATATCATGATGTAATGTATTGTAATTGATGGAGGTCACCGTCTGCTTTAGATCCTACTCATCACGTCATAAAGCATATCATTCAGCATTATCATTTTTGACTTCATGCTTTAGTGGGTAGCTGTTACAGGTCAATTTGGGCATCACTCCCAAAAACTAGATAAGTATAAATAAGGATCTATGATACTCTACATCAGTTGCTACATGCCTTAAACAAGTCATCCCATTATTGGTTTTCATCCATGAAAGTTTCATTGCTTGAACTCCAGTTGAATTGCTCCATTGAGACATCAACTCACCCCTAGAATGTAATAAGTTCTTTGCAGAACATTTATTACCATGCAATGCAGTGTTATAGAGAATCTAGGCCAACTTGACAGTGTGTTGGTCGACTGGGAGTGAATTTTTCATAGGATTCTTGGAATATTCTCACCTTCTAGTGGCTTCTAGAAGTTCTTCTAGCTATCACACTATCTGATAACTTCGAATATGAACACCATGGAGCCATTAAACCACTTATCCTCCTATTCCATTGAATAAGGAAACCTCATCATCCATTTTTGGATAAGCCATTCAATGACCAATTAATGATAAACCACCATCATTTTTTATAAATTGAGCAATGATCATAGTGCACAAGAGAGCAAGAATTTGAATTAGTAGAGTTATGCTGGTAAGATCACATCTCTTTGAGGTATTGTTTGCATGAAATGTTATGCTTCTAGAGTGATTCTTCCGATGTGATGAGGATAGGATTGAAGTTGGAGAGATTTGACATCAAATCTATCCAATTGGTTGTAAAATCTCCTTCTACCTTATAATAAAGATATTTGTTCCTTTATTAATACACGCGTTCATGATTTAATATGTGTATTTTCAAATGAAATTGATTCAGTTTGATTAAGATGAATAGAGCATATGCCTTTCTGTCATTTTCCGTCTTCTATTAGCCATTGCAGGTACCAATCAAGCAATTTCAATTCAATTGAAAGTGACGAAAGTGACAAAAGGGAGACAAGGAATAGCGAAAGATCACAAGTAGGTGTTCGTCTCTTATCTATTTAGCTTAATGAAAAGGTCAAGCATATTTTATCTTTTGTTCTAAGTGCGACCACCACACTTTGGGAAAATTATCTATCCATAGGTTGATTTCTGTAAAACACATATGATATTCAAAATGATGCCCCCTGGTTCACCAAATGCACCTTGGAAAAGTCAACCATTACGAAATAAAGAAACTTGTTTTAATTTCAATGAATTCTTTATATCACGGGGTAAAGATGATTCCAATTTGTCTCTTTTTTCTTTTTATGTCCTTTGACAAATTTTAACTAAATTCCCTACACAGATGATTCATTTTTTTTTATAAATAAATTTCCCAAATTCCCTAATTATGTGGATATATTTATCCGGTTCGTTAGCACTCGTGAGGTGCTGGAGTTGGTCAACACGGTTCACACTGAAATGTCTCAGCTGGAAGATGCTAGAAACTTCCAATATTCTCTTTATTCAAAGGTGGGAAGGATACCAATTTCTTTCTATTTTATTTGGAACATTATTTGGCTTTTCCTGGGGTTAAAACCAAAATATACTTAATGTATTTCTACTTTTAACAGGGAGCTCGCGAACAAGCTTCTATTCAAGGTGAGGTATACACTGGATCTTATTTGTTTTATGTGTTTGTTGGAAAGCTTATTGCCTCACTACTATAAAGTGAATGAGGGAAAAACCAATTGTAACCCTCTTGTAGCTTATGTTAAATGCTACCACATCAATAAAAATTTTGTACATATGATCTGTTTTGATTGTTATGCTCATCTACTATTTGGAGTTATAAACACTTAAATTTCTCAGACCTTGGGTTGCTACATACTTTTGAACCATGAATTCTCCATTAACCATTTTAGCACCTTTCATGCCACTTGAACCACCTTAACAAATTTGTAGCAACTTCTTCATCTCATATGGCTCCGTTGCAATAGTTTACCATTTGCTTCACTGACTCGTTGGATTGTAATGGAGATATTAAGTGTTTTAAATGTATTGAGGAGATTTTGCAATGCATTATACTATATATCATTTTTTGGGATTCAACTGTGTTAAGTAAGTCATTCATCTATGACCATTTCTATGTGAGGTAGTCATAATTGACTAATTTCTCATGATTTTTAAATAGTCCACTTAGCACTCATTGCATTGGGTGATGCTAATATGGGTGAAGAAGTGGGATTGAAACTAGTGAAATGAATCACATAGCATCAATAATCACTTCTGGGGCTTGCACCTGGTAACCAGGACTTCTCGGGAGGTTACCCATCCCAGATCGCCTCTTGCTCAAGCATGTTTAACTGTGGTGTTTCCCCCATAATCAAGCCCACTTAGCTTGCTACCCCATTTGCAAAACATTAGTAAGTATTGTGCCTCATGAACCATTCAATTAGAGCTCTCTTCACTCTTTGTATGTTTTTTTCAAAAGAAACATCACAATATCCATTATCCTCCCTAGAACATTTGGATGGAGGGTGGTTTAATCCCCAACTATAATAGCAATTGATAACCCAATGAATCTTGGTGGGACTTTAACATGAGATGGACTAGACACGTAGACATCAACACAAACTCCACATTGAAATAATTCATTAGAACTAAATGAGCTAACTCACTAGGCTTCAAGGTTAGTAATTTTGTAGTTAAGAGGTTATGGTTAATGATTAAGGGCTAAGATCCATTCATTTTATTAATCATTGCAATCAATATTGCTTCCCTCTAAGTCTTTTTAAGGCTGAATTTCATCTTCTCCATCTTAACCATCATTGATTCTCTACTTTATCCAAAAAACAAAAAAAAACACTAGACATATTTCCTACACTGTGCCACTTTCTACAATATTTCTCTTTCACATACAATTATTCATTTTCTCAACCCTCTTAACCCATTTTGATTAAAAATAACATGGTTCACTAAAGCAGGTAAGATTTCACTTCTACAACACCTTCAAAACATGATGGTAGGCCCATACATATGCACTTAAATATTCACACATTATCATAATCTACCACATGGTCAAGCCTCGTCTCTAACACAAATAACATAAATATAGGCCACTTCATATACTCATGAATAACACAAATTTCAATATTTTTCCATAAATTCAAACTAATATCGTTTATTTTAGGATAAAATGTTGGCGTGAAATCAGTATATGCCTCACATTAAAGCTCTATATTTTTTTTTATAAATTGCATTCTCCTCTTCTCAGCACAATTCATGTATATATAGATACTGAGTGTTGGTTAATTGATATTCTCAAATCCTTTGTTCCAGTTGTTGGGGAATCCATTGGCGTCTTCTTCCTGTCCATGTTTAGAAGCTTTTGGATACCTTAGTTTCTGGAATATGTATGAGGAGAACTTTAGTTCTATGGTACACCGTTCGTTGACCCATTGCATTACAAAGAAAATAATTAATTTTTAATTTTTTCTAGTTCACGGAAGATGCATTGGATATTCAAGAAGAGCTTAGATGTACAAATGATGAGGGTGCACCTAGTTTGAAAAAAGGGTTATCCATGGCTGACGATGAACCATGTTATGTCAATTGATAAGCTCCACCTCAATTACATCTTCCTCCCTGCAAAACTTATTTTTTGTAAGTATCTGATGCAATTATGTTATCTTATAATGGGTTGACACATAGAAAGAGAAATGAAAATGCATGCCCTACTTAAATGACGATGAAAATTTTTCTCTTGGATTTTTTTTTTTTTTTTATTGCACGAGAATTAGCTATGTCTACATTGCACTCAATTTTAGAAGACAAATAATTAAAAATCTAGCATACCCTGTAAGCAAGAGAAGGAACACCAAAGAGGAAAAGGTTAAATTTTGATTATATGTAAATGTATTGAATGCAAAATTAACAATTCACTTAAAATAAGGGTTGCAAGGAACGAGGAAAAGATCCATCACCAACAAAAAAATTATTTGTTAGTTCTCATGGAACAATAAAATGTGATTAAAACATTTATTGGTTACATGCACATATATGTGTGTATATGTGTGTGTAACACACAAACTTGTATGAATGATTTTAGTTTCCAAAGTATTTCCATTTTGTCAACCAAAGTCATGTCATAGGGTTGACTAGTAGACAAACACGTGTAAGAAAGTACATTCATTAATTTAATTTTATACATTAGTTTATTGATCTGACAATGCTACATAATGAAAATTTTGACCCTTCATGTGGAGGTGCAAATGTGAATGTTTTGAAACTTCCCATGAAAATGTCACGATACATAATGATGATATATTTCCTTGTACACCAATATTTGTTGTTAGATTCTCTTTATATGTCACCATTTTATTATTCTTGAGAAATCCATTAGAAACTATTCGGCATTCCTTTCCCCCGCTTCGGGGGTACATGCTAGTGGATATTTACTCCAGGTAACGTTGGTTTTACTATTTGTTAACTCGTCGCTTACATCATGTACATGTTCATGGAACTAGCTGTACATGTTACTGTGTGATAGCGACCCAATATTTTATGAGATCCAACCTCAAACATCATATGACCCACAAATTTCATGTCGCTTTTTTTAATAAAAAAACGAAATGAATATGGAGATTTAAGCCACGTTGCTTTTTTTAATCAACAAATGAAATGAGTATGGAGATTTAACTTAGGCAAGCCATGTTGTGTTGCTTGTTAAGTCCTCGCTTGATTTTATCATATTGAAGCAACTATACTATTAGTTTTGATGTATCCTGTGGTTTAAATTGATTTGCATAGGAAATGCTAGAGGAAGGGTTCCGAAATTTGACTTGATTGTATATTTTGGAAATAATGTAATTTGTGGTATATTTTGGAAACAATGTATTTTATCATGTTATTGTGATTGCATATTTTAGGAATATTTTGGAATCTTACAGTGTAGAGATTAAAAATTTTGATTTTTTATTGAGTGTTAGATTCTGGAATATTCTCAAAATCTGCAATCTAACTCAATATAAATATCTCTATAGAAATATTTTAATTCTCTCTTATTCATCAAATTTAAAAAATATTCTTGTATTTGTAATGGAAACAAAAATAATAAAATAATAAAAAATTTTAATATTTTAAATATTAATTTTTATTTATCATCCACACTAAAATTATTTTTTATTAAATATTGTTGGTCAATACTTTAATTAAATAAATCATGTATTTAAAAAAAAATCATAAACCTATTCAATTAAATGAATGATATATTTTAAAAGAAATCATAAACTTGTTCAAAACACATTATATTATAATAAATATTGTTTTATTTTTAATCAATTTTCATTTAGAAATTTAATATTTTATAGTATTAGTTTTTTTATTTATCATCCACTCTTAAAATTATTTTTTATTAATATTATTGGTCAACACTTTAATTAAATGAACTATATATTTTAAGAGAAATCATAAACTAGTTTAAAACACATTATATTATTTTAAGAGAAATCATAAACTAGTTCAAGACACATTATATTCTTACTTTTAATATACATAAAATTATTAATTTACAATTAATATAATATTGTAATTGGAAAGAAATTATTGATTTTATGATTGAAAATTAAATACTTTATAATTAACATAAATAAAGATTATAATTAAAATATTATAATTAATGAGATAATGATTTTTGATTTTAGAAATTGAAAGTTGAATATTTAACATGATTTTGTAGAATTTTTTATTTTGCGTATAATTTTAACACTTCAATTCAATATTCAAAATTTTATTAGGTAAATTTTATTTAATTTTTAATTATTAATTATTAATAATGTTTTTATTTTTCATTTTTTTTTAGATATAACATCTACGTCTATCTTTTTTTCAGTAGAAAAAAATAACTACTTTATATATAGTACCAACATATAAAGTTTTTGGGTTTCTTTTGATAAATACATCAAAGTTACATCAGATTCCTTTTTCTAGTCCAATACATCTATAACCATCTATGTAAACAGATCCAAAAATCTAACATAGAAATTATCATTTTCTATAAATACAAACATGTTGAGGATCAGAATTCAGTGCTTCAGTAAAACCCTCCTGTCTGTGAGTATTCCTGTTAGCAAAGGTGATGGTTAATAACCTTCTTTTCTCACTTTTTACCTTGTTGTCATTCTGTACCATTTTACTATCTTGTGTTCATAAAAAAGAGAAGAAGCCACTGTTTGGCCACGCGAAAAGACAAGAACTGTTATTGTTGGTGTGGCTTGTGGTCACTGCACAGATCCGCATTCAAAACTTGCATATACAGAAAAGTTAGAAAAAATAACCGTTCCTTTTGCTCTATAACCAGGGGCTTCAACTATCTCGTAGTGAATTTCTCCATATTTCTCTCTTAAGCTCTTCTTAGAGAGCTTATCAGCTTGTGAATTCTTTTCTCTGTAGATGTGAGAGAAAGTAATAGTAGAGAATTTTTTTCGCATGACCGCTATTCTCTCCATCCAAGTTATTAGTTGCTCTGGATTCAGTGTCGTACCTTTGTTCAGATGATCTATAAGGACTTGGGAGTCCCCAAAAACGAATAGTTTGTCAATGCAGAGGTGGTGTGCAAACCACAACAGTCCCCAAAGTGCTAAGGTCTCTACCCTCATATTAGTACCTTGTCCACCATACCAGTGGATTTTGTAGTGGCATAAAGGAGTAATCATCAACCACACACCACAACCACACCTATAATTTTGAGGTGCCCCATTGAAAAAAATAGATGGGAAATCCTACATACACCCCTTACCCATCTACTAATATACTAATACGTTGTCAGAAAGAAAACCTTCGTACCCACCTATAGCAATATTTCTTTATTACTCTACATTTCATGGTATCTTCTTCTACCTCAATGGGAAATGAAAAGGGTTTCTTCTTTTACCTCAATGGGAAATGGAAAGAACTGCTACCTATTAATACCCTATGTTCATCTATCACTAAATCTTAATGCTAAAAAGAAAAAAACTTTGCCAACCATCTTTACCATAGCCTCAAACACACAAAATGTGTGTCTGGTGGATAGAGAGATAATAGAGCCTATTAAGATATTAAAAACATAACTAAATATAACAAGGCACTTTACTATGAAACACTCGTTTTACCAAGACGTAATGCAAGTTGGAATTAAAAAAAACCAAACTGTCACGAATAAACATTTCAGCTCATTGGTAATGATCTCTCTAAAGGATATAAAAAATTTGAATCATTAGAATACCAAAAAAAAACCTAGCCTGCGATCGAGGGCCGTGCGTGATATCCAGGATATACCATTATTAATATAACAAAGCATTTGCTGTGAGACACTAGTTTGACCCAGCCGTAATACAAGCGGGATGTTTTGAAAGACAAGTAAAGGCTTTGCATCGTTTAAGCACTTCAAAAAAAACCTAAGAAAAGTTAGATTATTAATATAGTGATTTGTATATATGTATGTGAAATTTTGTTTTGAAAATTAATAATATTCATTAATATATATCAACAAACAAACTACTTTTAGTTATTAATATTCTATATTAAATATATTGAAATGGATATAAAGAAAATTTATTTGAAATTAGAATTATTTTATGTTATATTGAATTTTGGATTTAAGTTAAGGTTATTTAATTGATTGTGATGATTGAATCAAAGTTAAGTAAATTTTATTTTTTATATAAAAAAAATTTTGTAGTTTAATTGATAGGTGAAATAAAATTTTTAGGGCATTTTCCTAGTTAATTTTAACTTAATTGTGATAGTTTTTTTTTTTAAACTTGAATTTAAGTTGTTTAATTTATAAAAAAAAAAATCATCCCATTTATATTTAATTAGCTATTTATCACCATCATACTAAGCCAAGTCTCTTTTATACCCTATAAATAAATAAATAAAATAAATAAATTATATGTCAATTTGCCACCATTAAAAAAAAAAAAATACTATAAAAATACAACATCACATCAAATAAAAACAATATCTCATTAAAATATATCTATAAATCAATACTATATCACATTAAGACCTAATTGTTACTTTGTCAAACCCACCTAATCATAATTTTTTCAGATTAATATAAACAAAATAATAAATATCTCTTACACTAATCCTCAATCCGCTTTAACACTTCACATCAAAATGAATACTTCGACGGTGCTTAAAAAAACATGTTAAAAATGCAACCGGCCACTTGAAAGGCGCGCACTGGTCATATGAAATTGGGTTGCTCATTCACAATTGAAGGTGGAACATGTAAGTTGACCCGATTGAATTTAATGTCCATTCACTGAATTGGGCCGGACTGAATTTAATATTTATTTAATGAAAAGAATGGAAGCATCAAGGCAGGTGCCGAGGAATCTAAATGTATCTATAAATAGTTGTTAACTTGGAAGGAAGTGGCAGCAACATTGTGGTGGAAAGCTTCGAGTGCAGCACAACAAAAGTTCTCCATGCCCAGCCAAGTGACAAGTATAGCATCAGGTAATGCATTTTTTAATAATGCCACCAATGAGTATAGTTCCGTACTTTCATATTTTCAGTTTTAACTCAAGTTTAAACATCTTCTACACATTGGTCACTACAACATAAAGGGAGGTTTTAAGACAATATTTAAGACAATTTTTGGGTAAATTGTCTTAATTTGAGACAAAAGAAAACTTGTGTATTGTCTTTAATATTGTCTTTAAGCGGGTGTCTCAAATTAAATCGTCTTAAAATTAAATTGTCTTAAAATATTGTCTCTATAAAGACAATAAATAACACAAGCATTTTTGTCTCTCCAAAGATGAGACCATGTTTTTAATCCTATCTATTGTCTCTCTGGAGACAATATAAAACAATGAATCCAGAAAAATATCTCACTATTAAAATAGATCAATATGAAATATTTAATTAAAAAAATATACAATATCATTGAATAATTCATGTTAGGGTATAGTGGAATCGAACCACTAACCTCTTGCATTGCAGGTGCTCTTCCATTGAGCCAGCACCTTTTAAAGAATTATGTGAGGAGTTATGGCAGTCCTTGAAATTGTATAATAGGCATTGATTTTAAAAAAATGTTCAATACAAATGGCATAATCATTGTAAAATATATAATCATGCAAGCCCCTATTTTTAACTTAATAAAAAAATAACTCAATGGATTTAGCTCACTGTGACACCCTTGTAGCTTGACTTTCACAAAAAGCTAATAATAAACAATAATATACAAACAAATTAATCTAGCCATACAAAGAAAATTAACTATAATCAGCACAAGAAATACAACCACCACCCAAAGAGCCACCAGCTTGCTAGTAGGCACTGATCAACATGTATGATCTACAGCCAGCTTCAAATTTCAGACCTTCATAGTCTTGATTCCATCCAAACACCTGCATGAATTAAGACAACATAGCCAGAAACAAATAATACTAATTAATATTGTAAGTAAAACTTTCGACAAATAATAGTAAGTAATAGATTCACTATTTCTTGACAAGTAACTTATAATAGGTAAGCTATTTCTTGACAACTAACTTATAATAGGTATTGTAAGATTTTAGAAAAAGTTGAAGTGAAAAATGTATAAAATATTGTCATGAAACCAAGGTTGCCATGCTCTTTTGATAGGAAGCTTAAGTTGATCCATACAATATCTGGTCGATATGACTGAGACTCGGGCATCAGTATCTCCACTGCAACATTTTCAATAAACCAAAAATATATCATATAATCAAATTTTTACTTGTAACAGAGAAATAAATCAAGGTGTTGGAGCATGTCAGCGATGTTTAGTATGGCAATGCTTGCATACCTATATACCCATATGCGAAGGCCTCCTATGAGTTTTTGATATATGGAGAGCAAAGAGCCTGGGGCATCCTTCCAGGTGTCAAAGAGGGTGTAACTGCAAAATTTGAAGTATGTCATTAATTATTTGTGCCCCAAAATGTGCAAAGAGAGGCTAATAGGGTATTTAAATTTAAAAAGTTCTATTTTGATTTTCATAATCAAGCAAATAGAAATTGAGACATTGTAAATTCAAAAAGTTGTACTTTAATTTTCATAATCAAGCAAATAGAAATTGCAGCATTAAATTTTAGTTTTTTTTGTATTTTTTTCTCAAGTTTATAATATGTAAGTATATCAGAATTGGTTAACAAAAGCATTTTGGAATGTCATCACAACAACTCGAACATTAAATACTAGACACTCAAAATTCCAATGCCTTCTAAAAATCACAAAAGTAAATTAATCATGTCATATTTTAAAGTAGTCTAACTAATAGATGAGATGATATTTTTTGGGCATCCCTCCCTTGTATATATTTTAATGAAAGGAAACTTGGATATAAATAAGGAATGGGACCTATGATAAACTTTTACTACACTCGTTTTCTTGTTGCTATGGTTGGATCAATTAAATATTTGCATTATTGAAGACAAATTTATGGTGTGAATAAACATATATGATAGACTTCCTCATAATACCTTTGCTAGCACAGGATTCATCCATGGGTGTTCACCATATGAAGTGCCAGTATAATAAATTACTCCATTATGATCACCATCACGTATGTACAAGAGTTGCTTAAAGCTTGATGGTCTTGGATGGAACATGATAAAATTACCTAGTTGTTGCCCTTGAGTGTTTACTCCAAATGACTTTGAAAGGTGCCTGTACCCATATATCTTGAGATCAAGTATTATTAAGTAGAAAAAAGGCCATCAATCCTGAAAAAAGAATACATAAATAGGAATTGTTCACTTGTACAACAATACAGGGTCAGATTATAACATGAATCTTAGTATAGCGACTTACTTCTGTTCATTTGCTGCATTGCTTGCATCTATCCCGAGATACTAAAGAACCTCCATTATCTGTTTACATGGAAAACTGCCCATCACTTCCTATTTTTCATTTCATGAAGCAAGATTACAAAAAAATTATATCAAAGGGCAAGCTACATAAATAATTTTTTATCACTAACCAGTTGTTGAAAGACTGGAATTTGCTTGCTTAGGTTACTCTGCTCCAGCTGCAGCACAATTGAAAAGTGTCAAGTGCTGTTACATGCTACTAGTTCCATATAATCACATATATGTCTATATCAAGATCAGTGAAGAAAGAACTGTTCGGAATTAATTTTCACAAACATCAAAAGCTTATATGGCATACTTTTTGAAGTGAAGGAAGTGGCATTAGAGGAAAATGAATAAGAGAAAGCAATTCATTTAGAGGTTCTAGCCGTATCTAGAGCCCAAACATCTATCAATGGTCACTTCCCTAAAACAAATTATATAAAAATTCAAGGAGCCATCCTGCCGAACAAAAATATATAACAATATGTAGGCACCAATAGCATTGAACACTGCCAGCGTATAAATCTTACCATCATTTCCACCAATTGCTAGCAAAAATATTTGCCCTACAAGAGCCATGACATGACCAGCGAGATCCAGAACCAGGTCCATGCACAACTACCCTTCCAAGGCATCAAGTTTTCAAACAGCATAGTATAGGATTCCAACAATATACTAGAATGTTCTTCTCTGCAAATTTCAGTTATAGCTTTCAATATAAAATTATTACCTATGCCACCGTGCTTTTTGTTGAGTTAGATCAAGGACATGCAGATATTCTGATGAAAGCCCTGCAGGACCAATACCACCCTGTAAATGATGTAATCAACAAAAAGGAAGAGACTAGTTTAGGATCAAGCAAAACCCACACTTCCTGTGAAAAAACATAACACAGATAAAAGATATTTTAAAGCACACCTAGATCACAACCATGCTACCAACAGCAGTTGCAGAACTTAGTTCTAACGCATATTGTTAACCAAATTCTTCCATGTGACCGGTGGAATGGTAAGAGTCTCTATAGTTCCATAAGCATTCCAGCAGAAGGGATTGTCTATCATCTGCCCCTGTGCTGGAAGGAGCTCAATATTGGCCAGAGTTATGTTGGTACAAGGAATAGCATCGCTGCATGCAAATTGCATTGGGGGGCCCCTCACGTCGTAAGTTCCACGAACTTTTCTGAAGGCAATATTAGTAACTTACGCTGCCTCACTCTCATTTTTACAGCCCTCGGTAAAACATTAGAACTAATCAATTGTGATGGGATGTATGACGTTTTACACGTAAATATTCTGAAAGGTTACACCAGTCACTGATCCTATGCTACCCTACACCAATAGTCCAGCAAAACATGGGTTAAAATTGCCATGCCCTGTTTCCATGACCATGCCCTATTTCGCAATAAATGCCTTTGGACTGATTAGAGAATAATGTGGCGTTTTATATATTTTACCTGCCATGTCTTGATTCGTAGGCCATTGTCTGAGTTCTTAATGAACACGTTGCTCACGCTTACATTAGAAACACAGGTTTGTGAGTTGTGATTCCCGAGACCTCCAATGCTGGTGAGAATTATCAATAGTAACTAGCAATTGTACCGGTAGGTGCAAGGGAACATCGAAAGGAAAGGAAGATGCATGAATTATGTTGTTGCTATTTTATGTCAGTCACTTGCATCTCGCATTGGAGTCGTGACTGAGAAACATCTTGCTAAGGTCAGGCGTTAGGCTAGTCTTGGTCATCGTGAATTAAGGAGGTGTCAGGTCTGGTTTGAATTTGGCTTAGGTTTTCAGTCTGATGTATGATGAATGAGAATGCGTAGACCTGGCAGTTTTGGATTTAGTGCACATGAATGAGCGAAGTACAGGTTCTTAGAAATCAGCATTTGAGAGATAGCATGAGAAACAGACATTTCAGGTCAAAAACTTGATAATATTGTATGTTTCATAGTTTCTGATTTTATTTTTCTTCTGGCTGAATTTTACACCATATAGGCTCTCTATGAAGTTAGTGGGGTTGGATGTCGAAACTCTGAATACATCCTCTTGTCTGGGATGAAGTCAAAAAGCCACTTGGCAGAGCCTTGTATTGTTGGCCATCATGTCTTATTAGCACATTCAGTTGCTGTGGAGCTGTACAGGAAAAAATATCAGGCGAAGAAAAATGGATTGATTGGATTTTAGTAATTTTAGAAAATTGGATGATACCTCTTACTAATAAATCCATAGATGTAGCTGCAACTCAAAGAGCAAATGATTTTATGCTGGCAAGGTATGTACTGGTAATTTCATTCTCATTTATGAGTTGGAGGTTGTGTGTGCTTGGTATTATGGAAAGAAAAAGAATATTCCGATTCAACAAAATGGAGACACATTTACAAAAATGCAATGCCAAGTTAAAAGGAAGTCTGCTAAAAAACCATGATTTACAAATGTCAGAATTGTACATACAATGCAAGTTAAAACAAATTTGAATCAGACTCAAATCTACATGCACGGTAAATGCAGAATCATTAACAACCCAATAATAATTGGATGTTGCAGGTAGCATTTTACCTCTCTATAGCCCCTTGATTAAACGACTGTATCCCTGCAAACAAATATAAGACTTACTTGGAAAGCTACCAATATAAATGCAATACATACAACAAATAGAATGGCATGTATAACTATATGAAAACTATCTGAAAATGTAGCATGCATAATATGCAGCCGAGATGTTCTAAAAAATGAAGCTGAAAAACATAGTAAATAATATTTTCTATGAAAAAACTATATGTAGCCTTACCTTCTTCAAGTGGAGCAATGGCCATGAAACTTTTTGATATGAAATGAGACCCTTATCTATGTTTACTGTCTAAATCACAAAATATCACAAAACAATACAAACTAATCGATATTATCATATTACAAACTTTTGGGTTACTTATCAAACTCCATTAAGGTGAAACAAGGTAGTTTTCTAAATAAAATTCATTGCTGCCCAAAAAGGCAAGATAGCATCGAGATCCTCACACTTAATATAAGCCTTGAATGCAAGAAAAACTAGCATCTTAGTAAAGATTTATAAAGGAGTCTCCAAATGCCATTGAAACAGATTTATTTCATATTAGTTTGCCATCATAAAGGAACTACATGAAGGGATGTTTTAGCATTGGGCTTCTTGTATGCTCCTCATTACACCAAGAGTTATTATCCCCATGACTAACCAATAACCAATAGTTTATGGGAGTTCCTAAGACGCACGCACAATTGAAGATAAATCCAGATGCCACTATGAAGACAAAAGAAACCTAGAAGGAAGCTAACAAAAATCACAGATGTTATGGAAAATAAATATTCTAAAAGAAATTAACATGTCATTGGACTTGTTTCTTAGCATGCATACAATTGCATTCTAGAACGTCGATGAATTAATATTCTACAGAAAAAGCCAATTAAAAACCATTGTTGTTATCAAAATGAGTAAATTTTGAGAATATTAATAAACAAAACATTCTATCTATGCTTTATAGAATATCGATTCCAAGGGAATCATGGAATATCAATTCCAAGTAAATCATCATCTTATAGTGCATTATCCATTGATTCAACCTAGTTTACACTGACCCCTTTAGAAGAAATACAGTTAATCCAACATCTTTGTCCAATCATAGGGTTTCCATTTTCTTCCAAAGTCTGACATAGCTTTGCGTTGCATTTCTAATGAGTCCCATTGTCTATGCCTATACATGTCTTCTTCTCGTAGCTGTAACATACCCCTAATCACATTGAGACCAAATTGACCTTTGAAGTTTTTTTCATCATCTATCACATGAACAAAACGCTTCTGCATGCCAAATTCTACATGAAAATAGGGAAAAAATTTGGAATGGAACCTCGCAACCCCTTAATGCTAGTATCAATCAACTTCTTAGCATTGTGCTGACTCCATTCTGATTCAGCTTCATCAATTTCCTGCATGAGAGAAAATATGTCCAGCTGTGAAGAATGCTATATATCAAAAATCAAGTGAAGTAAAAGACAAGGACTTGTAAATTTTTTTTGGGAAATCATTGCCAGCTGGAATTTTTGCCATTTTCTCTGGCATATAGTTTCATTTGCCAAAGCAGATAACACTGTTACCGATGAAATATGTAACCTGACCTCAAAACGAGAACTGTAGCCCAAAAAGACTCAAAAAACATGAAAAAACACCCCAAAAACAAAAAAAGTGTATTCCAGAATGCACTTGGTTTTTTTTGAAGGTCAAATTTCAACATTTTATAAAATTATGCTAAAAACAAAATTGTTTCTTGAAAAAAAGATTGAAAAAACACCCTCAAAACAAAACCGGTTGATGCTGGAAAAAAAAATAAAAAATTGTGTCATATTTTTGACATTTTTAAAAATAGAAATAACATTTTTTATTTTTAAAATTATTAAAAAAAACCTAAAATTTAAGAAAAAAATAAATTTAAAAAATAAAAACATTTTAAAGCTTAAAATTTAAAAATATATAGGAATAAAAAAATAAAAATAAAAACAAAATACAAATTTTAATTCAAACATTAAAAAAATCTAAAATTTAAGAAAAAAATAAAATAAAATAAAAATTTAAAGATTAAAATTTCAAAATATATAGAGATAAAAAAATAAAAATAAAAACAAAAACAAAATATTAAATTTAAAAAAAAAAAAAAAAGAAGAAGAAGGAGGAGGAGGAAATTATAAAAAATAAAATATAGAAATTAAATTTAAAAAAGAAAAAGAAAATGTTTAATAAAAAATAATAATAATAATAATAATAATAATAATTTTAAAATAAAAATTTAAATTTAAAGAAATATATTAAATTTTAATAAATTTAAAACTTTAAAATAAAATAAAATTAAAAAAATACATTATTTAAATTAAAAGTAAAAAAATGAAAAATAAAATACAATAAAAATATTAAATTTAAAAAAAATAAATTAAATTTAAATTATAAAAAATAAAATTATATATATATATATATATATATATATATATATATATATATGAACTTAAATTAAAAATATATATATTAGATTTTATTAAATTAAAAAAAAAAATGTTAATATTAAAATAACAAATTAAATTAAAAAAAGAAAAATATTAAATTTTAATAAATAAATGAATAAACAAATAAAGTTTGAAATAAAAAAATAAATTTTAAATATAAAGAAAAAAAAACATTGTTAAAATAAAAAGTTAAAAACCTTAAAAATCACTCTAAAATGAAAAATTGAAAAAAATTAAAATAATATGTTAAATAAAAAATAAAATAAAAACAAATTAATTTGAAAATATTAAGTTTAATTAAAAAAAATATATATATATATATATATATGTTTATATATATATATATATATATATATATATATATATATATATATATATATATATATATATATATATATATATATATATATATATATATATATATATATATATATATATATATATAATTTTAAATACACAATTTTAATTGAAATAAAAAAAATAAAAAAAATTTATGTAATTAAAAAAAATTTAAAAAAATTTAAAAAAAAATTCAAATAAATTAAAAAAAAAAAAAATATTAAAATTTAAAAAATTAAATGAAAAAACTAAACATAAAATTTAATAAAAAAAAAATCAATTAAATAAAAAGAAATACAAAATTTAATAAAAATTATTAACAAAATTTAGAAAAAATAATAATTTGTATTTTTTTTCTTATTATTATTATTTTTTTAATTTAATTTTTTCTTTTTTGTTTTTTTTTTTTTAATCTAAATTTTAATTTTATAATTTAAATTATTTTTAAATTTTCTATTTAATTTTTTTTTTTAATTATATGGTTTTTTTTAATAATTTAGAAAAAAATGTTTTTGATGTTTTTTTTTATTCTTTTGGTTAATTTTTGTTTTTTTTTCTTTAAATTATGTGTTTTTTTTTCAAATTTTGTCATTTCTTTTGATATAATTTTCAAATAATTTTGTTTTATTTATTTATTTATTTTTGTTTAAATTTTTTATTTTTACGAGTTAATTTTGTCTTTTTTTACATTTTTATTGGTTCTTTTATTGTTTATATATATATATATATATATATATATATATATATATATATATATATATATATATATATATATATATATATATATGTATATATATATATATATAAGTTTTGTGTTTTATTACCAACATGAAAATCACCACTCTAAAAAAAAGGTTGATGCTGCATCAATACGCTTCAAAATTAGCATGAAAATCACCTCTCTAAAAAAAAAAAGTTGATGCTGCATCAATACGTTTCAAAATTAACATGAAAATCACTAATATTTTAAAACAAATATTCATACTTCATAAATAAAAATATTAGAGTGTAAAAAATGTGCACAAAAAAAGGGGTGATTCTGCATCACCACTTTTCAAAATCGGGTGCGTTTTATGCTACGAAAAAAAGGTACGTAATAGTGCGGTTACCTATTTCATCGATAACAGTGTTAGATCATGAAAAATAATAATACAAAAGTTGGGATGGAACATATGGATCAATAAACAAATTCAACAAGGCAAAAAGGTTATCATCAAATTGGAAAAGGGCAACAATTACAGTGCCAATAAAGAACAAACAAAAAGGAACTATAATGACGACTATATTGACCCCTCAATACACCCATTCTTACTTACTGCATATGTGGGCCCTTTATTGGGCTGACCACTATTACATATACATTTAACCCCCTATATACCCCCATTCCTTAGCTAGAAATCTATAAATTTTGTCATTTATTTAAAACTTTAAACCGAATCAAAATTCAAGGAGAATTAATGATTTGGAATGCTTATCATTTGAGAATATATTACCAAAAATCCCAATCATGATCAAAGATGTTCATTAGAAAACACCACAGACTAACCTTCTTGAAATAAAGTGGTGCTTCCTTTGCAATATCAATGGGAAAAGGAATGCATTCAACCGAGCAATGACGACGCTGTTGTGCAAGGCCCATTGCAGTTTCTATAAAAATTACATCCTTGCCCTCTTCTGCATACATCCTCAGAAGACATTTTTTGAAGTTGCGAAGCTCCTCCCACTCATTATCATCAAGATTTCTAGTTGATGCTACATGCTGTAAAGAAAAAATTAATCGCTTAGATCATTGATAATTTCTCTTCCCCAACTAGATAATAATAGGAAAAACTATAAAAATATGGCAATTGCTGGTATCAAAACAGAACCAGTTGCATGATAACTATACCTGCATTGGTAAAATATAGCAGTGCCCAGTCACAACTGGTTCCCATGAAGGCAGCATTAAGAAAGTGAAATTTGCAATTGAGATTGTTAGATGCTTTGGTCTTGAAGGATTCTCAAAACAGAGCTGGCAACGCTCTTGCTGAGTTATGATGCACTTTTGAATTTCTATTGGACTATTCTTGCCCATCTGTTTTTTTAAATTGATCTTCTTTTTTCTTTCTCTTGTATAAGTAATATTGTCATCATAGTCATACTCGTCATCTGCCTAAGTAACAGTTTTGTATTGTTTGTTGCGAATAATCTTTGAAGCCAAATTTGCATCTGCATCTTCCTCTTCTCTTTGCTTAGACTGAGTGCCAAGCTTCCTCGTATCAGATTTGAAAATTCAAAAAGCACAGGTTGTGTACACTTTACATTAGGACTTGTAAAGATGGAAATCAAATGATAGATTGCCCATTATAAATGAAGATACCTGATGATGTCTGCTTGAGATATAATTTTTTCTTTGCCAATGTTTTTCACCTTTGCCATATCTTATGACTCTTTCTGCAACAAGTAGATGAATATTTTACATTAGACCAGATAATATTTAAGAAATTTACATGAGATAGTTCTAGGAAAAGAAGTACTATTTAAACAAACAAACATACATGATACTATATAGTAGACATATAGCTATTTTAACAAAATACATAATATATAGTAGGCAAATTCAACACAAAAGAATATTAAACTCATCAACTGGGAAATAGAAGTTACACTTGGCTAGGAGACTTTTCCAAGCACCCAACATGACAATTAAAGAGATTTATAATTCAAATGAGAGGGAAACATAGGCAAATGAAAAATACAGATTCAAACATTACATTAGAAAAACCTTGAGCCATTAGTCAATAGAGAATTTTAATGTAGCTAGTACATTCCTCATTTGAATCAGATTAAGACTCCAGAAACAACAGAGCACAAAACAAACAGATATAGAAGAAACATGAATGAAAGGTATCCATTATGTTGCTTACCAAAAGCTCATCTGCTTCTGCATGCTTTCCCTTCAAGCGTAATTGCAATGCTTTTGCTGCCAATTGATTTGTAGTTAAGCCTTGTACATTTGATGTACAATCAACAACACTCACCTCATCTTTATAAGAATCATATGCTTTAGCATCTTGCTGATGAAGTGGATTTGGTATCTAGGCATTTCAACTTTGGCACTGACTGATTGTGAACCTTCACTGAAGCCTCTTTCTCTTTCACTAGAGCATCTTTCCATCTCAAAACCTACTACTGTTGAAGAAATATTGTGGTCCTTGTTTTGCAGCTTATTCATACTCTCAAGAAAACTACCATCATTTGAAAATTTATTTAGGCAAGAAGCTGTTGTTCGGATAATCTCTGCATCTTCTGGACGAACAACAATACCTTTATTTTTGTTTCTCCAAAATAAGGATTCATTTATTTTAGGTGCTTTCATGTGTGATTCACGAACAAAAACATCCCTCAAATATTCTCTGTTATTATTCCTTATCCTCTGATCATCCTTGTCTATTTCATTATAAGTACCTTCATGGATTCCATTTCCATGTTCACCTTTCTGTTCTCTTTCCTGGTCTCTGATTTCATGCAAATGAGCACGACCAAAAGCTTCTTTAGTAGTTGATACAGATGCAGTCATTTGCACCAGTGAACCCCATCGCTCTTCAACTACCTAGAAAATTTTAAAGGGGAAATAACTCATGAGTCATAATGTTTATATAGATATCTAGTTCCAGATATTTTTAGCAAAACTAAAACCCCTCATCTATATATTTTGCAATGCAAAAATATAATTCAATATAATTTACCTAATCAAGGTTCCAACCTTCTCGAGCTGCCTGTTCTGGTTCTCGCTTCAAAGCTTTTAGTCGCCAACTTGCACCTCCATCACCAACAATAGGTGGTTGTGGCAACTTTTCTGCTCCTACCTTTTGTGATTCATCTTCATCATCCATTGGATAACCTGAACCCCCGCCTTTGAAAAATGGATTCAATTCCTTTGGATTTATTTGGGCTTCTGCAAAACAGTGCTAGAAAATGTCTAAGAAATCTATGAGGGCAGACAATAAAATTTTAGAACAGTCATATTCATTCACGGCATGAGGGTATGAGGGTAATCTATGTGTAGAGAAAAACCCTCTGATTCCACATAAATTCCTCAAAAAATTGCAGCGTGTATCTCCTGTTGTACACAGAAGTTCCAAATCGAAAATCACGGACAAATGAATGGTGGACATATCTTCTCTCGACATAGTGGCCAATAGAAACACCATTTTGATAGCTGGGTGAAGGAAAATTATGCTCTCTTCCCACATGACCCCATGCTCCCTGTCCTTCATATAGTGAATCTCGGCAAATATGACCCAAGAAACCTCTTTCAAAACCTCAGAACCTCTATAAAGCATACCTATAAGAATCTCCGTGGTCATGACGAGGCATGAGGCATTCAGAGACATGGACATGTCACTCGTCATTAACCCTACATTGGAAAACTCGTGACTGAGCTCCCGGTATTTATGGTTTCTCAAGGCCTTCAGAGGTGATGTGTAGATGACCCATTGGTTGTCCCTAAAGGCCATGGCGATGGCATACTCGGCCATTGCCGTCTTCCTAGCCGAGGTGTGAGCCGACAGAAGCACCGATTCATTGCGCTCCAGGCAGGCGACGGAGACCTACTGGAAGGGGTCCAGGGTAAATGGGTAGGTCTTCGCCATGGGGTCGTTGTACCCCGGGTACAAAATTGTTTCGTGTGTGCTCTCGTCCATGGCCGCTAGGACTTGGAAAACTACCCACCTAACAGCATCCCTGCTTACGATGTCGCTCTCAGGCTCAGGTCCGTCAGCAGAGCCTTTGGATTCGTCATTCAGATGGTTGTCTACACCAACCACCACGTCTTCAGCTTTTTCCGGCCACGAGTTTGAATCGAGAGGCATCAAAGAAAAACCCTCGATATACTGGAGGCGAGGGGCATAATACAGCCACAGGAACCCTACATCTGCGAAGTCTATGGTGAGAATTTGAAAACCCACATCAAAACTGCAACTTTTGCAGCATTACCACTGAATCTTTCCAAGTTTCGAGCCATATTTTGGCTTCTGGAAAATGGCGAGAAGAAAAATAAAATGTCTCCCTTCATTTCCCAGTGTCTGCACTGTAGCTCATTGAAAATGGCAACAAATATCTTGGGGAAGAAGGTTTTTCCTTCACAGTATTATGCGATCTATCTTGATCAACTATCTTAGACTGTTCTTCTGCTCTCTGCATTTTTTTTTTCTCAGCTTAAACAAGATTTCCTTCCACTTACTAGGGGGCTTATGACGTGGAAAATATTTGGGAGCAACATTTCCCACACAACCACTTGTTCTTTGTGGTGGATACGAAGCGGATTGAACCAGTGATTGAAAACTTGAGCTTAGAAGATCGAGACCAATCCAGCAGCAAACCGCCTGAAATACTAAAAGGATCATTATCCTTACCACTCATGTTGTTGATGTTGCTTCCATTAAAGCCCGTGGGCGATGAGGGCTTCAGGTTTTGTTCTTGGCCCTGCGGGGTTTCGATATGCGTTCCTATGAGAAGCTAAGATAAGCTTCGGGAACTGAAGTCCTTCGCCATCATAGAGGAAATAAGTGTTTTTGGCCTAGTTAAGGGACCCCAATCTAGAAACCCCATCTGTTATTTTCTTTGTTCCCGCCATAGATTTCACAGCAGTTTCGCATACCAATCACCCTTTTGAGAATCAGAACCTGGAAGAAAGTTTGGACTAAGTCAATATGTATCAAGGGACTAAGTCACTATGTATCAAGCAATTTATATTAATTTAATATTTTAAAATACTAATATAAAGATGAATAATGAGAATGAAGTGGTAATATAAAGATCATGTGGTTAGTCAAAGGTCAATTATTAAAATAACTCAGGTTTTTGAAGTATATAGATTTTCTTTCCACTAATAAAGATGATAAGAATTTGGTAGAAAATTTAGATATAAGTAGAGTCTACTACAATTTATGGCTTATTCGTGGTGAAACAATAAATTTTAAAAGTTTTTTTTGGTTCATGATCAACTTAAATAGTAAAAAAAAAAACTAGTAAAGTTGTAAATCAATAATAATTTTAGCTCTTTTTATCATCATATATCAACAAATAGAAAGAAGTTTGCTATAAGATTAGGTATTTCTTTAAAATTTATCTAGTGTCACAAAATAAGCTAATCGTTTAGTAATGATTTGGTAGAAATTTTAGGCATAGGCAGAGTTATACTATGATCCAAAGCTCATTCATAGTAGAACAATGCTTTTACAAGTTTTGCCAAGTTCTAGGTCAATCCGTATTGTCAAAATTTCATTGTGGTTTTGGATGAATGAGAATCATGACTATCTATGTCCTCAAATTTTTCTCACTATAGGGAAGTTTACTAGTGTATTAAATGGCTCTATGATATCACCCCTAACCTCCATAATCACAAAGTGAACATGGGTGTTTAATAAACATGTAATTATGATTGAGATCTTTATTATGCACCTAAGTGTTTACTTAATCAGGCATTGTGCATGGCATGGCATGTTGATACATACTCCAACGCAATTGCATTAGTTTTGTGTCACCATGCAATCATTTTTGCACTAGCGACGAAGTTCCAACACCTACAACAACAACGGATAATCCTACACCAATGTCAAGTTCCCTACGTGGTCATCTCATCTGTGGTTTAATAAACCCATGGTACTACAATGATCACCAATCAAGTATGACTAGGGGAATTACAGGTCCATGCCAATGTCAATGGTCAACTTGGACTAAGATAATTCCTATGAAAGTGGTGATCAAGTTTGTACATTATGCTTAAGATAAGGTGCTTATAGTCACTAAGTGATGGTTGTAGCTACAAGGATAAGGTTTTGGTGTTATGATGCAAGGATTATAAGGACTAAATTTGTAATATTAGGGATTATTTGAAATATGGGTTATAAGGTTATATTAGGGGTTTTAGGGTTTAAAAAGAGATAGGGATTAAAGGTTATAAAATTTAGGGTTTATGATGGTAAAATGTAAAGAGATATAATGGTTATAGTATTATGGTTATGGTTTATATGTGTTAAGGAGTATAGTGGTGAGGTGTCAATGATTATATGTATTACATGTTAGAGAGGTAAATTCTTTTAGAGGATAAGGGTTGTAATCTTTAGGTATTAAGTGTGGCAAGGGTTATAAGGATTGGGTCTTATAAGTTTTAGAGGAATTAGGGCTTAGGATTAAAGTTCATATGAATTAACAATAATATAGGTTATATGTTAAAGGGATTAAGGACTATAGGGTTGTTGACAGGGAAAAAATTCCACCTTGCCAACAAGGGGGAATTAACTCGATCGTAGGTCCCAACTAGACCAGCTTTCATTTGGAATGGCTAATCCCAACGAGTTTTAAGGATTGTTATAAGGGTTAGGGAATAATGAGTTAGTGGTTAAGGGATTAGGGATTAGGGGCTTAGGGGTTAGAGGAATAGGGACTTAGGGGTTAGAGGTTTAGGGTTTAGGGGTTAGGGGAATAATGAGTTAGTGGTTAAGGGGATAGGGATTGGGGGCTTAGGGGTTAGGGGATTTAAGTGCATTTAGGGGTTAGGGGAATAATGAGTTAGTGGTTAAGGGATTAGGGATTGGGGTTAGGGGAATAATGAGTTAGTGGTTAAGGGGTTAGGGATTGGGGGGTTAGGGGTTAGGGGATTTAGGCACATTTAGGGGTTAGAGGAATAATGAGATAATGGTTAAGGGATTAGGGATTGGGGGCTTAGGGGTTAGGGGATTTAGGCGTTGTTAGGGGTTAGGTGAATAATGAGTTAGTGGTTAAGGGATTAGGGATTAGGGGCTTAGGGGTTAGGGGATTTAAAAATTAAGGATTTTAGGGGTTAATGGGTTATGGATTAAGCATTAACGATTTAGGGGTTTAGGGGTTAAGGGGTTAAGGGTTTAGGTGTTAGTGATTTAGGGGTTTAAGGGTTCAGAGGTTTAGGGTTTAGGGGGTTAAATGGGTTAAGGTTTTAGGGGTTTAGGGGGTTAAATGGGTTAGGGGTTGGGAATTAGGGTTTAAGGGGTTAGGGGTTAAGGGTTTAGAGGTTTAGGGTTTAGGGGGTTAAACAGGTTAGGGTTTAGGGGTATATGGGGTAAAATGGGTTAGAGGTTGGGAATTAGGGTTTAAGGGGTTATGGGTTAAGGGTTAGGGGTTAGGGGGTTAAATGGGTTAGGGTTGGTTTAGAGGTTTAGGGGGTTACGAGATTTAACATTTAAGGATTAGTGTTAGGGGTTAATGGGGTTAGGGTTTAGTGGGTTAAGTGGGTTAGGGTTTTAGGGGTTTAGGGGGTTAAATTGGTTAAGGGTTGGGAATTAGGGTTTAAGGGGTTAGGGGCTAAGGGTTTAGAGGTTTAGGGTGTTAAATGGGTTAGGGGTTTAGAGGTATATGGGGTTAGGGGATTTAGCAGTTAAGGATTTTAGGGGTTAGGGTTTAGGGGGTTAAATGGGTTAGGGGTTTAGGGGTTTACAGGGATAAATGGGTTAGGGGTTGGGAATTAGGTTTTAAGGGGTTAGGGGTTAGAGGTTTAGGGTTTAGGGGGTTAAATGGGTTAGGGGTTAGAGGTTTCCCTCTCATATCCATATTTGTTTAATGTCATGATTAATTAGGCATTTTTAATGTGTCACTACTCGATTAATTAGGATTAAGTTATGATGCAACTCAAGGATCAACTAAAGATCTATTTGCCTCCATCCCCGCCCCAAAACCCATCCTTGCACCCCTCCCTTAGCCAAGGTAACCCTTCCTTATATTCAAGGTGTTATTGATCAATTTTTCAGAATTCTATCTAAAATGAAAATCAAAACCTTATTTAAACCACATTGACTCCTAAATAAGGAAGCTCGTAATCTCAAGATCTGCGACCTTAGGCTCTGGGGAAATTACCTCCCTCTTACCCACCAGCAATTTGTTGACGACATTATGCTCTTTTTTCATGTCTCACTGAAGGAAGCAAAAAACATTAAAGATATACTCCATGTGTTTATGGAAGCTTGTGGCACCATTATTAATAATGAAAAATTATGAATCTTCTTCTTTAATAAGGCTAGAAATATCAAAACCTTTATGGTGAGAGTGTTGGGGTTTGGTATCATATATCTTCCCACTAAATACTTGGGCATGCCCCTTGCTGAAAGCTCTCTGAAAATTTCTTGCTGGAGTCATATTATCCACAAAATTCAAAGCAAGCTCAACAATTGGACTTTTAGAGGCCTCAATATGGCTCCCCGCACCATCCTTCTTAAATTCGACCTACAATCCATCCCCAATTACCAGTTGTCTGTAATGGCCACACCTAAAACAATTTGCAGCAAAATGGAGGAAATATTCAATAAATTCCTTTGGGGAGGGGTCCAACAGTTGAAAAAATGGTCCTTGGTAGCATGGTCGAACCTCATCAAACCTAAGATGGAAGGGGGACTAGGCCTTAGAGACCCATTTATTCTCAACCAGGTATTGGGGGCGAAATTATGGTGGATATGGGCACAGGGAGGTACGAGACTGTGGAAGCATATATGGATGAGGAAATACGGCATGCCAAACCATACAGAGGATATTTTAAGATACTGGGACCCCCCTAAAGGATCGACCATCTGGAATCTAGCAGCCCAAAACAAAGATCTTATTTTGTAACATTTATTCTGGGAAATAATGAATGGAAAAACACCTCTCTTTTGGAATGAATCCTAGCAACAGAGGGGAAAATTATTCCCTAGATAGGAGTTGAGTGAATGGTTCACTTATGCTATGAACACCAATTATAAAATGGTAAACCAATACTGGAGGGAAGAGAACATTAACGGTGGATGGAGAAGATGGAAAACATGACAGATTGGCCAAATGCGATGAATTCAGATCAATGGATACATTTGAAGGAGCTAGAATCGAGAAGTATCACCTTTGAGGAAGGGTTAGACATATTGATATGGTGCTATGCTATGAAAGGATTATTTACAGTCAAGGAAGCTTACATGATAAAAGAAAGATGGGGACAGGAGAATCAACATCAAAACTGGAGGAAAATTTGGGGAGGGAAGTGGTGGTCGAAGGTGACCTACGGGTGAAATCCCAAAATTGGGAAACACTTTTTGGTGGATGGCTAGCCTTTGGAAGCCCTCACCTCGATACCCACACAGCTAAAACCAAAACTCGAACTTCGATTTGAAGCGGAGCTCTGTCGCACCAGCCAGGCCCTCAGAACTGTGTGGGATCCAACGTGATTGGGCATTGCAGATATAAAAACGATGGCTCCCATGGCTTTTTCAGGCCTGTTGGCTGGCCGGGGCTTTATGAGGCACAAAAAACATGCCTCTGATGTGGGAGTTGTGATTTGGGTTGCTGTAGAAGATGGAGACTTCAAAGAATACAGAAGGTGATGAATCTGAAAGCATCAAGGCCAGGGATAGGGATTCTGAGTTAGGATATAACCACACCTTCACCTGTGATGGGTGGGTTTCCTCAGCTAGGGTCAGATTTCTCGCCTGCATAACATCCCTGCAATCTATTCCCCTACTCTTGCAAGTTCGCTATTCCCTTGCTCTTCCAAGTTCAAGGACCATCGATTCGAGGGATTCTTAATTACTGATCTTCCCAATTTTTGAAATATGTCTTCGCGCGATTTTTTGGGTATTTTTCCTCTTCTTTCATTGAAATACAGAGTCCGGGTGTTCCAGCAGGATATCACATAGGAGTCAATCGCAGCACGACGGTTGTATGGCATTTTATCTCGAGTGCTTATCACGACTCATGACCAAAGAGTTTAGAACACAAACAGAATAAGCGCACAACAAAGTTTAAGTGACTTGCAAGCTCGTAGAACACAAACATAATTTGATAAGGAGCTAAAAAGGGTACCCAATTTAAATGGATTAGCTCGTGATTCCATTAGCAAACCCGCGCTTAGACAATTCGTTAGGAGTGTATTTTGGAAATTGACGAATGAAATTAGTTAATGGTATCATGTATTGTATATTTTAATTAATATTTATTTTGTATTTGAGTATTTTGGAAATGTGTAGACAGATGGTTGGAAAGTATATGATAGCAAACCCGTGATCAGACAATTCGTTACGAGTGTATTTTGGAAATTGACGAATGAAATTAGTGAATGGTATCATGTATTGTATATTTTAATTTATATTTATTTTGTATTTGAGTATTTTGGAAATGTGTAAAAAGATGGTTGGAAAGTATATGATATTTTGGAAATGTGTAGAAAGGATTGTTGAAAGTATATGAGTAGGATTTTGACAAATATTAAAACATTAGAATTAATTAATTTGTCATTTTTACAATAATAAAAGGGATATCAAATTATTTTAAAATATTTTTAGTGTTGTTAATTTTAGTTTTTATAATTTATCAAGTTATTCAAATTATAAATTATTTTAATTTTATTATAAAAATAAAAATAAAAATATTAAAATAATTATTTATTTATTTTGTTTTTTAATTTTATATTTGAAAATTAATATCGATAATAAATTTTGTATTCAATATTACAAAATAAATTATAATATATGTCGATATGGTATTTTTCAAAAATGAAAGTTCTCTTAGTTTATTTCAACAAACATTATAAGATGGCCTTAACTTTAACTATATTTTTCCCTAAGTTATCTAAGCACTTCATATCAAAAATAACAAATGTATCATTGCATGGCTTGGCTCGTGCACAAACAAAGACAATTAAACTTTCAACTATTTTCTTCCAAAATAAATTGCTTATTGTTTTAAAATTTATAAACATGCTAAATAGTGTGATTAGTTAGAAGTTTTATCCCTGGCTAGGATGAAGTTATTGTTCTCTACTCCATAATTTTTTTAAAATTAAAATACTTCATATTCATATTAAAATAAGAGATTTACAATAGCAGATTTACATTGATAGATTAAACATCAAATTTATATACTTCTAAAAGCACTAGCTTCTCCAATGATCACAAGATCGTAGAACCATAAAAACACTATTACAATAATAACAAAGTCTCATTTCAACAACAACTAAATATTTGCATCAATATTTTAGGCCCCTCATAAAATGAGATAATTCTAGACAAATAGTGCACATAAACTGAAAATGAATGTGCTTCAGTGATAGTTGCCTTGAAAACGAGAAGAAAATAGAGCTCTAAACCTAGAAAAGAGTGTCCTATGACAGAGGGAAACATTTTTAAATCATAGTCTTCCTAAGGGTCCTCTACAAAAAACCACATCTTCCATCTAGCATGAAAAGAGTAACCACTTTCTCAGATGTGAACATACTCATCCATCCCAAAACAAGCCAAGTTGAAAGCATATGTTAGAACAATCTTCAATTTCCAAAATTCAAGTTGCAGGTGCCCATAAAATGAGAGGAAACAAAGAATATTTTGATGCTAGAACCAAATCCTAAGGATCATGAAAACATAAACATAAACTGCCAAGAAAAGACAAAGTAAGCATAATATTGACAACAACAATGGGAATCCTCCACTTCCAGAGCATGTACAGTGAGACCAAATGAAGATCCACTCTAGATACTCTCTCCACCATCAACAAGACCATAAATATTCATACAATCTCGTACAGGTGACAATAAAAAATAATTTCCACGCTTAAGGAAATAATAATAATAGTTTGTACATGATCAACTAGAGGATCAGTAAGGTCCTTAGAGGTAGAGTCACTAACTAGAAAACCTTCAACGCGAGCCAATTAGGAGTCCACCCTATCGAAACAGTACCATAGGTTGCGAAGCATTATTTTGACATCTTCAAGGGAAAAAAATAGATTATAGGTCTCAACTTGTTTATCTTGAAGTACTAGCGAAAAAAAGTAGCCAGCTATTGGTGTAAGGCCAGCGAATTGTGATAGAAAATTTGTTTCTTCCGAGGTTTTCCAGGGTCTTGTATCCATTTCAAATCCTCTCCCATCACCTCAAAATCTGAGTGATAAGGGAGACACTCACCCTCTTTACTTTCCAACAATAAAATCTCTTTTCAAACTTCCAAAGGAACGACATCGAAGAAGGTGGCCATTAAGTCAAGAACAAGCCAGAAGAGAAATAGAGATTGATATTGGTTAGAAGTGATTCCATTGAATGATAACTACAAACCCCTATCCATTGAATCAATGTGTATAATATAGTGGTGGATAGCGGGTAATTTCATCTATATATCTCTACAAATGTATTACGACATCATTCTTGTTGTGGATCAAAGTATTCAACATCGATTCTTCAAGGAGGGTTGGGTTGTTGAAAGAAAACAAAAGATTAGAGACCTCGAGGATGTATAGTACCCTAATATAAAACATTCTTTTAAGATCAATGCTTCAAAACATGAGATTTTAAGTAAGGATTGATGGGGATTTTAATAGCCAATAGAAATGTTACAAACAGAATAGGTAGAGGATAGAATCTTGTAGGGTTAAGGGTCAAGTTTTAAGAGGATATGGGATTAGGGTTTATGGGTTTCAAGGATTCCATGTTAGGGCTTAGGGGTTAAGGGGTCAGTGGCTTGGGGTTTAAGGGATCAAGGGGTTAATTTTTTATGAGTTACGAGTGTAGGGGTTAAGGGATAGTGGCTTTAGGGTTAAATGGATACAAAATTTAGTGTTTATGGGTTAAGTTCTTATGGGTTGTGATAATGTGTCCCCTAATCCCCTTATCACAACTATTGGAGGTTCCCCTATCAATTGCTCTCATTTCCTTACTTATAGGTCCCATAGCCCTTGTGGCATAAGGCCCTAAGGCTCCTTCTCATTCTCCAATGTTAGTATTATAGATCCCAATATACCATGCACTAACATCTCACTTCTACCCATCCATGATACCTTTATGTCCCCTTGCCTCATTCAATACACCAAAAGATCCCCCTCCCCCAAAATTCATGAGAATTGAACATTCAGAGGCGATCATTTAACAAAATCTTCTAAAAGTTTTATTCTAATGACTTTATTTGGGGGGGCAGGGGTTGTCCATCAATGCCTCCAAAAGTTACATTGTCATGACCTTTCAGGGTGACTCAGGGATTCTAAGTTGAGAACAACAAATACCATGAACAGACAAAGAATCTAATGAGTTGAAGAGCTAAAAAACATACCGCCCATAATGAACATTTTCATCCAAATATTATTCCATGTTGGGCCACAACAAAACCTTTTGATAGAAATTGCATGTGGCCTACTACTACAAAGGAAATTCAAACCACAAATTTTTGTTCCACTTTAAAGGTATCACCATATCTTATACCAAACAAAATTCAAAAAATAGATATCCTTTAGAGAAATAGGATCATAAAAAAAAAATGAACCATGCATATTAATGAACCATATTTTATATATTAATATTAGGATGAACCTATTTTGTGATTGGAAAGAGAGAAAATTTCATAGATATTGATGAATCCTTATGCATTACCTGCATTCTAATGAGTTAACAAAAATGGCACTGGGAGAGTGATGATATTGTGTTTTTGGCAAAGATCTTTTATCTCTTCCTCCAACACCAAGATTTTTCTTGTATGTTGCTGAAAAAAATGGAAATCCCTAATGGATATCGTTGCCTTCACAACTACTCCATTATACTGGTGTCTTGGGCATAAAATCAAACTCTTTTAGGCTATATCTATTAGATGTCATTTCATTGATCTATAGTGATAGGTGAGAGCTATTCATAAATCACTAAAGGTGTATCAATAGGCCATTAGTCTATTGCATATAGAATTGGACTCATTTTATTTGTAACTTAGCGAAATGGAAAAGACGTGGAAATGGAAATGTAACTTACAACATTCTCTTTTTTACCTATGTCTCGAGGCCTTGCTATCTTCTTATCCCATTTCCATTTATTTGTTTCATTACCTTTCCAATCTGGTTAGTCTCATATCTACGCTTTGATTACTCATAACAGTGCTTTAGCTTTCGGATGGCCTCCTCTAATGATCTAGGCTCATCAAACTCAATCATGTCTTTGAATGTTATCGACAACCCATTGATGAATCGTTGAATCTTGACCTTCTCCTCCGTGAGGTAAGGCACATATCTCAACAACTCCAGAAATCTGCTAGTTTACTCCTCATCGATAATAGAGTCCATATTTAGCTCATAAAACTATTTTTCCTTGTGATCATAGTACATCTTCGATAGATACTGCTTCCTGAATAGTCTCTCGAATTCACTCCAAGTCAACTCCTCATAAATATCTCTAATGTTCTTTACATCTTCACACCAAATATCTGCTTTACCTTTAAGAATGAATGTAGATATCCTGGCGTTCATGTTCTCTAAGTAATCGTGTAATATGAAGAATTTATTCATTCCAATCAACCATGCTTTTGCATCATTTGATTTATTCATTTTCCCATCGAATGTAGGCGGCTTTTATTTCTTGAACTCATCCGAAAAATATCCCCTATCACTCCTCCTTTAAGGATTTTAACGATGATGACCATGATACCTTTTAGAACCAGAACGAGAATAGTACCTATGTCCATCACCCCTCCTTTCCAGAGTATCCAAGAACCTGACATCCCTGATCGTGTCATCTCTATCTAACCTATGCCCACTATGGGTTCTACTTCCACATACCCCATTAGTCATATCCTCCTATCCATAGTTGATCCGAAGTGGTCCCTGTCTCTGCAATTCTGAAAAAATCTAAAGAATTATTGCATTGACTTTTGCTTATTTCTCTTATGCCTGCATGATTCTGTCATTATCTTCTTTTCAAATCCTTATTTCCACCTTCAAACTCCTCAATGTGTCTACGAAGTCAGAAGTGTTCCCAACACCATGCTACTCATCTGATTCATAGGGAGAATCTTTGTAGTCTACCATCTTGTTAGTCATCTTTGATATCTTCTTCCTACAAGGTATATTATGTTAGTTAAACCAAATCATAAGCAAACTAGTGTACCTTAGTATAGCTCGAAGAGGATATCTCATCTGCAAGACCGACCATATTAGCACAATACACACACACACAAACACAGACACACACACATATATAAACATAATCATATCAACATATAAACATATTTTCAACCATTATCCATTTATCAATGCATGAATATGCTGACCACATACCATGACTTCATGCACAATGACCATCATCTAGTCAAAGTATGCATAACAACATATAAACACTAATACACATAATCGATGCATGACTGACATAAACACAACAAATACATTCAACAACGACACCATCAACTTTCACATGACGACACCACTACAATCATGACCAATACCATGCATAAACAACAAGCACATAGATCACAAGTACAAGGACCTATATGCAACCAACATGTAGATATGAAAACAAATTCATCCAAGTGGAATAGAAACCAGACATCACCCAAGGAGAACGGAACCATGCTATGATATTACTTTATAACACCCTCCTCCCACATCTACCCAAGTTACTGGCCAACCGGGGCAAACATGTGATGAAAAGTTACTATGATATGATTCAACTCCCTATATATCAGTTAAGGAAGTGGAACCGACGTAACACAACCAACCTAACCTTCTGCACTTGCAACAAAACCCCCAGGAGTCATCCAACCCATCTAGGTGACCGGAGCCATCCAACCCATCCAAGTGACTAACCCTTGAAGCAAAATGAAATTTTTCTACATCAAAGCCTTAATCTTTCCCTTGACATGGGCATGCATGCGACTTAGAACCTCCTGTCGCTCCCACAATAAGGAATGCCTGCGACTAGGGACATTTCTAGGTAGTTCTGTGCCAACGACTCTGAATTAGTAGAAAGTTTTTTTACAATAAAAAAAATTAAATACTAAAATTTTATCTAAAAAATAATTAAATTATTTTTATTTATCTCTTTGATATATTTGTTCAATAGTGAAAAGAAAACCAAGATGTGACTACAAGACATATGCAAGAATCAAAATTTTGATTTTTCATTTTGAAAGAAAAAAAAATGAAGGTTTAAAATGCACATATGGAAAACAATTGAGAAAATATTTAATTTTTTTTTATCGTTATATTGTATTTAATTTCTTTCAAAGTTATATCAAAGTTCTAGTTGAAGTAATTTAAAATTGTTAACATATTTAAAAAAATATACAATTTTAGTTCATGGAATGTAACTCATTTGAAAATCACCTTGTTATGAAGTATTATGTAAAAACATGAGAATCAAACTTAAATCCCTTTGAGTGGCCAACCAAAAAATAATATTTTTTTAATCTATTTATTTATTATATTTTTAGAATGTGGTTTAATAGAAAAGGAAAAATCTAATATAAAAGAAAAAAAACTGACATGATTACATTTCATTTGGTTTGAATATATATATATATATATATATATATATATATATATATATATATATATATATATTCAAAAATAAAAAATATAATTATCCACTATCTACTCATAGAATTTCAGTGCAAACTTCCACAATACTAATGATTTTGTCTTAATTGCTAACTGTCTTAAATGGGTTTTGTCTTAATTTCCATTGTCTTAAATATAAAGTTTTATATTAAAATATTTTTGTCTCAAAGTGATTTTGTCTTAAATATAAAGCTTTGTATTAAAATATTTTTGTCTCAAACTCCTTTTGTCTTAAATATAAAGTTTTGTCTTAAACTATTTTTGTCTAAAATACAAAGTTTTGTCTTAAAATATTTTTGTCTTAAATTGTTTTTGTCTTAAAATATTTTCATCTCAAATTGTTTTTGTCTTAAATATAAAGTTTTATCTCAAACTACTTTTATCTCATACTACTTTTGTCTTAAATTTTATATTTAAGACAATTCAATTAATATTAAATTTTAATATAAAATAACTAAAATGAAAAGTGACTTTTTAAGACAAAAAAATTATTTTGTCTTAAACAAATGTCTTAAAATGCCCTTGTTGTAGTAGTGTGTGACTGCAACTGATCATACATTAAACTCGCTGAAAGCAACTTATGCTTTCGAAGGCCATTATCCAAGTCTTCATGTGAAAGACTTCGGAGGGGTTACACACGGAGGTGACTGCCACCAAAGAAAAGAGGTAAGTGGATGAATTGCATTGCAATCTATGAGTTATACGAAATTCTGGCTTTCCTTGGCTTCAGGGGATGTGGTGTGGATGCAGTTTACTCTGGATTATCCACGTGAATATCTCACTAAAATGAGTGGATATATGGGTTTGGCCCCACCCCCCAATAAACCGAACGACCGCTACTTCGTGGTAAAGTCTTTGACATTTCAGACTAATCAAAGGACACTTGGACCATTTGGGCCACAGGAAGGAGCTCCTTTTGAGACTGAAGTTGATGGCGTGATTATGGGGTTCTTTGGATCGAGTTCCAGTCTCCTTGACTTAGTTGGTGCATATATGCTGGTGGACTGAAGTCCAAAATAGAGTCGTAGTCTAGTGAGTATACATTTGGTCTTCGCAAAATTATAGAAATTTCAGCATGATTTTTGAAAATCTGAATTATAAATGTTAAGTTTTTAAGGTTTTGAGTATTTCGAAATATTTTGATGGTACTAAATTTATTTTTACTTTAAAAAACAAGGTATTATTTATGGAGGCTGAGGAATTGTATGGACAGCCAAAAGTGACTGAAATGTGACAAAAAAAATCAATAAATTTTGTAGTAACAGTTTAAATCATGTTTTTAAAGGTGGAAATAGATTCAACACCATCAAAAACTTTTAGAACACCCAAAATCTTGAAGTTTAACAACTGTAACATGTATTTACAAAAATCCCAAATGAATTTAAAATCTTGCCAAAATTTTCATAATTTTCAAGATAAAAAAAACTATGATTAGATTACTGCAAAAACAAATTCAAACACACCTAATATTAAATTTATTGTCATATTTGACCAAAAATTTCATCATCTTTTTTTTTTATAAATAAGTTTAATCTATTGATAATCAGTAACCGATATGTACATCAGGAGTAAACCAGAACAAGGCCTGAGTAGGCCTGTAGAGCAGAAAGTCAAAAAACTTGGCACTGCCCGTAGAGGGAAACCAGTGCAACTCAAGTTCCATCAAAAAAATCCACACAGGGGCAATGTTTGAGTCTAGAACCATACAGTGACAAATTGCAAACTTAAAACAGTGCCATAGCAAAAAAACAACAAAAACCTGGGCTGAGCATGATCACTCTTCCGGTTCCACTTCCTCGATTCTGCACCCAAACTCATCAGGTTCCCCATCAGAATTGTAGAGGTCCGCAGTTGAGTGAATGATCTTGTTAGCATCTGGGGTGCGCAGCCCGTCGCCCGGAAGTTGCTGGTGCGTATCGTTTGCATTACCCTGGTCTTGAATTGCATTCTGCTGCTCTTCCTGTATCATCTCGATATCCATATTCAAGCCAGTGCTCTGTCCATCTACAGCCTCGGTGCTGGCTCTGTTCCGTGCGGGCACTTCTTCATCCTGCTGCCCATCAAGACTACCCCGCTCTTCATTAATCTGCACCCCAAGACCAGCCCTCCCATCATCATGTGGTGACTCTCGGAAAACCATGGTGACAGTGGCTGTAATACATGGTCGATTCAAAGCACTTTGAAACAAAAAATGCCGGGTTTGAGAGTGAGCTGGAGCATGCTGGCCGATGGTGTTCCAGCTCTCAGACCTTAGAATACGCCCACGAGCAACGTGAGAAGTGCTGTCTGAACCAGTAAAATCCGCAGCCGAGGTACTAGAAGACGGGGAGGAGCGCCTGTAAGCCCTTCTTGAAGGACCCCTACGGCATCTCATTCTGTGCCTTAAACGTGGCATACTGTCAACCGTAGCAGAAAAGCTTGGGGAATGCTGAGAACCAAGCTGAGCGTTGGTGGAGTGAGAGCGCGTGGGAGCTATGGGGATGCTGAGCAGGTGCTCAAGCCAAATCCCGGACTGATGCATACAGTTACCTGCAATGGAGAAGTGAACATTGTCGCCCAGGACAATGCAACCATGAAGGTTGGTGCGCTTGCCAGTGACGGTTCGCTCGGAGGAGAGCCTCACGGTGGGTGAACAATACACAGCAGAAGGCCGAGGGAAGCTGCTATTAGCATGCTCGCTCTCCATTCTTCAATCAAATGCCTCGAAGCTGTTGCCGTCCCAGCAGAATAACTGCGCCATGGATGGAGTAATGACCATATCTTTGTTACCCTGTATAGAATTCTCTCGAATTGCGGTAGGAGAATTGTGAATCGCGCTCATTAAGTTTCGACTTAAATGTCTCACGCCTGAGTACAGTCGCCAGACGTTTGCCATGCGAGGAGGCCAGCTGCAAACCTTAATGCCGCCTGGCTCCCACTTGGTTCCAATGTTAATCACCCGCATCCGGGTAAAATTTCATCATCTTAACAAAATTGTTACCACACTATTTAAAGTTTTCTTAAGAGTTACACGTCTCTGCTCAGGTACTAAATGATAAAAAATGTTGATTAAGTTTAACTTACTTGGATGTTTAGGGATGCCATACACTTTGTCTTTTATATGTTGATGCGCTGAAGCTCAAGGGTAAGTACTAATTAAAAATTATATTATTTTAATTAATATAATTTACATATACTTAATACAATTAAGTAATAATACACAAATGATGTATATCATGATGTATTTGGAAAAAACACAGCCAACATCTTTGCTTCAAAGGCCAAAATATTGGCTAGCTAATTTGGAAAAAAAAACAATTAACATAGAAAAAAATTACTAACTTTTAATGTTTCAAACCAAGGAAGACAAAATTACTAACTTTTAATGTTTCAAACCAAGGAAGACGCAGAATGTGACAACTCAGATGGCCACATGGAGAAGGAAAAAAAAGTACTGCGATGAAAGTGAGCGTGAACGTTGCTGCCATGGATGATCTATATACAAATCAAATACAAAGTCGAGAATGGACACCACGGATGCCATTTTTTTTTTCTTGATGTGTACTCTTTTTCGTTTCAAAAACAGCTAGCAGGCTGGTTGAGCAATGGCTGGATGAGGAGCAAGAAGAAAACGAAGGCAAGTGGAGCTTAGCGAGGTTAAAAGACGTCACAGTGGAGAAGGGGAGTAAGAAATAAACTTAAAAGAATGAATGATACGAAGACTTTAAGAGAAAATGTGGATTCGTCCCAGGGGTGGCTGGAAATGTACCGTAAGTTATACGGGATTGATCAGCAATACAGTTGCCTCTCGGTTGAAGAATTGGTGGCTAGAACTCAGGTGGATATGGACATGTTTATTTTGCTGTTGGTTTATAGAAGTTTATTTTTGAGTATTGTTAGAATTTTAATTTGATTATCAATAATTATTATATATAGACATGTTTATTTTTGTAGTTGGTTTATAGAAGTTTATTTTTAGAGTATTGTTAGAATTTTAATTTGATTATCAATAATTATTATAGAGACATAGATAGTAAGAATTTTTATAAAATATTTTAAAAAAATTTCATAGTAAACACAAATAAATGGTTGAAATTTATCTCTAATTAGTTATGAATTTTTTTAAAAATCAAATTAATAAATTAAAAACGGGTCGTATCAACAAGTGTCATATAAAGTGAGTACATGTGGTATTGATATACCATGGTATTGTAATAAAATTTAGATAAGTGTCATATGAAGTGACTACATGTGGTATTAGTACACCATGGTATTGTAACAAAATCTAGATTAAGGATCTCCATGATAAGGACAAGGAAATCTTTATGGTTATAAAGGAAAAAATATTTGATATGTTATGTGATTTAATTGAATATTTAACTTACAAATATGAATTATTTTATTTAAAAGAAATTATAGGTTTGGAAAATTGTTTGGATAAAAAAAATGGTTTTTTTATAACCTACGCAGACTCTTCAAGCTTTTCGCACTCTTCCTTTCATAGTGATATATGATTATGCACCATAACAATGTCACAATAACTCTAAACCACCATCAACATGTGAAAAAACTACCATTAATACTTAATGAAAATGAGAATCTTGAAATGATCATTGAGATGAAGAGAAAAAATTGAGATGAATCATGGAAAAAAAGAGAGGCCATGATGGGTATGCCTATGAGCCCACCCATTTTAATAAATTTTATTTATATTCCATGTGTTGTCAAAAAGAAATGTCAAAGAGTTTCTTAATGGAGATGTGTCTTCTTACTAGAAGAAATCAGTGGAGGAAGAAATGAAAGTCTTGAAACAAAACCGAACATGTATTTGAAAGAGTTGCTTCAAGGAAACGAAACAATCAAATGCAATGGGTGTTCAAGGAGAAGTATAATGCAATGGGTGTTCAAAGAGAGGTATAATGAAAATAATTATGTACAGTGGTATAAAGATCCTTTTGTAGTTAATGGATACTCTCATATATAAGGTATTAATTATTAAGATCCCTCCTCTCTATCGGCCAAGATAATGAGCTCAAAAGAAAAAAATACCTCAAATAGTGAACTGATTTGGGATAAAAAGGAAGAAAGAAATGGTGTGTTGATTAAAGAGATAATTGTATGGATTAAAAAAATCCCCATAATAAAGTTTGCAAAGATTACGAAGAAAATGAATTACTAAGAAAATGAAAATGGAATGGATAAAACATAAATATAATAATTTATCTCTGCCATCACTATTTTAGGCACTAAATAATAAGAAAAAACCATGACTATAATTTTTTCTGTTAAAGGTTGATGACATATGCAGGTATGTGATTAGAAACACACTTAATAGTAAGAAAAAGGCATGATTATAATTATTTCCGGGCAGAATGATTACATGTACATAGATGTGATTAGAAACAAAATGATAATTAATATTTTTGTATTCAAGGAAGCACATATTATATTATAAATGTGTTATATATTAACCCTAACAGTTCATAATTAAAAACAAAGTGTCAAATAATAATCATTCTCTTGATGGTGGTTGAAGCATTCATGTTTTAGAATAAAAATGCATTATATATTCAACCCAATAGTTCAATTTTGTCAAATAATAATCATTGATCTTGACGGTTGCTAAAGTATTCGAGTTTTATATTATAAATCACTTATATATTCAACCCAACTGTTTTCATAATTAAAAACAATGTGTAAAACAATAATCATTAAACTTGATAGTGGCAGAAGGGCGAGCCTTATTTCCCAGTCCATCGGCCCATAAATGCACCAAGACAGGAAATGGACACTTTAAGATTAAAGCATTACATCATTCTACGGTAGGCATTTCCTGCCTCGGCGCATTTATGGGTTGATGGACTGGGAAAGAAGGCTCGCCGTGGCAAAAACATTTGAATTGTATCATCTTTGAACAAAAACAAAAAAACAAGCGTAGATTTTTTTCAAAATATAATTATTCAAAGCTAAACAATAACCAATTTCCTGTTGGTTAGAATCGCAACAGGCGGTTCGAAGTTCGAGTAAACCAAATAACCTCACCCACTGTCAACTTGAATTGACTTCATAAACCAAAATACTTGTACCGCATTAAAATTAACTTATTATAATGTGAACCGAACCGAATTGTACTCACAAAATTCCAAATTCTTTCTGCTGAACTTGGTACCATGCGTAATTCACTAAATTTGTGACACTGCTACTTATTCATCACATCAAAGAAATCACCAACCATTTGAAAATATTTGTCTTATTTCAAATCAACCATGAAATAATAACTACATTAAAGAGACGTGTTTCTGATGCATTTTGTTGCATGCTTCTTGAAGTCTCCATCAGAGTGTGGAATATCATACCGATGCTGCCAAGTGTGAGGGCCATAGAGAGCCATGGCACCATAAATATCATCATGGGTAAACTGGCGCTTTATCTTTCTAGGTTGAAGACAAGGAAAAATGATGAAGGCATTGATAGTTGAATGGTGCAACCCAATGAGATGCCCAATCCCGTGGAGCGCCACCGTCTCAAGATCCACGGCGGTTCTGTCATCCATGATGGCCACGCTCACCATCCACAGCTTTCTCCAACTTCGCCAAGTCCCCCATCATCTCGAGCAACAAAATTAGAACTGCAGTAAGACTGAAAATGGTTAATTGACTTCTGTTATTGTGACAGAATGAAGGGAAGAACCAAATTAAGAAAGAAAAACTAGTAATGCACAGATTCTAGCTATGAATAAGTAAAGTCTAGCGATATCGAGATTCCAGCTATGAATAAGCAAAGCCTAGTGATATCAGCATACACATTGTAGGTGTTGAGACTCTAAAGCTTGCAGCGCTCTTCTTGAATATCATCTTCTAGTACCCTTATTGCTCATATTTCTGTCGTTCAATGCAAAAATTCCATCAAATTATCTCCAATCGAATCAGACACAAAAAGTAAGTGAGATCATCAGATTATCTCCAACCGAATTAGAAATAAATATTAAGTGAGATCAATGGAATTCATTTATATGTAAAACAACATATAGTGCTTTATTATATTATCTTTACAAGACATTTGGGATTCGTCACCGTATCAGCGAGAAGAGAACAACAGCAGAGACATTTGAGACACTCAAATATTTTCTTTACTCTTCTTCGAAAGCCACAACCGTCAGTGAGAAGAGAAAAACAGTGGAGACGTGACACATCCAAAGGAGAACGGTTCCTAGTGGCAACTAAAAATCCAACGAACATTTATTCAATTATTTCTATAAATTATTAATAACTGTATTTAATCCAAAGGTATAAATTATTTCAATCATCTAACATCAAAATCAATGGTGCACAATAGTACAAGTGGCATTTGGGGCCAGTTGTTTTCATATAGAGACGCTTTACAACGTAATTAAATTGATCAATTAAAAAAGTGCCATATGAAGTGAGTTATGGTTTTTGGGTATGTGGTATTGATAAGTTGTGGTATTGTCGCAAAACCTAGATTAAGAATCTCCATGGTAAAGTGGAAGTAAATCTCTATGGTTAAGAATCTTGTTCCATGTTTTTTAAAATGTAGATATATTTAACTTATATTAATTCATTTTATAATCTCTATGGTAAAGAGGGAGTAAATATCTATGGTTAAGAATCTTGTTCCATGTTTTTTTAAATGTACATATATTTAACTTATATTAATTCATTTTATAATTAACAAAATTAAAATAAATTAATAATTTAGTTATTTTTTATGATTTTTTTTTTTACAACCTAAAATGTAATCAATTTTCATGTGGAACTCTATTAATTTAGCATTGAGCAATGAAAATTATAATGTTTTACTTTAAAAACAAATATTTGTGTTTCAATATTATTGAAAAAAATATTTTTTAAACATTTGATTGCTCCATAACTTGAAAGTCTTATTGGAACCTATGCACAATACAATATTATGTGATAAATCCTTATATTTTTCTACCATAATGTTTGAACGTGTATGACATGATTTTTAGATATTTGCGCAATTATTTTTCATTGTTAAGCTTCATAAGAAAACCACCTCAAATTAAAATCCTCGAAAATAGTCCATACTCATGTGAATTTCATATTACCATTACCGATTGTCCCCCATAATTTAAGCAAGTATTTGCATAAAAAATAGATAGGAACAAGATGTGAATAAATATACTTACTAGAGGTTACTTCCCATTATTTATGTTTTCTTCAACACTTTAACAAGTAGGAGTAAAAGTGTAAATGTGAAGACTTACTAACATTTACTACCCCTTTCTCTTTAGTAGACGATTGATTTTTCCACTTCATACATCAATTTGCAATTTTTTTGAAATCATAATTTCCACTTTAGTGGACTACACTATAACACTTGTTATGAATTGATGCCTATCCATGTTTCCCAACAATTTAACTTTTATGGTTAATATTCTCACCTAAGGTGATCTAAATCTAAATTTAAATTTAAGGAGAACATTTGGTGATATAAGAATTTAAAAAGAAATGGATATATCAAGATGCAATGATTAACCATAATCTAAAATGTCAACAATGACTTAAAAAAAAAAATCAAGTTTATATTATGAGGAAAAATACTCATGAATTATGTAATGAAATAATAAGTGAAACCAATGCTATGTGGTAGCTAGTAACCGCCACTTAGTTTAAGTATAGCTAAATTAAAGTTAAAAAAAAAAAAAAATTGTTGATGGATAGATGGATAAACTGGGAACAATACTATTTTTTGTAACGCTTTAAAATTTCAATGAATTATGATGTGAGGCCATGAGGATATATTTTTTGTAAAAAGTGAAAAGATAGAAAAAACAATATTTTTTATTTTTATTTTTTGTAATTCAAAATTCTATTCATATGGTAAAAAATATGTACATCTAGAGTAACAAAGAGCAGGTAGTCTCACCCCGACCGGGTTTATTGACCATTGTTTTCAACATGTGACAAAAATACAAAAAGGAAGCAAAGGAAAATGTCCATAAACGAGAGGGCCAAAGACACCAAAAGACAAACAACACTTAAAAAATACTTGATAGTATGCTAGTCATCTGACGTGATGGAAGTTGGGTTATTTTGAGCAGTTTTGGGAGGAGAAAGAGGACAAAAATTACACTCGACGTTCCCTTCAAATTGTTCTAGCCAAGTCTCCAGCTTTTCCACATTTTTCTGTAAGATGGTTTTGGCCCGATCCAACAAATATTGGATTATTTCATGACAATTATCTAGACAACAATGTTGAATTACTTGCAGGTTGCGAGCTGAATGTCGACCACACCCCCAACTCATCTTTCCACCACACTACACACCATCATGTCAGTGAGGTTGTTGAGACCTCCCACCCCTACTGGATGCCTGCTTGTTGTTTCCACATCTGCCACGTGTTCCAACACCCAAGAGAGCGACCAACAGTCTTTCCACCCCGGCGCGTCTCGGTTGCCACCATTCCCATCTCCTCTAAAGAAGCCAACCCCTCCTGGTCCCTGTGACTTGCTGGGCTTGGTTTGGTAGGGGTACGAGCGCCCACGCCAAGAGGAAGGCCACATGTTGACAACCCAAGAGAGTCAAAGCCACCAACAATATTCAGGGCTCGACCCATTGAAACTCTCCCAGACCTTTGCACCCAAAGAAAATACCTCCCTTCACCCAAAATTCTCTACATACAGCCACATTCAACACCCCAACTACCGTCCTGCCACCAATGATCACCCCGCCAATAACACGAGCAAATTGAGAGGGAGTAGGCGGGTGAAGCTCGCCCTAGGCCGACGCTCCCCAAGGGGCCTCATGCAACCCACACCAAAATTCTGACACATAAACCTTTTGGAAGACGAATCCTCTATCTCTACCACACATATAGAAACACCCACTAAGACACAAGACACACCAATTCTAATACCAAACACATGAAACAAAGTATCCCATGCACAACCATTGCCACCCCTAACAACACCACCATCTATATCACCTCCAAAAGACTCCAAGAATCCAACTATTTAAGTATTTTAATTATGCATAGTATTTATTACCTTTAGAGATATCATTATCAATGAGCTTCAATGTTTATTTGTTATTTATTGGTAGCAATTTTTGACCATCGACTTCATCATGAAGAACAATAAATAAAAAATTTAATGTAACTCGCAATAATTGGTAAAGGAAATAGCTATATACACAAAGGTGGCTCTAATAACACTTTTTATTTGAGAAGTGAAATTATCTTTTTCCTACAATTATTTTTGGTCCAATATGACTCACAATCAATGTGTGTTGAAGTGATTGTAAAGATGAGGTGATGGTAAAGATGGTTCGCAAAGATTTGATTGATGAATATATGGTACTAGTAGTAGATGAACACATAGTATTGGTAGCAGTTGGTTCCATCTGCCATTGTGGTGGAGAAAGATGCCATGGAGTGCAAATTAATAAAGAAATAATTCTAGAGGTGGGTTGGGAGGTCTTCCCTTTGAAAACTTACTATAATATGTAAGACAATCAAACTAAAACCCAAATTCAATTTTATATTAAAATGATTTGAAAGAATGATGTACACAATGTACATATAAATACATAATGAAACCATTGATTTAGTTTCTAGGTCTTATTGGACTCTAATAACCACCAACCATAACAGAAACTAACCCAACCTTAATCCTGAGGTTTGGTTGTCTAACATTCCTCCCTTAATCCAAAGGTATGTATCGTAGTCCAAAAAGAGGGCTCAAAATGCAAAAATGCATCTCATCCAAGAGCTAAATCTCTCTAAGAAATGGTTTTCAAGGATAACCACAAACCAAAGATGGCAGTTTTTAAGAGAAAAACACAAAGGATACCCACATATGGAACCTTCATATAAGTTTTCATATCAATAAAAAATTCCATCTCTATAACCTTCAATATAGTTCCTCGAACAGTTCTGAATTTGGAAGTGCTCGTTCACAAACAACTCATTTAGCAGAACTTGAAGTATCTCTGGCTCTAATTGGTATAGGTTGTGGCTAAGGATCACTTGTGGATCTCTCACTTAGCCTCACTTGACAAATATTCGAACCTGTAGAAAACGATCAACAATTCCTCCCTTGTTGGATACAAGGTGAGAAGATGAAGTATTCTTCATCATTGCAAGGCTGGTCAACACTCTCGAACATATCTTGTGGTATGAATTGTAAATATTCTTGGTTGTTTTCGACCAATCCCAAGAAGCAATCCATTTGAAATTTATTTTCTCTCTTGCAATAATCTTCTTTCTAGAACATTTGTTTGAATGATGATTGCGCTTTCCACAATCTTCACTTGAATGAAGATCAAAACATTGATATTTCACATTCCAACTCTATTACACTATTGACACCACTCAATTTGTTCTAGAACAACACCATCCAAAAATCCAGCATTATAAAATTGCATAGGTTTAGAAAGACGAGGAAGATGAAAATATATATCAAAGACATCTTTGTTATATCCCAAACCAATTGTGTATTTGTTACATGTAATTTCTTCCCACGGTCTTACAAAGTTCTTGGGAACGACAAGCTTCTCATCTGGACTTTTGGTTACATCCAAATTCTCTTAAAATGGATTCATTACTCTTCGACTGTTATTTGAAATTAGGCATTAGGGGAATTTTGAAGTCTAAAATGGGCCTCCTAAGGAAATAATAAAATAATATCTAAACCAATAAAATAATATTTAAATATTTGGACTTCACTTTTTGCACCAAAATCCATGTAACCATGATTAAATTCAATTCAAAAATTGTACCAAAATAAAATTAATCAAAAAATTGTATTGATGTGACTATAAATAATAACGATTTTTTCAAGAAAAATTCATTATCATTGCACACAATGCATTTTTCATTTATACTTAAACAACTTCAAATAAAATATAAATATAAATCCATAAATTCTTAGTTATAGAAGATACTATTAATTAAAATTTATATTATTTAAATTATATAATAACATATAATTAATATACTATATAAAAACAATACACTACAATATATTATATTATATTACATACACTACAATATATTACATTATATTATATGTAATATATTGTTTATGTATGAATTTTATATATTGATTTGATTTGATTTATAACATAAAAAGAAACAATATATAATATAAAAAGGAATATAATATATATTCTATAACATTTAGATTATTTCTCATAATATTGTATATACTAATATATAATATTAATATAATCATAATGAAATGAATTAAGTTTTATTTAAAATTAAAGAAAAAAATTATTGAGATAAATTTAATATTTTTTTCCTCAAACTCTATTGAACTTAATATATCTTTTTTCAACATACAAAACTAATATACCCTTTTTCATCCTACAAAACTAAAATATATATTTTCTTTTTTTTAATATGTTTGTATTGCTATTAATATAATAATGATATTATTTATAGATTTGATTTATCCTAAAATTAAAAGGTTACATTTTTATTTGTTTTGATGTCATATATCTAATATATATGTATTGATATTAACTTATAATTTATTTGAAATTGTAATATTAAATCAAATGAGATGAATATATAATTTAAAAATAAATATTTGAAAATATACAAATATAATATTTATTGAAAAATATGTAAATACATGAAGACTGTGTAAGGATATGTATTGTTTCTTTCAAAAAATATGAAATGAAAATAATAATATTTTATTCAAAAAGTGTGAAATGACATTTATTATGAGTACTTTATTTTATGACTTTAAAAGTGCTTAGAGCACTACCATGGTTAACCATAAGTTTTTATCCACCATTGAGAATGTGACAAGTAAGTACCTTTAACTCAAGCAATACCTCAACCATTAGGGATGATGTCATCCCCTAAAATGTGATTGGTTCTCATTAAGTGAATTTTGATTGTACATTTTACTTAGGAGGCCCATTTTAGACCTCAAATTTCCCCTAATGATTGTCTCTCTGTACTTAAGACTCAAATTTGAGAAATTCAACTGTCTCCAATGCATCATGTAAAAAAATTCTAATATGACATTTATAGTATCATCAACAGTGGAAATAATGAGATTGTTTAATAATTCTAACACATTTTTAATTTGACCCATCTTAATCAATCTCGGGTGTCGGGTTCAATAAAAAATGAACCATTTTTACAAAGAAATATGAAAACAAAGATTCATAAGATAATAGATAGGGACATGCTCAAATAAAAGTGAATTTTTTTTAATCACAATGTCCTCTTCTTTCTTCCAAACAAATGTAGCGAGTGCCACAACCTTTAACTTTTCTCCATGACTCTTTCCAGCCAACAGTTTCAAAATCTAATTCGACATCAAAGTACATAATTACCTCATTTCTCCAAGTTTAACATAGTCCGCCTCTCACTGGTTTCCAATTCTATTGCAATGACTTCAAATGACTTCTATTTAAATGACCGTAATCAACATCCCAACTTTACGTCTATGAAGTGCTCCACTCCACAACAGATCAAATCAATATTCAACAATTTCACAACACTCCACAACAAAAATCTTGTAAATATTTTTCAGGATGACAACTATGTAAATTGCAAAGAAATTAGTTTGAAACACAAGTTTCCACAAAACTCTTCAATTCGATACTTCCTCATAAACCATTTCTTCCAAAGTTTTCTCTTGCACTGAATTAAAAAAAAATATGCCACTGAAATCATACTTTTAATATATTTATAGACACCAAATAAATCGAATAAATGATGAAGTAAATAACCACTGCAAAATAGCAGTAATGTATGTCATAGTACCTGTGTTGAGCATATGACTGGCCTTCATCTCTGTTTTCTCCAAATTATAATGTCGCAGACTCCAAATTACAATGTTTAACATTCCACAATCCTTCAAATAAATTTCTGTCAGTGAGAGCACTTAACTATAAATTCAATTGGAACATAATTAATTCAATTCAAACATGATTGATACCTGCTACAACAACTACACTCAAAATTAAATCTATTCACTCACTCACACAATGCAACACATAATCACATAGTTAAAAAATTCTCTACGCCTTCCTAAGCTCCACTCGGCTACAGAACTTGACATCAACAAGTAAATAGATAAACATGGGCTCACATAGACACTATTGCTCCTTCGGTCACATGATACAGAAATCAGGGGCATAGATCTTCGAGTGCAACGACAGGAGAACTCAAGGCCGTCGGATCAATCTCAATCTCTTTGGACCTCCTTGGAAGACAGTTCAAATATATTCTAATCCATAAACTACTGCATCAAAAATATTCAAAGGAAGTGGTCAATGGACATTCCTTCCGCTATCACTATTCTGAACGAGCCTCTTGTCGCAGTATTTTACGTAGGAAGAGGTGGAGAAATGACCGTATACCCCCTTGCAACAATGTTATTTGGTAATTGAAACTCTAAAGGGGAGGATCTCCTTACGAAGTTCCCGAAATCCAGAATGCCAAGTATATTGGAAACCTATTGGGGGAGACCAATAAGTACACTTCCCCAGCAGATTCATTCATTATAAAGGAAGGGATGACTTTAGTGAGAGCTAGAGTTCTCATTTGTTATCGTAATTCACATACCCATTTCTCTTTTATGTCATGGGCAATATCGACTTCAAACAATGCCTCCTTTGGTGCTACATCAATGCATCCAACTTGTTCAACTAAGCATCGAAAATTCTTGTCACGTAAACTCAAATGCATTCGACCCCTTCAACATCAACTTTAAGACTAGTAATCTGATAAATAGGAACAGGTTCTAATGAAATGTGTAACGAATTTCAAATAGACATGAAAAATGAGCAAATATCAACCACGACTTTCACGCAACACTGAAACACACTCGTAGGAATAGAGGTACGTATTAGAAATTTGATCTGGTTTCCTCGGGACTCAAACCCAGAGCTCGTTGTATGGAGTGTCTTCATCTTTCCAGTCAACAAATAAATTTACTTTGTAGGTGATTACTCTCGATGCTCCAGAATCTATGTCAATCAAAATACAATTTTTTTTAAATCCTCCTCGGTCCTTGATAGCCACAACAATCAGGTTCTCGATAATCCAACAAATACAAAAATAAAAATCAGTGTTACAATCAAATCACCCATGAATACATTGAATTCCCAGAATGGCCAAAAAAGTAGTGGCTCAAGTTAATCTAGAGACGAATAAACCTTCACTCTGATACCTTTGTAAGACAATAAAACTGGAAACCAAATTCAACTGTATATTAAAATTATTTCAAAGAATGACATACACAATGTACATATAAATACATAGTGAAATTGTTGATTCTATTTCTGGGTCTTCTTGGATTATAATAACCACTCACCATAACACAAAATAATCCAAATTTATTATCAAAAATTAGATCTAACATAGTGAGTAGGGTATACATAAATGTTATATTTGAAAAAAAATGAAAAATAAAAACAAATATTTAAAAATAAAAAAAATAAAAAATCAAAATTTACCTCACAAGATTTTGAATATTGAATTCTAAATAAATAATGGAGTGTCAAAACTATATGCAAAATGAAAAACCTAACAAATATATTAACCATATTAAATATTCAACGTTCAATCTTAAAAATAAATAATCATTGTCTATAATTAGAATATCTATTTATGTTAATTATAAAGTATTCAACTTTCAACCCTAAAAATCAATAATCTCTCTCCAATTACAACATTATATTAATTGTAAATTAATAAATAATTTTATATCAACTTAAAAAATAAATAAATAAAAAATAATTCTTATTATAATATTATGTTTTGAAGTGGTTTATGATTTCTCTTAAAATATATGGTTCATTTAATTAAAGTGTTGAATAATAATATTAAAAAAAATGTTAATAATTTCTTTTTTTAGCCGAGATAATTAAGAAAATATTAAAATATTAAATTTTTTTTGTCTTTTACTATCATCTTTATTTATATTACAAATACATAAATATTTTTAGAATTTGATGAATAAGAGAGAAATCAAAGATTTGTAAATCATAAGATCCTTATGTCGATTGACTTGATAAGAGATTTCAAGAATATCCTAAAATTTGAGAGTAAAGATAAATTACATTGTTTCCAAAATATACAATAAATTAAATGATTTCCAAAATATACCATTAACTCAAAGTTACTCTTCCTCTAAATTACATTGTTTCCAAAATATACAATAAATTGCATTATTTCCAAAATATACCATCAACTCAAAGTTACTCTTCCTCTAATATTTCTTATGACAATCAATTTAACCATGGGATACATCAAAGCTAACAGTATAACTGCTTCAATATGACAAACTCAAGCAATGAGATAACAAACAACACAGTGTGGCTTGCCTGGGTTAAATCTCCATACTCGTTTCATTTGTTGAAAAATAATCGACGTGGGTTAAATCTCCATATTCCTTTTGTTTGTTGGAGACGTCAAAGGTGTCGGTCATATGATGTTGGATGTTGGATCTCACATGGTGATGTGGTCATAATATGTTGGGTCACTATCACACAGTGACCTGTACAGCTGGTTTCGTGAACATGTACATGATGGAAGTGATGACTTAACAAACAATACAACCTGCATTACCTGGCTTAAATATCAATTATCTATTTGGGTCGGTGTAAAAAAAAATGTTAAAAATGCAACTGACCACTTTAAAGGTGTGCACTGGTCACATGAAATTTGATCGCTCAAGAAAAATTGAAGGTGGAACATATAAGTTTCCCCTATTGAATTTAATTTCCATTCAATGAAAATACTGACAGATTAAAAGCAGAAAGTTGCGCTGGATTGAATTTAGTATTTGTTCAATGAAAAAAATGGGAGGATCAAGGCAGGTGCCCAGGAATATAAAGGTATCTATAAGTGGTTGTAACTTGGAATAAAGTGGTAGCAACATTGTGGTGGAAATCTTTGAGTGCATCAAGTGCTTGTGTGCAGAGTGTAGGGGAGCACAACAAAAGTTAGTTCCCCATATCTAACCAAGTGACTGAGTTTATAAACATGTAATGCATTTTTTTATGGAACAATAATGTAATGTGTTTCCTCTAGTGACTTTTTCAATGTGTGTGTTATGTAATTTCATATTTTTAGTTTTAATTAAACTTTAAACATATTCTACCTTGGTCGATTTGAAGTATCATATCCACGACGAAGAACTACTATGGCTCTCCATCTCATGGTAATGACATGGGCGGAAAAAGTGGGATGATGGCATATTTTCAGGTGTTAGAAAGATTGTCATGACTACAACTGATCCGACATTAAACTCACTAAAAGTGACTTATGCTTTGGAAGGCCATGATCCAAGTGTTCGTATGAAATACTTCGGAGGGGTTACACATGGAGGAGATGACCACTTTGCAAACTATGAGTCATACAAAATTGTGGTTTTCTTTGGCTTGAGGACATGTGGGTGTGTATGCAGTTTACTTTGGATTATCCACTCAAATTCCTCCATAAAATGAGTGGATATATGGGTTTGGCCTCACCCCCCAATAAGTTGGACGACCAATACTTTGTGGTGAAGTCTTTGACTTTTCACACCAATCAAAGGACACTCGGACCATGCGAGCCACAAGAAGGAACTCCTTTTGAGACTAAAGTGGATGTCATTGGATTGTGGGGTTATTTGGAATGACTGAAACTCTACTTCACTTAGTTGGCACATATGTGTTGGTGGACTGAAGTCCAAAATAAAGCCTTAGTCTAGTGAGCCCACAATTTGGCTTGTAATACCATGGAAACTTTGCATGATTTTGAGAAAATTTGGCATAAGTTTTTGTAAATTGTTGTTACAATTGTAAAGTTTCAGGATCAATATTTTGGGTACCTCGGAGTAAGGGTTCTTATAGTGTTGAATCCATTTATATATTAAAACAAAAACAAAAAAAAATAGACCAAAAATTTATTGTATATTTATAACAAAAATATTACACTATGAAAATGATTGTTGTCTTTTTATTCATTAAATAAATAGTTTAAGGTTTTCTTAAGAGTTACACGTCCCTTTGTAGGTACTCAAAAGATAAAATATGCTCATTAGGATTAACCACTGGATTTTAAGGTGATCCATACACTTTGTACGTGTAATAGACTCGGGCTAAAAGTTCTTGTAATAAAATTTAATAAAGGGAAAAAAACAAAACCACGGTTAAGAGACACTTATTCCAAGCTGAATGTTGGGAAAAATATCCTAGTGGGCATTATTGGATATGTGTTTATGGCTAAGGAAACTTGGAAAAGGAAATGGAAAATGCATTAAAGAGGAAAAAGGTGTTTTTGGCACATTTATTTATGAAAATAAAGGAAATTTGGACAAAAGAGAGGTGAAAGGTCAGAGGTTTCATGTGAAGATGAAAATGAAAGAAAATAATGGAAAATAAAGAAAATAGAGGCCTTATCAATAAAAAGGTTGTTGAGGATCAGTTGTTACCTTTTGTCAGCTTAGTTTTGGAGCTCTCTCATTATTATCTCTCTCTCTCACACTCTTATATACTTAGATTTTTCTTGGAGAAATTCAACAATGTGCTAAGGAGGAGGAAATAAAGGATCAGGCAAGGAAGAGTAGGATATAGTAGCTTCAACAGGAATATTTGCAGGTAACATATTGCATGTGTGATTTCCTAGCTGGTTTGGACATGCATGGCTTATGCATGTTGGTATTTGGTTATCTTGTTGTCAATGGCATGGTTTTGCCGGGTTTTGACAGTGGTTTTCAGCCTTCCCTTGCCTTTTTCCAGATTCCATTTTGTGTTGGAATTTTGATCTTGGTTTTGAGCTTTGGATTTGTCGGATGGATTTTGGAATCTGAGGCGGAGGTGGTCTCAAGGTTAATTCCCAAAGGCCTAGGAATCACTTGACTGTTTTGGTGAGATACACGATAAAGCCTAAGGGAGGTGCCTCGGTTTAGGGCCTAGTGATCCGAGATTGGATTGCGGTAAATCCCAATAGACAAGGATACATAAAATTCCTCAAGGATAGTGATGGATTTTGGATGATATTTCCAAGTTCTTCTCGGTTTTGTGATCATATCACCAGTTTGGTGTGATCATGGTATGGTGAGGGTGGAGGTGGTTTAGCCTCTGGATTCCCTTGGTTGTGTTTTGGATTTGTTTATCCATGAGATCCCACATTCATGCTTGGAATATGGCACATGGGTGACTAGATAAAGAGATATTTGGCTCAGCTATGTCTATGGTCAGGTGGAATGTGGAAGTCCCGAACCTGGTTGGTATTTGCCTATGTTTAATGGAAGCTAAGTTCTCTTGATTTTGTACTCAATAATATGTGGATTTAATGGTTATTGTCTCATTGTTATTTCCATGGTTTTATGTTGATTATAAGCATGATTAAATGACTGGTTCATGTCATGGTTATTTCATGTATTTACTTGTAATTGTTAAAATGATGGATGCAAGACCTAATTGATGTCATATCTGGTTAGCAAAGAGGGTGATGACCCTTCTTGTAATTTTTCACAAGTTCCTTCAGTCATTCATGATACGTCTTGTATCTTAGACCTATAGATTTCAGTCATGCCAAGTGTTTGAAAAAATGTCAGTCCCGGTTGGGGATGGTCAGGCCTAGTCTTGGAGTCGGTTTTTGGTTATCTAGCATTGTCCTAGTGTGTTTAATGATTCCTGAAAGCTACAGGAAGTTTCGAGTAGTGTCCAAGATTCTAGGCTTAAAAAGTTCCTTAAATCCCACGAACACAAGCACATTTTTGGGAAATTTAGTCCATGGACGCAAACATGCAGGCCTATGCATGTGCCTAGAACCTGTGAGACACATTAATGCAAGCTTGTGCATGTGTCTAGGGGGTTTTATTCATGAAATCTCAGTGGGACCCAACGATAGGCCAGGTCGATGACTAGGATAACCTCTAGGGGTCCTGTAGCAGGTGGTATAGGTCTTTGTTATGGTTTTCTGCTTCAATTCCACTTCCTTAAATTCACCAAGGAGGTTGAGCCTGCCTTAACTACCCCTCATCTCATCTTTAACCTAGTTGGTCAGTTACTTGAGTAGGTGTGAGGGGAGGTGGACGTTACAGGTGGTATCAGAGCGTGGTTGTGCTCTCCTTTGGAAAAATTTAATGTTTTCAAGATTGCCATCATCATGTATTCATGTCGTTCATGTGTGTTTCTCATGTTATGGTATATGTACTTGTTGCATTGCATGGTGTTGGTCATGGTGGTAGAGGTGTCGCCATGGAAGGGTTGATGGTTTTGTTTTCAATGTGTTGTCATGAGCATATGACTGGTTATACATGTCAGGTGGGTACATGTGGTCAAGCTTGCATTGGTATGATTGAAGTGTCATGTATAAGGTCATGATGTGTAGTTGATATGGTCATGCCTTGATGACTGGACTCTATTTAGAATGATGCTTATGCACTGATATACCATGTGTTACAATTCTATATCCCATCATGATTATGTTTATACATGTATTATGCTGATTGGTTGATTTTGCAGATGAGATATCCTCCCTGAATTATGCTAAGGTACATTGGTTTATTGTGGTTTGGTTTATGCTGACATGAGATGCCTTGTAGGAACAAATAAAAGATGGCTAGGAAGATGGTAGACTACAAGGATTCTCCTTATGAATCTGATAAGCAACATGGTCTTGGTCACTCATCTGATTTAAGCAGATACACTGAGAATTTTGAAGGAAGAGATAAGGAGTTGTAAGGCGTATAATGACGGGATCATACATGCACAAGAAAAAAAAGCTGAAGTGAATGTGACAATCCTTCAAAGTTTTTCAGATTTGCAACGACAAGGGCCACTCTGGATTAGTTATGGACAAGAGGATGGAACTAATGGTGCAGATGGCAGTAGGTCTCCTGGTGGTTACAGGTCGAGTAGAGATGACATGATCAGAGATGGTAGATTCTTGGACACTCTGGATAGGAGATGTGACAAACATAGGTACCATTATAGTTCTGGTTCGGATAGGAATCATGATTGTCATCGTTATCATACTTAAAAGAGGAGTGACATGGGGTATTTTCCATATGATTTTACGAAAGAAAAGCCACCTATCTTTGATGGAGAGATGAAGAAAGAATATGATGCATAGGCATGGTTGCTTGCTATCAGGAAATTCTTCAAATTACATGACTATTCAAAAAACATGAGAGCCAGAATAGCCACATTCGGTCTCAAAGGTAAAGTGTACATTTCATGGGAAGATGTGAAGAATGGAAAGTGTATTTATGAGGAGGAACTAACTTGGAGTGATTTTGAGAGGTTTTTTCGGAAGAAGCATCTCTTAGAGAGGTACTATGATGCTAGAGATAAGGAGTTTTATGAGTTGTAGATGGGTTCCATGATATATTATGACTAAACTGGTAGGTTTTTGGAGTTTTTGACATATGTGACTTACCTTAAGGAGGAGAAGGCTAAGGTTTATAGATTCATCAATGGGATGCCAGTATCCTACAAAGACTCGATTGAGTTCGATGATCCTAGATCATTGGAGGAGGCCATGAGGGCGGAAACGTGAAGCTGGGTTACACTTTTGTGAGAATCGGGCGCAGAAATTTTTTTTCGGCAATAGTTCGGCCGAACATTATACAAAGTTCGGCCGAACTAAATAATAGTTCGGCCGAACTTTATTAAATAGTTCGGCCGAACTGTTGAGTCCGTTTAGATTGACGGCACAGTAACGGCGAAGCAAACAGAATTTTTGCCGGAGGTTTGGAAAACCGGCAATAGGAGTTCGGCCGAACTTAGTTAAAAGTTCGGCCGAACTATTGTTTTACGCGAAATTTGTCGGGTTACAGATTTCATTATCCGCGCGCGATTTTTCTGCTGTGTTTGTATTATCCGCGCGCGACTTTTCTGCTATGTTTGTATTATCCGCGCGCGATTTTTCTGCTGTGTTTGTATTATCCGCGACGGGTCGAGCTGTGTTTGTATTTGCTGTGTTTGGCGCGCGATTTTTCTGCTGTGGTTGTATTATCCGCGACGGGTCGAGCTGTGTTTGTATTTGCTGTGTTTGTATTATCTGCTGGGTGTGATTGCCGCGACGGGTGGAGGTGCTACTGTGTGTGATTGCCGGATAGGTCGGGCTGCTGCTGGGCGCCATCGGTAAAATCTGTGTGTGATTGCCGCGACGGGTCGAGCTGCTGCTGTGTGTGATTGCCGCGACTGGTCGAGCTGCTGCTGGGCGCCATCGTTAAAATCTGCAGGTATGTTCGTCTGCCAAAAAAACTTTCCTGTTAGGTTTTTAGTATGTTATTCTCTAAAAGGAAATTTCCCTTCCGCCTTAAACTGAAATTTGCCCATAAAACTTCATTGTAGACTTACCGCAAAAAACTTGAACCTTCTCAAGTTTCCTGCCAAGCACACTCACAATGAAGTGTGTTAGTATGCTCCATTCACTCCATCACAGTAACTTTTAACTTGTTGAGAGCGCATAGTTGTTGTCTGTAGCGTGCTATTCATTTGCAAACAAAAAGGAGCGGTTTTCTACGGCTGAATTTTCGAAATACTGTGTGTTTTTTTTAGCATTTAAACTCCAGCAGTTGTGAGGGCTTTCTGCATGGAGAGCTTTTTGCATGTTTTTTATTGTATTTTATTACATTGGAATTGTATGATTGCATACAAAATAATATTTTGAAAAAAAGTCTATTAGTCATCTCTGCTTATGTATTGATGTGTTTTTAAATTTTTTTCTTCATATAGATGTTGAATTAGTGTCAATCTTTCAAATGCTATCTCAGTGGAAGCAGCCGCGGCTTAGATATACTTCAGTGGAAGCAGCCGCGGCTTAGATATGCTATCTCAGTGGAAGCAGCCGCGGCTTAAATATGCTATCTCAGTGGAAGCAGCCGCGGCTCAGTGAAAAATATGTATCTCATGTATTATTATATGACTTGGTTTTTTATTCAATATTAATTTTGATTATTATATAAGTTATGTAATTAAAAAAAAACATTTTAAATTTTTTAATTTTTAATTTTTAAGAGCTTCCTCAAAATTTTGCATGTTGTGATATTTTTCAGTTTTATTTTCTTATATTATTTCTTGGGAAATATTTCATTATGTAGATGTAGTAATATTATATTTCATTCTTCAAAAGTAACCTCTTTCTCTTTAATTCTACCTTTCTCATATACCTCTGAGTGTTTTCCTATAGCAGTCCCTTAACTTTTTCATTCAAAGATTGTATGGTTGTAGTGAATTATTCCTCATTAATGCTTCTTAGTTTCCCAAATATACGAGTTCAAAAAAATTTCATGGGTACACTCCATAAAAAAATTAAAATCGATAGAACCAACTACTTCAATTTTGAGAATCATTATAAGTGAATTCTTCCTACATAAGGACTTGATCCCATTGATGTGGGTGCTCACTTTTCAAGCTTCACAATATGTTTCCCAAACTAATATTGATGAATTTGGTTTTTCCATCCAATTTAGGATGATAGGATGAGATCAAACAAAGCTTAATTCCCATCTTTTTCCACAATGTCTGCCAAAAGTCTCCAACAAGCTGTGTCCTTGTCGGAAAATATACTTTTAGGAAGACCATGGAGTATTAATACCTCCTTAAAAAGTAGATTTGAAATGTGTGTTGATTCATTTATTTTGTTATGAGGTATAAAATGTTCCATATTTGAACATTTTTCAATTATGCAAAATATGCAATCATTTCCTTTTTTATTTCTAGGAAATCCTAAAAGAAATCAATACTTACTACATCCCATGATCTATCAAGTATAGGTAATGGCTGATATAACTCGGTGGTTGGGTGCTTTCCATTTGAATTTTGGTATATTTTACATCTCTTTAAAAACTTCTCATCATTTGTCCTCATTATTGGCCAAAAATAATCAACACTGAGTTGAGAAAATGTTTTGTCACTTCCAAAATTCCCTTCCAATCCTCCATTATGCTTTTCGTGTAGTAAATTGTCTATCAATGAAAATTTTTATATGCATAATTGGTAGCCCTTAAAAAACATCTCTTCTTGAAGCATATATTCCATCCAAGGACTTCAATCCTTGCTTATTAGATTTTGACATGCCTTGTAAAACTCATGAAAATATGCATCATCTTTGTATAGCTTCTTGATATGATAAGATCCTAAGAATTTCACTTGAAAATTTTGAAAAAGTATGCATCTTCTTCTCAAATCATTGGAAATTTTATTAGTAATTCCATTAATATGTTTCAAAAAAAATGTAAATTTATTAATACAATATACCCACTTAGCATGATTTTGATTTCATTTGTCTTGTTTGGTAAATTACATTGCAAGGCATGATTATCAGAATATAAGAAATGTTCCTTAGGAATAAGATAATGCCTTAATTTAGTTAGAGCTTAGATGACTTCATAGAACTCCTTGTCATATGTAGAGCAATTCTTCATCTCTTTGTTCTACTTCTCACTAAAGTAGGCCATTGGTTTCTCATCTTAGCTAAGAACAACCCATATTGAATTTTCATTACAATCACATTTGACTTGAAACACCTTATTGAAATATGAAGAGATAATATAGTCTTCACAATGATCTTCCTTTTCAACAAATTAAAACTTTTTTTAGTTGTTATTGTCCAACTAAAAGCTTGATTTTCCTTCTTGATGGTGTCATCTATTACAAAACATATTCGACTAAAATTTATGATAAACTTCCTATAGAATCTTGAAATTAATTAACAAAGAAATGGAACACTTCAAATATTATGGAAACACAAACATAGAAAAGCTGAATGTGTATCCTAGGATAATTCATCTAGGATAATTTTCTTTGTGATTGCTTTTGAAATATTTACGTTGTCTTGTAGATTTGAATAAAAATTTGTGCCAGACCTTACACCAACCTCATATGTTGATGATTCCTCTTCCACCATTTATTATGTCACGAACTCGGTTAATTAGTATTTGGCATGCCCTTGAGTGCTCTATGTTAAAGACACTCATCTCATCTATATGTGTCCTTTACTCATCAAATACCATCATCATTGCATGCATCAAGTGACATATCCCCCTCATCAAGATCCCAATCCGCCTAATTTTGGATGCTCCTCATACACTAAGTACCTTGACCATGTCAATGGAATGCCCAACTCCTAGCATGGTTCCCACCACACCAACACAACTATTGGAGATTCAAACGACCTCACCACTTAGAAAATGATACGAAATTATGTCACCCCCTTGTACTAGAACAATACATAGAAAGAATAACATAATTAATAGAAGAGATAAAAATATGAATTAGAGAAAGGCATGGATCACATATTAAAGGAAATGTAAGCCAACCTAGAAAGAAACCAACTCTTCGCTCCCACTTCAAATAATTTTTAAGAGTAAATAATGAAAACAACAAATTGATCTATGTACTAGATGTACAACATTCAACCATACCTATATAAAGAGTGTACAATGAAATTAATGTTGGTTTACTTCAACACTTGGAAAATATCTTGTTTCTATCCCATTTGTGGAAGTTATGCAAATATGAAATAAAGATATGAGGTTATGAAGTTCTTAAATTTGATGAAGTCTAGATGACCCTACTTTTGAGGATTATCCTATAGAGTTATAAAAGATGAATCAAGGGAATAAAAATGTAATTCATAAACATTTTCATATATTCCTACTAATAAATAAAATATTATTACACAACTATTTTCTAGATTTAGGAGAAACAACTGATGTAATTAGATCAGTGATTTCATGTGTTAGGGTTGTGGATTCAGGCATTGAAACAACACCATTATATTTCAAATTTAAAAATGATGGTTTGAGTCCTAGGTAGCTTAGAATCCTACTTGTTTTAAAAATGAGGGTGCACTCCCATTTGATTTTCACGGATAGGTTGTAATCATGAGGCTCTCGCTCAAGAGTGGACCTTCGTAAAATCTTGTGACGTCTTGTCACAAACAAAACCATCAAATTGAAAACACATCATTTTTCTCCTTCAAAGAAAAAAAAAATTCAGATCATGTGAATATGTCCATGTACTCTTACATATTGGTGTACAAAACCATCAACCAAACATAAGTTGACAAAACATGCCTTTTCAAACAACTGACTCTTAAATCAAATAATAGAGCTCATGTACAAATTTCCATATTTGTTGCATTTATGTGTGTCTAACATATAACTCTACTTTCAACATCTTGCTTCATGCAACATACACCATACTTTGAATTTGCAAAGACCCAGGAATTCTCCACCCCCCATTAAAATGACCCTACAAGTTCATTCTTTTAGTTTTTTCACTCTATAAGCATCAACGTACGATTATGCATGATGGAGAATCTCTAGCGCTTTCCCTTGTTAATATATTTAACAAGGGAAAGCGCTAGATATTCTCCATCATGCATAATCGTACGTTGGATTTGGTGATAATTGTCTCCATATTTTGGCTTTTTGACCCCGAAAAACATAATTATTTTAGAAGGGAGGGAAGGAGGGATGATCACGTTGACTTGCTTGATGACATGTTTATGAAGATTAACTACCTCAAGAACTATTTTTTTGCGTCTAGAGAAAGAGACACATTCCCATGTTTGAGCATGAAAACGTTCTTTGATATTGTTAATGCCTCCAGTGTTTACTTCTACAAGTTCTATAGGCAGAGTCTGTAAAGGGCCAGGTAGCCTCTGGATCTCATCTTTTATGAAAGGTGACATATCTAGTAAATGCCCCTGCAGTCAATCTCTGGAATGGATCTAAATAAAAGTTCTTCATTTTAATATCCGTAAAAGACAACAACTTTAAAGTAAACTATGTACATGTTCCATTCATCATGAACACAGACCTCACAAGCCTCCTTGGCTTTGGAGCATTTTCCATGTTTTCCATGTAACCAAGACCCAAATAATTAGGCCCTTCTTGAAGAACATTTGGATCAACTATGCCTTGTACATTCTTGCCTTTAAAACCCTTTACTTTCATAGGACATTTTCATCAAAAATTTGGACCTTATTCCTCTAATGTCTCTCAAAAGAACTTACACATTCATTTTAAGAGGAAATTGAAGGTACTCTAATGTCTCTAATGTCTCTCAAAAACACGTACACATTCATTTTCAGAGGAAATTGAAGGTAGAAACCAATAGCTAATTCTTCCAACTAACCTTGACTAAAATGAGCTAAATTGTACTTTGATACGAACTTGATTTAAATTGTCCACCCCACATTAGGCACCAATGATTATAACCTTTAATGGGCTAGCACTAGTTTGTAATCATCATCTCAAAATGGCCTAGTAGATGAAAAATTATCATGATTGTAATCATCGTTTCACACCATCTACATATGACCCTTCTACACATTATATGATTGAATTTATGGTAGGTCGTCCCTTCTATCTAGACCACGATTGATTGTGACATTAGGTGAATAAAGGAAATTTGATAAGGAAATGATCAGTATAAGTTTGTCCTCCTCCACGCACTCCATATCTAATGATTGCCTATTTTTCTCTTCCAACATTTTATTTTGGAAATTCATTTTTGTAGTTAATTCTACTATTTAGTCACAACACACTTGGAAGTCAAAGAAATTGTTATATACACTACTAAACTCAATTAAAATTGTTTGTTATTGGACTTTACAATAACAAACAACGTAGAGTTCATTAATGTAGTAGTGTATAATATGATAATTATATGTATAGTGGTGTGGCTATCGATAAAATTAGCTGCTAATGAATTCCGAGAATAGAAAGTTGGAAGTGGAAAATTGAGAAATCACTAGCTATGGGGCGGATGGAGGAGGACAAGCTAGAAACTATCTTCTGCTTATAAATTGTATTTTATTCACCTGTTGTCACAATCCATTCATGGGATAGGTAGAGGATGACATTTCAAAAATTCATGCATATAATATGTAGAAGGGGTCATGTATGAGATGGTGTGAAGTGATGATGATGGGCATGGTAAATTTTCATGTGCCAAGTCATTTTTAGATGATGATGACAAACCAATATTAGCCATTTTAAGGTTATAATCATTAACAAGAAATATGGGTAAGGAAATTCATAGTGCCAAATTCTAAGGAAAAAGCCATATTTTCTTCTCAAAAACTTTATTTGATATATTCTTAAAAAACCAAGTACAAATTTTAGTAATCCTAGAATCATGCTTTACATAAGGTAAAAGTGGGGAACTCATGACGTGTACTATAGATAAAAAAAAGCATTTACACTTACCAAAAAATATATGATAAAAATTGACAAACTACATACCCTTAAGCTCAAGGGGATATAATCATTCTTGCCTTCCATATAGATAATGAAAATGATTGTTCTAAGTCTCATGTTGCTTCTCATGTTAATTTATAAACCTTGGTTGGAAAGAAAAATAGGAGGGCTGAAATGTAAGAAATATAGAACATATTGGATTTAACATCCCCAAATTGGATTTTACTCTGAGGTATTGATTTTTTGAAATCTATTTTGTGAATGTTGACCAATAGATATACATCATGGAGGATGAAAGACGAAGATCAACCGAATCCCATATGAGTCTCGGGGATCGGAGGATGTTCAGGGTATTTAAATATAATCTTAAATCTACATACATGTGTGTACATATGGAATTGATTTTTTTACTAACTTTGTGAGTGAAATTAGTTGTTAACAAGTTTCATATTTTAATTTTTAGGAGGCAAGAGGAGAAGGCTTTCTACTCCATCAATGGAGTGTGGCTAAGTTTCAACCGGTCGAGGTAACATGGTGCCGGAAGGGGGTGATATTTATTCCCCCGAAGGCCAGCAATCAACGGCTGTTGGTTCTCAGCAGGGTCGCTGTGGGTCTGGTTCTCAGCAGCATCATTCTGGGGCTGGTTCTCAGCAGGGTCATGTTGGAGATGATGTTAACCAACAACATCAAGGTTGCCATCAATTTCAATATTTTTTCATTAGATTTTTACAACTTTTTTTACACATGTTTTTTCTAATATATGAAATTATATATATATTGATGCAGAGGCTCAAAATGTTCGAGCCAGTGGTCAAAAAAGACGCAGGGCAGCGCGCTACATTGAAGAAGAAGGTTGTCAGCCTAGAACAACTTATCCGGCTGAGATTACTGATATACCATGGGAAAGGAACATGGCGGAATGCACCTTACAAAGGTGTCAAAGCCTTTATGCAAAATTGCAGACAGATCTCCAGGATTTGACTCTACCTGCTAAGAGTAGACAAAGCCTACGGATAGTTACACATTCATTGAGTGAAATGGTAAAAGTGTACAAAGATTTGGGGCCAACCACTGATTCGTTTGTAGAAGTGATGAGACAGAGAAGAGAAGCAGTGATAGGTCCCGATAAATGGCAGGACATAAAAAAACAAGTTTCAAGAGAGGAGGCTAAGTCAATGTTTAATTTTAAGGAAGGGCCAAAAAGAAAGATGTTGAAGGTGCAGTATTTCAAGCACCCAGACATAGCAAAATATTTGTATAGTCGACATCTTGCGGCCTTTGGAAGGCTTCCATGGAACAATGAGGTTCCTCTTTATTTTGCACAAATGTTTTATGCAGAATTTTTTTTGGGTATGAAAACCGACTACAATGATCTTCCTTCAGAATTTTTTGGCCCGGGGAGAGGTCGATTATGTCAACGTAAGGGCGCAAAGCGAGATGTGGAGTTGCCTCGCCCTGAGCCGCCATTGGTGAGTCGACCGTCTCGAGTCGAAACCTTGCGATCAGAGATGGATGCGACTTCTCAAATAAGTCGTGAAGCAAGAGATGTTATGATTGAAAATGTTCATAGAGGATTGAGTGGAGTCGATCTTGGCTTAAATCAACAAAGAGCACGTGAATATGCACGTTCCAATTTTGTTTATCATACAGATGAGGAGATTTACAACATGAATGTTGAAGATCTCCGAACATACGCAATAAATTGTCGCAATGGTCTGCAAGACCTAATTTTTCGTGAGGAAGAGGGCACCGGAACGGTATGTGTTAGTGACCTTAGGGTTTGAAATTATATTTGCATATACATGTGTACAATTTGTAATAAATACATGTGTATGTACACATGTATACATTTATTTGTATGTGTACATTAATCTAACAAAAAGGTATGATTATATGTTAAAACACCATTTGCAGTTCTCAGGCATGATGCGTGATGAAAATGTTAATATTACGTTCGGACCTCTGGCTCAAACGATGCAGATGGGTCTGCCCATCATGATATGTTGGCACATGTATGTTAGTGTTTTTTAAGTGACTCTAAAATAAATAATTGTTGCCACACATGTACATGTATGTATATATATAATTCGATAAAATGTTTTAACGGGTACCGATTCCGTCTGATGTTTTTGGGATCCCGGTACCTTCTTCTTCTTTAGGAGATATACCTTCTACTTCATTGGGAGATGACCAAGTATGGACAATTTTTCACAAGTTCAAAATTTATGTTACCTCAAAAAGTTCCATAAAAAATTGAAATATAGAGAGAGAGATCTATATTTTGAGTTATTTAAAAATTTTTGAATTTAGGTTTGTATAGAAGATTTTTTTAATCCGAGGACTTTAGCGACGGAGATAGGGACATCCACAGCATTTGAAGAAGTTGTCTTTAGTTCTTTTTTTTAATATTATTGTTCGAATAAGTTTATATATATGTACACACGTGCATTTTCATTTGAAAGTTTTTAATTTATATAAATTATTTATGTATATATATATATATATATATATATATATATAAATTTATATTTAGCTATACATGTATATTGTACAGGTTACCACTAGAGATGTTTCTATGGCAGATACTCTTCATCAAATGGAGAGGCAACCTTACGAGGTATTGCGCGATTTTTTTGTTATATTTTGTTTTTTACATGAAGTTCTAGATATATATATTCTCGTTCATTTTTAAAACTTCAAATTTTAATGTTCAAGTACATGTACATTATGTATGTAGGTTTTCCCTTTACAAGATAGCGAGCCAACCGAGCCCCAGAGGCTAGATCTTCCATTTGATGGACAAGATATACAGTAGATTTGATTTTATTTCAAAATTTAGATGGTTTTAAAATTTGTTAAACTTGATACAGTTTGATACTTGAGTGAGATTTACAATTTTGGACATATTTTATTACAATATGTTTTTTGGACATATGTTAAATGTTTTTGTTGGATAGTTGAATTATAATTGGCATGGCATGTGATATTTAATGTTAAATGTTTTTGTTAGATAGTTGAATTATAATTGGCATGGCATGTGATATTTAATGTTAAATTTTTTTGTTAGATAGTTGAATTATAATTGGCATAGCATTTGAAGTTTTTAAAACTACATGAATGATGGAATGTGAACCTACATTTGCACATGTGGTAAATTGAAATGTTACTTGTAACAAGACAATCCCCATTGATTTCATTACATTATATATGTTGATTTCTGATTTGATATAATTGTATACATATGATGGTACATTACTTGTAAAGTCATTGGATTAATAACTTGTTCATTGATTTCAGTTTTCTTTGGATGGTTTTAGTACTTTTGGCATGTGAATGTGAAGTAATGTTGTCATTGAATTACATTTGACATTTGATATTTAATGAACTAAATATTTTTGTTTGATAGTTGAATTATAATTGGCATGGCATGTGATATTTATTGTTAAATGTTTTAGTTGGATAGTTGAATTATAATTCTAATGGTATTTGAAGTTTTTAAAACTACATGAATGATAGAATGTGAACCTACATTTGCACGTGGTAAATTGAAATGTTACTTGTAACAAAACAATCCACATTGATTTCATTATGTAGTATATGTTGATTTCTGATTTGATATAATTGCATGTATGATGGTACATTACTTGTAAAGTCATTGGATTAATAGTGTTCATTGATTTCAGTGTAAGCGCAAAAAAATTATTGACAATGTAGAACGATTTTTGTGTTATAATAATTAAACCTAATAATATTGGAGAGCAAGAGAGACTTGAGGTATGGTGTTTACTACAAGAGTTTGAGCTAAATATTTAAATGGTTTATCTATCTTTCATAAAATAGTTTAAGATTGATCACAAGAATTAAGAGTTCATGTCTCGGTCCATCATTGGTATGGTCCATCATAGAATGATCATCCATGTATGTTGATTTCTGATTTGATATAATTGCATACATATGATGGTACATTACTTGTAAAGTCATTGGATTAATAACTTGTTCATTGATTTCAGTGTTCTTTGGATGGTTTTTAGTACTTTTGGCATGGCATAGTACTTTAATGTTAAATATTTTTGTTGGATAGTTGAATTATAATTGGCATGGCATGTGATATTTATTGTTAAATGTTTTTGTTGGATAGTTGAATTATGTGGCATGGCATGTGATATTTATTGTTAAATGTTTTAGTTGGATAGTTGAATTATAATTCTAATGGTATCTAAAGTTTTTAAAACTACATGAATGATAGAATGTGAACCTACATTTGCACGTGGTAGGTTTCGGATCAAGAAAGTCCCTCTTGATCTTATCTTCCATGTTCTTGACTTTACCCTGCAACGTGGTGCTTTACCTTCTCTAACAAGATCAGAAACTCGATCACCATCGGATGATATTGTAGTTTCCTCTGATTCCATTTCTTCAATCATTGCAACAGACATTTTTCCCTTTGTATTTAGCTCTGTATGTTTCCAATCGTTCACATACATTTTGTTTTCACAGATGTCATTGGATTTTGTGTTGTCTATGCAAACATCACAAAAACAAGAATATTTTCTTTTATCAAATGCAAACACATTTGTGGACAATTTTGTTTGAATTGAATGCAATTTTCGAGTCCCTTTTATTGTTCCAACTTCATTTCCAATTGATCTATTTACGTCTCCGATTCCAATATGCCAGAAAAACCTTTATATGGAAAATTAGAAAAGAATTTGTAAATATGATATCAAAATACAATTAAAAATAATCATTGCATGATAAATGTACAATGTTTAAAATTAGATTACCAATATAAATTAAATTGAATGTACCTTTGCACTTCTCGTGATGGGTTAATCTCATGGCTTAGAGCATTTTTGCACCATTGAACAACTTCTTCAGCGTTTGCAAGTCGGCGTGCAAAATGGTTCATTTGATATCTTCGAAGTACTCGTTTTATGCATGCTCCTGCACCGTCATGTTCTCCTTTTCCATGGCCAGTCTCAAAGAAATTCCAACAATGTTTAATGGAGGTTTTCTTATGAAGACGACACAACCAAAAAAATGATCGTGCAGATTTGAATTGACCTGCGCATCCGTCTGACCATATCCAATGTTCATTGAATGTTATTCCACGATTTTCAATGAATCATAAATTTTTCCAAAACAATGTTGTACAAAACATGTATCATGCGTACGATCGTCACTGATATAAAAATGATATTCTTTAATGATATGTCGATTTTTACTCGTGCTTTCTATATGATCGACATTTTGTTCAGCATGTCTATATAGAATATGAACGAGCATGGAGACTTGGTCAGAGTGATAGTATTCACTCTGAATTTCTTTTTGTGGAGCAAATGTGTAGTTTTATGCAAAATCAATCACTGACAAAATGGTTCCTGGTGGAAAAACTTCACGAGATTTTTTGAATTGCAAGTCTTGCCATCGAGCTCTATGGGAATGCATGGTGTATTTGTAAATTTCTTCTTCAAACTTTCTCAAAAAGTCTAGTAGAAAAATTTCGTCTTCTCGTAATTCGATTCTTTTAACACTATCTGCACTTTGAATCGATGTACTGGTATATTCGTATCTCTTCCATTTCACTTTCATGTTGGACAATGATTGATCATTTATATCAATACGATATTTGTTTGAAATTTAGTCAAATTTCCACAATCATCGCATTTTTTACCACCAACACATTTCTTTTTGTAAAATAGTTCATCGCTTTCTCTTTCACATAGAATTTGAGATATGAATTCACGGATAGTGGAAGGAGGAGGTGAATCATTCCATAATGTTCTACCGAAATCAATGAATGTGTCATAATATAATTCAAATTCCACATGATAACGGCAACAACAAGTGTCGCGTACGGTGATAGGTTTTACATACCATGGTTTTTGTTGAACAAAAGCACTGAGTGAAACTTGAATTTGACGATTCTCTTCTTTGAACTTGTTGAATAACTCTATTTGAGTGGTTTCAAAGAGATGTTTTTCATCTTCTTCGTATTGATTTCGTGCTATTCTTCTTCGCATCACATGTCTTGCAGTCGGTGAAACACGCGAATTGTTCTTCCAATATTCATATATTATTTTTTTAACATCTTCTCCAAGTCTATCTTTGTATGGTTGCCTACAAATAGCTCTCCAACATGCGAGTTCATCATTTACATCTATTTGCAGTCGAAATTTTCGATGTTTGTGCAGAGTTTTTCGCGAGGTTCCCAGTGCTTGTGCCATAGATGTTAGATTCAAACGATTCTCTTGAGTACTTGGTGAAACCATTTCCATTTGTATTCCTCTACGTATATTTGAAACATCTTTATCTCTAGATCTCTTAATTGACTCTATAGCACTACTCATATTTTTTATCACCTCTTCTTTCATTTTTTTTATCTTTGGTTGATTTTCGAATACCCAATAGTGTCGTCGCTTCTTTTAATTTCCTTGATGATAAGAGACATTTCAACATTTGAGCTTGAACTGTCACCTCAGTTTTGAAAAACATTTCCAAAATTTTCTCGACACGATATCGTATAAAATAGTCGGGTTTTTTATCTCCATATGTGCGAGTGTCGACATTTTCTAACATCTCATTATCGATAGTGATTTCATCTGTACATATTCGAAAAAATAGTACATATTCAATAAATAACTAAATTAATAAATATGTCAATAAATATTAGGAAAATTTTAAATATATCAATAGATCATAATATCTACATTTACATACACGATTCAATTTCTGCTTGAGGTTGATTTTCTTCTTCAATATTTTGAGGAGTATCTCTGTCTGTTTACATTAAACAAAATATTTTTCAAACTAGTTCATCAAATAAAAATTAAACTTCACATTTTACATTGGGAAAATTTTAAAAATATATCAATAGATCATAATATTTACATTTACATACTTGCTTCAATTTCTGCTTGAGGTTGATTTTCTTCTTCAATATTTTGAGGAATATCTCTGTCTGTGTACATCAAACAAAATATTTTTCAAACTAGTTTATCAAATAAAAATTAAGCGTTACATTTTACATTAGGAAAATTTTAAATATATATCAATAGAGCATGTAATATTTACATTTACATACATGCTTCAATTTCTGCTTGAGGTTGATTTTCCTCTTCAATATTTGAGAGAGCTTCTAACTTTCTTTTGCGATATTGTCTCGTCTCTTCTCTACGTTCCTCAGGCTTTCTTTTTCGATCATATTTTCTCACACAAGTTCTTCGATTTCCCATGATAATAGGGTATGAGGTTCAAAAATTTCCTTCAAAAAATTAGACAATAACTCAATTACAAACAATATCACAAAAGATTTAATTTAAAAAAATATTTTCTAAAAAATACGTAATCCAATCCAAAACACGTACATATCTCTAAGAAAAATCACACCGCCTCCAAGAAATGTCTTCCAAAAAAATTCTTTAAATCTTAAAATGTAAAGAAAAATTTTTTAACAAAAAAGCTCAAAAGATTTATTTCAACACAAAACACGTACATACCTCAAAGAAAAATCACGTCGCCTCCAAAAATGTCTTCCAAAAAAGTTTTTTAAATTCAAACTTTGAACCTCCAAGAAAAATCACGCCGCCTCCAGAAAATGTTTTCCAAAAAATTTTTTTGACCCCAAACTTTGAAGAAATTTTTTTGAATTCAAACCAAGTTGTAAGATGAAATGAAGTGCGAAATGTGCGAAAATTGTGAATCATTTCGCGGCAATTTATATTGACCGCGAAATATGTGTTTTGTAGGGGGCTCCACAAAAAATTCCGGCCGACGGAAAATTACACAATAGTTCGGCCGAAATTTTGATAATAAGTTCGGCCGAACTATTAAGCCGTTAGTTTTAGCGGCTCGTAAGCGGAAAACATAGTTCGGCCGAACTGTCGCTAATAGTTCGGCCGAACTATTGCGTCACTGATTACGCAGAGCCAAGCTCTGAAAACGGTTCTGCAACTTTGGACTGATTAAACTCCATGAAAACTTGTTAATTAACTGTCGGAACCAAGACAAGCATTTTCAGAATTAAATCTACTTTCAGGAAATATAAATTTTATGAAATTTCGTAAACGTTTATTAATTTTAATTATTTTTCTAATAAAATGAGTGCAAACAATTTTTGAGGGTCATCGTGATTCAGTGAAATCAAAATTTTGTATCTCCCAAAATACATTGTAAATTTTTTTTAAAAAATTATGGGGCATTACATTGGTCCGTTGACTGTAATGGGTAGCTTTTAGATTTTTAGTTTATAACTTGTATGTTAAGAAATTTGTTGCCACACGAAACATATAAAAAATACGCATTTTTTCGTATTAGACCAGTTCAAAAATTTCTAGTAATTATGATATGCATCCATTGGCTTTGTAAATATGACGAAACCAAAGTAGACTCTGTCTAGATTGTTGTAACACATTTTGTTTTTTCAAAAACAAGAATTTTCAATGAATACAACGTTGCCACATAACATGACTACTTATGAATTCTTTGATTGTTAAGAAACACACACTCAAAGAAACGCTAAGTTGACATATCAAATCCGCATGAAAAAATTTCAAAAAATAAGTAATAGAAAGCTAACAAAATTTCTCACAACTTTTATTTTTACCGCAAAATGAAATTCTACACGGAAAAATTGTTATAGTTTGCAGAAAGTTGAAGAACCCAAAAAAATGAAAAAATTTTCTCAAAAAATAGCAAAAAGTGTAACCCAGCTTCACATTTTCACCCATGAGTCCCAATAAATGACTACTATTATATATAGAAAATAGAAGTAATAAAAATATACAATTGATTTTGAAATAGAGTGCTTGACAATTGACTTTATTTTATTTATTTTTAATATTATTAAAGTTGCTAAATATTATAAGTACCTAAAATTTGTCAAAATAATATGTTGCTAAATGTTCTAAATGCCCTAAGACTTATCAAAGATATGTTTCCCATAGTAATAAATTGAATGATTTCTAATCTCAAACAAATAATCTCCAATCTTTCATGTAATTAGATATTTTTTTTTTTAACTTGAAAACACTTTATAAACTACAATTAGAAAAATATTTTACCATATTATTACATTTAAAAATAATAAATAATAACACATAAGATTAAAGCAAGTACATCATTTTGCTATGAATATTTCCTTCCCCCATTATTACATTTATTGTTGACTCGAAAATAAGCTTCGCCATCATACTAAGAATTGAAGTCTATATGGTAATTATTATCATGATACGAATTCAAGTCTATATGATAATTATTATGACATTGCATAGCATTGACATATAGTATCGATTTTTACCGCGTTATCATTCATGGTCATACTATTTTTGTGTTTTTCCTAAAGTTAACCCAAGGTTTTAGGGTTTTCTTTGTAAGACGTTAAGATGGATAAAATGCTCCATTACTCGCCCATCGCCTGCTATCCGTCCACATGTAATTCTGTTCCCAGTCAAACCAATGTACATCTATTGAGCCAGGGTGCACATCTTATGATAGACTCAAATTTGCAACGTTCCAGGCTTACCATAACTCTCATCTTGCTATCCGAGCCCCGTATGTACACACGATACTTGTAAATCATATTCCGGCCAGCTTGACGAGGTTTCAGTACTATAGGTTCAGAAGCCACAATGAAACCCTAGATTAAAGTAGTGAACAATCTACCATGTTTTTGAAACCCTAGATTAAAGTAGTGAACAATCTACTATGTTTTTATTAGACCGTGCCACATTATGATTTTAAATATAGCCCTTCTTTTTTCTTGAAACCGACCTTATCAGACCGTTGGCGTATGTACTACATTCTGATTTAAAATGCATCATGAAAATCATAATAAGGCCTAAAATTTTGACTACACTCAATAATATATAGGTGTCTAAAAATATATATAAACCTGGATGAATTCCTATCCTCAGGCGTATAAAATATATCTCCCTCGATTTCATTAGCTTCTCATGTGAAGTTGATATTCAGTTCGATGTTGTGGTCCTTGTGAATATCAGTAAGTAGAGAACAAGTTTAAAAAGCTAATTCCAAAATTTTTGGAGGAGGAAATGTTCATTGTTTTTCTTTTAATAATCAATTTCTTGCCTAGTATGATTATGATTCTTGTTGATGTGATTATTAGAATTGTATTTTAACTCTTTTTCATGTTTGAAGGGTACACAAAGAATATATTTTCAAAAAAATGGTGTGTTGATGTGATTATCAGAATTGTATTTTAAGTGTCTTTAAATATTTTCAAAAAATAGATAAAGACCACTTTTTATTAGAATAAATAAAGATGATATTTTTTATTAATATTTTTGTTTTGTTGATCAATTTGAAAGCATTTCAACTCATTATTTTAATACATATTTTTTTTTCATACTTTGTAAATTTTAGGTAGATAGCATGTATGCTAAGAAAGCTATAATAATTGTAGTTATATTATGAGTTGGAAATTAAACTTTTTATATATATATTTTTTATCTTATCAATAATAATATAACTATTTGTTATTAAGAGTAGTAGATGTTTTGGTTAATATTGTGTTTTTTTTAATGAAATTTTGAATACATAAATAAAATCAACTTATTGAAAATTTCCAAACACACTAATTTCAAAAATCCTCCACCATATTTGGAATGCAATTTATAGAAAACAAACTAAATCATTTATTAATTAGACTAAGTTTTAATAATTAAACTTTTTATTATGTCATAAATCTTTGTTATTCCAATAGTCTGTGTGCAAATTGACATAAGAATCTACATGCATAAAATTCATAACAAATTGTGACATCATTTAAGGTAATTTGGTAAGTCTCATTTACGATAATTTGTAAATTTAAATTTGAGAAGCTGTGAGAGATGTGTTGATCTAGGTCCATTGTGCTAATAAGTTTGATTGTCATTCTTGGATAATTTAGCTTATGAACCAAATTCCTCTAAGATCTAAATCAACCACATTATTTAATTCTAAATATAATTTATTTATTTGATGAGGATTACACAAAATCTTTGTCTTGAAATTGAGGAGATCATTATTTTTTTTATTTATTTTTTTGAGATTGGAATTAGGTTTGTAATTGTATATATTTTAGAATTAGTTTTTAGTTTTTAGATTTAGTTTTTAAGAAAATCAATATTATAACAACGTATTGAGAATTGATATGTAATAGAGGTGTCTAAAAGTTATTTTAATAAAAATGTTTTTCATCTTCAATCTTCTTAGTGTCATAAAAATGGTATTATTTAGACATTCTAAATTTTAAAAATTATTTAATACCCTATTTCAATGCGAGTTTATTTTCATTTTAACAATATTTATTTTTTTAAGAAGAAAAACAATAAAACCATAAATTCTAAATATTTATGGTTTATAACTAAAACTACATACACAAAATTTATTTATAAACACAAAAACAAAATTTATTTATAAATATAAAACAATGACATGCCACCAAATTGATTATATCATAAGTGGTTAAATTGGTGCAAACCTGCATTGATTTAACCTAATGTGTTATCTAGACCGTGAAATGGTGTAAACAACCTTCATACCTAACTTAGCTACAGATATCAGGCATGGGATTTAATTTGGTGGTTGTTAAATCTATTAGTAGACAACCACCATACACTCCTAGATTTTTTTCATGTATATGCCCTTCCATTTTCCATTTTCTAGTTCGTCTAGTGTCACGATTTCGAGGGTGCCAAAGTTGTGAGAGATGTAGAGGCCGCCTGGAGTTTGTGAGATTTGATAACTGTAGCATTGAGATACCATAAGCGAAGCTTGCACCAGCAATAACTTCCTTGACTTAGTCCTCTTGATTATATTCGCTTCGTCTTTCTGAAGCGAAAACCTCTATTCGACGAAGTTCGAACCTATGATCCCACATTTTATTGCAACAACACACCAGCTAAATGGAAACCAATTATTTTTGTCTCGCGTAGGGGAACATATAACTATTTTCTAAAAATAGACTAAACGAGAATCATTAAAAATTATTCAATTATTAACTTTTGAAGATATAAATTTGTATCGGTTTTTTTTTACCATTTTTATTTAATGGTAAATCGTAATCTAAAGAGACTAGATTATTGATGGTCCTACTTAATTATGAAGTTGTTTGAAACTTGAACCTGCCACGTCCTTTGCGATATGTTTCCTTCCATCCTCGACGTTGTTCCTTTCTATTTTGTTCTGGTTTACTTGGTGTAAACCGGTGTCGATGTTAGTTCATATAAACTTATATTTCTATTTTGTGTGGGTTTACTCTAAATCTAAATAGGAGTGAATGTTAGTATAAAATCACTTGTTTATGTTTATGTATGATACCCAAAATGACAATGGTAATTAATTTGCTTTTAATTTTCTATAATCATTAATTTTTATTTATATGATGTCATGTCCCAAAGTATTACGAAATTTCCAAAACACCATCTCAACCTTGACTTATTTATCATGCGAGGGAATTACAGAGTTAATATGATGTCATGTAGTGAAGTATTACAAGATTTCAAAAACATCATTTCAATCTCGAATTATAGAGTTCGAATTATTGTATAATGTTACGGAATTATAGAGTTCAGTAAAATTTTCAAGTTAATTTATTATTATTATTTTCTTTTCAAATAATTGTGATTGTCAATCTTAAAAAAAATTATTTTTTTCTTTAAATATTTTTTTATTTACTAAAAAAAATAAATAAGATCATTTCCAAACTATTGCAATGAAACAAGTCATCGAATTGGAAAAAAAAAACAATTTGAAATGATCCTTTAACTCATTTATCCATTAACATAAAGGTTTTGACTAGTCTATAAAATATTAAAATTATGTGAACTTATTAGAAAGAAAACAAAATTTTACTTCCACACAACATGCCTTTCTTTCTGCACATTTCTTTTTTACACAAATAACTTATTTATTTATTATTTATCATTTACATTCAAATTTATCATTTACTTTGATCATTATTATAATCAAATATTTGAAACTAGATTTTAAAACTTTGGCTTTGCAACTATTTTCTAGATCAGAACAATGGAAAGTTAAGGATGGAACATGTGAGAATGGCATAGTGTTTGAGGTGGCAAAATGAGTTTAAAAAACATTCTTTGTTTTAGATCCAAGTAACCGCAACCATAAATCATGGGCTTTGAAGTTTGTCTTGAACTCTAATGCTTTGGTGGAAATCTTGTTCTATTTTTCTAATTGTCTCATTAATTTTTTCTAATTTTGAGTTTATTATTGTATAGATTTAAATTGACTAGAAACTTGAATTGAGTAGATTTCCATGGTTATTAATGTTAACAATATTTTTTTTTTCCAAAAAAAGCTGTGTATAATAGTTAGTTTGTGAAATTCCACTCATCATCAAGAACTAGCATGTTGTATGATGCATGAGCAAATGTCAAAAAAATCTTTTAAATAGAAAAATTTACTAACTCTTCAAGAAATATTATAAATTAATTAAATGATAGTTAAATGACCATTAAAGAAGATAAATTAATTGAATAAATAATTATAATATAAAGTCAAAATATCAAATGAATTAGAATTAAAGGTTCTAAATATGAAATTAAGTAATTATTAAAATATAAGATTAAAGTTTTAAAAGAGAGAACAAATTTGTATGTATTAATTATTAATAATAATTATTATAAAGTTAGAAAATTATGCATTAATCATTAATATTAAAATAGGGGATTAAAGGTACATTAAGAAAAGTGACCTGTTTAATATATTATATTAAATTAAAATATTAATGAGAAGTCAAGAATGAAAGTAAAACAAAGGTTGCATGTTTAATATACTATATCAAATTAAAATATTAATGAGAAATCAAGAATGAAAAATAAAACAATGGAAGAAAAAAGAAGAAAACTATTAAAGAGAAAGGATAAATCGAAATAAAAAAATGAAAAAAACCCAACACGCCATAATGTCACAAGATCTATTTATTTTTTTAAAATAGTAATAGTCTATTTCCACCCTAAAACCAATTTAAACACACCTAAAATTAAATTTTTTGAAAAATGTATCATCATATTCTAACAAAAATTTCAGAAATTGTTGCCTACTATTTAAAGTTCTCTTAAGAGTTACACGTCTCATACTAAATGATAAAAAATGTTGATTAAGCTTAACTACGTGGATGTTAAGGGATGTCATACACTTTGTCTTTTATATGGTGATGCGCTGAAGCTCAAAGTTAATTTAATGTTTCTCTTTCCAAAACTACATGTATTAAATAATAAATATATATTTTTAATTAATATAATTTACATATAATTTATATTATTAAAATTTTTAAAATGTTTGAGAGAATTATATTAGAATTTAGAAATAAATAAATATAATAATCAAATAAGAATACATCCTTTGTATTTGGAAAATTGTAAATAGAACAATCAGTCACCAATATATTTATTATTGTATTTTTTGCTAAAACATAGCCAAAGAAGTCAATATCTTAGCCCTGTCCACACTCTCTTTGTATTTGGAAAATTGTAAATAGAACAATCAGTCACCAATATATTTATTATTGTATTTTTTGCTAAAACATAGCCAAAGAAACCAATATCTTAGCCCTGCCCACACCTCTTTCAGGCAGAGAGAGCGTGTCCGGGGGATGAAGAGGAAGAAACCTGGTGGAAACAGGAGGATGAGGGGGAAAATTTTTGAAAAACAAAATAAAAGATAGCGTCATGTTCTATAACCAGCAACAAAATAAAGGATAGCGTCATGTTCTATAACCAGCAACAAGAATCACCTGTCTGGGTTAAAATAAAAGATACCGTCGTGTTCAATAACCAAAATCAAGAATCATCCTGTCTGGGTTTTCTCTGCCAATTATTACTTGATGCCGCAATCACTGCACATGTTATTGCTCGCTTTCTCCTAAGAACATCTCATGCAACGTTTCGTAGTCAAGTAGTGAATTGCGATAAAGAAAATTTGCATTTGAGATTTTGGCAATTCTCTAATTAACTCTGATGTAGTCGACACCTGACATAGAGTTAATCTGCAGAAGTTCCATGCAAGACATCTTTGGTGATAATGCAATGGTGGGTATAGAGGCGCTTATTCACATGATATCTTTCTGTGATGAGGTCTGGAACAACCAGTATGTTCTGGATTCTCGAAGCTGTTCTCATTTTTACACGGAATAATTATTTTATACGAACCTTAACCCCGTTCTTCGCATGTTCGGCTCTTCGCAAGTTCATTAATGCCAGAGGGCGGACCAAGCTGCAAGTGCAACAACTGCACCTGTCACAACTGATCATGGAAGACAGATGTAGAGCAGAGCAGAGATGGGAAGGCACTGTAACTGTACTTGAAGATTTCGAGTGTTTCTGCTCTTCGCAAGTTTACTCCCGTCACTTCGGTACTTCGCAGATCTATGGTTATCTCACATTGGCTCTGCACTGGATAACCCTTTCACCAATGCGATAGAAAGTTTTGAAGAGTTTGGCACTTCACAAGATCGACACATCGCAAGTTTAACAAAACAAGTTGAGCTTGTTATTATGTAGGCCCCATCTCTAAAAACAATTTCGGCTCTTCGCGAGTTCGGCTCTTCGCAAGTTTCTGCTCCACCACACATTTTTACTGGCCATAGCCGTGCGCGGATTTTCCGATCCAGACGTGCCATCGAAGGTGGAACTTGGGCAAGTGTCTGTTTTGTATATGTTGCTGTTGTAGATGAACCGGCTTGTGGTAGTGGTCGGCTGCGAGGTTGTTCTGTTCGGCTTACCCGCCCGACAGTGTCGCTGATCCTGCTCATTCGGCTCCCTGTGGTTTTCCTGGGAGGTGTTTCCCGTATCCGATCGGAAAGCTCTGAACCGATCGGTGACCGGGACCTCTGGCAAAGCTATGGGAGTGTATTAAGAAACACAATATGAGAAACAGGTTGGAGCAGATCACACAACATTTTGGGGTTTTACTAAGACACATTGAATGTGATCATCGCAAAGATGAAGCTTGGGTATGGGTCAAGAAGTTGGAGGTTGAAAAGAAGGCAATCCTCCTCTTCCAGGAGAAGACGTGGAGACTTAAAAGCAGAGCTTTATGGCACAAGGAGGGGGATCAAAATAAGAAATATTTTCGTGCATGTGCAGATGGGAGGAAATCACAAAATACTATCTGTAAAATAACAAATGATGGTAAAGAGCACATTACCACTGAGAAAATTCAACAAGAGGCAGTAAAATATTTCGAGAAATTCTTTAAAGCTAAAGAAGGATCCTTCATCACATATCAAATATGGGCCGTATAGGAATTCCCACTTATGTTCTCAATGGAAGATAATGTAATTCTCAATAAGGTAGCTACTATGGAGGAGGTAGAAGGTATACTTAAGAAGTTCCAATCAGATTTAAGAGTCTAGGGCTGGACGGTTGGACCCCAAATTTATTTTTACACTTCTTTGACTTGTTTCTTAAGGATTTGACGGAAATGGTGGATGAGATTAGAAGTAAAGTGCAGATTCTGGGTTCGATCAATTCGACCTTTTTGACACTAATCCCAAAAAATAAGGGAGCTTCGACCTTCGAAGATTTCAGGACGATATCATTGTGCAACACACTCTATAAAATTACATCTAAGCTTATTGCATAACGTATTAAAGGTGTCTTAACTATCCATATAAAAAAAGACCAGTATGGTTTTCTGAACAAGAGGTTAATACATGATGTGGTGTGTGGTGGTTACTGTACAAGAGGTGATGCATTCTATCCATAGCAAAAATACTGAGGCTATCATTATGAAAGTAGACATAAGCAAAACATATGACCACATAGATTGGACATTTTTAAGGATGATTCTAATCAAGATTGGTTTGCACAGGGATGTGGTTGAGTGGATTATGGGATGTGTATGCAACTCTGAAATGGCCATTATGATTAATGGATCAGCTTCTCGTTTCTTTAAGCCCAGGAGGGGTTTGCGACAAGGCTGTGCATTGTCTCCCCTCAATTTTATACTTGTCATGGATGCATTAAGTAGAAATATAACAGAGGAAAATACTATGGGTTTATTTAAAGGAATCAAGATCTTGTTTACACGGGAAGTCACCCACAACATATTCGTTGATGATGTGGTGATGTGTGGTATGTTGATCTGAAATTGCTGGGACACGCTTCATCATATCTTCCAAAGATTTTGCAATGCATCAGGCATGATTGCTAATGAATTAAATTCTTTCATCTATTATTCTGTGGGGATCCTAGATGCATTGAACAAATAAGTGATATCTTCAATTTCCAAAAGAAACCACTATCTGAGGGGCTGACATACTTGGGATTCCATCTAAATACATCTCAGTACAAAGTCGAAGACTGGCTATGGATCATAGAAAAATACCATCGTAGGATAAATGGGTGGTCTCATAAGTATATATCCAAGAAAGGAAAATTGATCCTCATTCGGGTTGTTTATAACAGATTTCGATATACTAGGCTCATTTATTTCTAATTCCGTCTACCATCACTGACAGGATAAAGACCTCGATGACTAATTTCCTATGGGACGATAAGAATGGAAAAAATAAATATCATCTAGCTCGATGGGAAATGCTCACCATCCCCAAGGACTGCGGGGGTTGGGGCATATTGAATGTTGATATGTTCGGAAGAGCACTACTTATGAAGTCATTATGGAGAAGTTTAAATCAAGATGGCATATGAAAATACATCATGCACTATAATTATTATAAATCCAATGACCTTAATGATGCATTTTTCATGGGATGGCAGAAAGCTGAAAGGGGATCTCATATATGGAGGAGCTTCACCAAAATATGTCCTTCTTTCAGAAATCACCTCAAATGGAGTTTTGGGAACGAACAGAGAATCATGATAGGTGAAAGGAATATCAAAGGTTTCCCGGAGAGCATCATACTTGGGGAACATATATAACACAATCTTCATAGGAGAGGGATCGCGGCCGATGAACTGGGTATGCAGGGTCATTTTATAGATGAATGGAGATACTATATGGAAGCGGTAAGAGGTATGGGATGGAACAGAAAAAATGTAGGAGATAGGATTGTCTGGGTCGACAACTTACTAAAAGGAAATATTACTATAAAATAAACATTCCTCGTGAATATTGGTTCACCAAATTATGGAAGGTTAAGGCACAAACTAAAATAATAATATTTTTATGGTGTGTGTGGAAGGAGAAAAACTTAACCTGGAAGAACCTAATGAAGAAAGGAAAGATTGGCCCAGGTATCTGTTGCTTGTGTATGAAGGGTGAAGAGGATAAGAAGCATATATTCTACAGCTGTGTATTTTCTACTGAGGTTAGGTCCCTATTGTGTAACCACTTCAATTTTCATGACTCTGACTATCAATCAACAGAAGAATGTACAAAGTGGTGGTTGGAAAAAGGTAAATGTTCTCTTATCATTCCTCTCGTATATCACTGGAAAATATGGAAGAGTAGAAATCAATTTTTTTTTGAAGATAAGAACACTCTGTTGGGATGGATTGTGAATCAAATCATTCAAAGCTAGGAGGCATTGAAAACTAAAAAAAAACCTCCGAGAGATCTATCGATTAGAATGAGACCTCATGAAATAAATTATCCGGCTGGTTTCTTCGATGGTGCAACGCAAAGTGGTAGATCCGCGGTACCTAGCTGATGATATCTTCGTTATGCCATTACAAACTTCATTGGTACGGTGGGCTGGGTTCTAACACTAGGGCAGAGATATTGGCACTTTGGGTCCTTCTATGGTTTACAAAACATCTTTACATTGGCACCATTTGAATCTTTGGAGATTCAAAAGTGTTAATTGATTATCTTAATAAGAAAAATCAGTTGGCTCCCATACAACTATCTTCATGGATTGACATGATCTCAGTATTGACCTGGGCATTCGCCAGCATCACTTTCACAAATGTTTATCGTGATAAGAACTCGAAAGCTGATAGGTTGTCCAAAAGGGGGCTGAAAGGTTCCTTTGGGGAAGTGCACTATGAACTCTATGAAGAATTAGGAGCAGGGACAAGTGGAACTGTAAGATTTCACTGAGTAGGAGAAGATAATGATGGTGACTTTGGTTTTTGACTAATGTATTTTTTAGCACTATGCAGGGAGGAATGTTGACATAGATAGGACATATACATAGATTGTGATCCTCATGCATGGTTTTTGATTGCATGCGACTCGATGGAGAGCACTCTTAGCTACATGGCAAAAGTATGGATAGAAAATAGCTTGTCCTGAAAGGTATAGGTATAATGTTGTGTGTACAGAGGATGAACTGATCTCTTGATGTTCGATGAACCATGAGAACCACTTTATCAAGGAACGTAATATGAAGGGATACAATGGATTATCTCATACCGGGGAACTATCATGACAAATGAAATATATTGTTTTTGGTTATGTTTTAATATAGAATATGTATATATGATGGACTCTGGAAAATTTAATTGAGAGAAAAATTGAAATACACCAGACTTTTTTCATGCTGGAAAAAAAAGGAAGTAATTGTAGCCGATGGTCGAATCCCTTAACAACCATTTCTCTTCCTCTTCCTTGTATACATATCATCCAGGGCTGCAATGCTCCCTTCCATGATAGTACCTTCTTTTTCTACATGTGGCCATTTGAGTCCACTGATTTGGCTTCAAACCCTAAATATTAGATGTTAATATAATTTATATATTCATCTTCCTTGTATACAATCATCCATGGCTGCAATGCTCACTTCCATGGTAGGGCCTTCTTTTTCCACATGCTGCCATTTGAATCCTTAGATTCCACTTTAAACCCTAAAAATTAGATATTAATATAATTTATATAATTAATATTAAAGAATTTATATTAGAAATAAAAAGTGATTATAAAATGTCTTACTATTTTTTTTTGTGTATGATTTATATAATTAACTTTAGTTAAATGTTAAATTTATGATTTACACTTTATTGTTATTTTTGCTAGAATTTTAATTTAGTTATCGATATTTATTAATTATTATGTGGATGGCAGGATTCTCGACAAAATATTTTAGAATATTTAGAATATTATGTGGATGGCAGGATGGCATCGGTTTGTAGTTATCATTGATGGGGATGCTATTGGTCAAAGGACCAAGCCCATCACCACTTTTGATGAATGGGCGAAGCTTATTTCCGTTGGGTTCGTTGAAGCAGATAGGACTATGAAGGCCTTGGCACATCTGAACTCTTTTTTCACGGCTTTATGTGGATCTAGTTGCGCAATCAAAGTTCTACACTCTGTCATCATATATATGTTCGTATAGAAGTAATGGCTCGAACAAGAGAAAAATATTCAAGGAAAAGGCTGTCAGGATCAGTTCCGTGGCCCTCATACTCAAATTTTCTATATTGTACCACATATGGAGGTCAACCATGTAGAAAGGAGCTCTAAAAACCTAGATCTGAAATTTTTAATTATAGGTTTACCCAAAAAAAAACCTTGGATATGGCAGATCCGGGGATGAGAAAACAAAGGAAGGAAAATTTTCAAATTTTTTACTAAAAATGTATATGGGAAATCAATTGTTTTGTGGATTGGAATTAAGTGTTGTAATTGTATAGATTCTAGAATTAGTTTTTAGATTTGAGATTTAGTTTTTAAGAAAATCAATATTATAACAAAATATTGTGAATTGATATATAATAGAGATATTTAAAAGATATTTAATAAAAATGTTTTTTATCTTCAATCTCCTTAATGTCATAAAAATGATATTATTTAGACATTCTAAATTTAAAGAATTGTTTAATGCCCTAATTCATTGTAGAGCTCATTAGATTTTTTTTTCAATTTAACAAATATTAATTTTTGATAGAAGAATAACAATAAGACCACAAGTTATAAATATTTAAAAATAAATAAAACCACATGCACAAAATTTATTTACACTAACAAAGCAATAACATACCACCACATAGCTTTTAGCTCTTGTTGATTATATCCTAAGTGATTAAATTGATACAATCTTTTAAAAGACCATCATACCTAACTTAGCTACAAATATTAAGCATGGGATTTAATTTTGTGGTTGTTGAATCTATTAGTATAAAACCACCCTACACTACTAGATTTTCTTCATGTATGTGCCCTTCCATTTTCTAGTTCGTCTAGTGTCACGATTTTGAGGGGCCAAAGTTGTGAGATATGTAGAGGCAGCCTGGAGTTTGTGAGATTTGATGAGATACCATAAGCGAAGCTTGCACAAGCAATAACTTCCTTGCCTTAGTCCTCTTGCTCATATTCTCTTCCTCTTTATGAACTCTACTCGACGAAGTTCAAACCTGTGATCCCACATTTTATTGCAACAACACACCAGCTAAATCAAATGCAAATGAAAACCAATTATTTTTCCACACAAAGCATTTATTTAATTGACTAAATGATAATGCTTTGAACCATTAAAAATTATTCAATTATTAACTTATTATTTTTCCAAAACGATAATGCTTTGAATCATTAAAAATTATTCAATTATTAACCTTTGAGGATAATTTGCATCCATTAGTTTTTTTACCATTTTTATTTAATTACAAATCGTAATCTAAAGAAACTAGATTGATGGTCCTGCTTAATTATGAAGTTGTTTGAAACTTGCAGCTCCCACGTCCTTTGCGATATGTTTCCTTCCATCCTCGACGTTGTTCCTTTCTATTTTGTTCTAGTTTAGTTTACTTAGTGTAAACCGGTGACGATGTTAGTTCATGTAAACTTATATTTCTATTTTGTGTGGGTTTACTCTAAATCTAAATAGGAGTCATTGTTAGTTAGTATAAAATCACTTGTTTATGTTTGTATATGATAACCAAAATGACAATGGTAATAAATTTGCTTTTCATTTTTACGATCATTAATTTTTATTAATATAATTTCATGTGATTTTTATTAATATGATGTCATGTGGTAAAGTATTAGGAGATTTCCAAAACACCATCTCAATCCTGAATTATTTATCATGTGAGGGAATTACATAGTTAATATGATGTCATGTAGTTAAGTATTATAAGATTTCAAAAGCACCATTTCAATCTTGAATTATTGTATAATATTAGGGAATTATAGAGTTTGGTAAAATTTTCAAGTTGATTTATTATTATTATTATTATTTTCTTTTCAAATAATTGTGATTACCAATCTTAAAAGAAATATATTATTTAAATATTTTGATTATTTAATAAAAAAATAAGATCATTTCCAAACTATTGCAATGAGAGGAGTCATCAAATTGGAGAAAAAAACAATTTGAAATGATCCTTTAACTTATTTATCCATTAACATAAGAGTTTTGACTAGTCTATAGAATATTAAAATTATGTGAACTTATTAGAAACAAAAAAAAAAAAAAACCAAAACAAAATTTTACTTCCACACAACATGCCTTCCTTTATATTCCTTTCTTACACAAATAACTTATTTATTTATTATTTATCATTTACATTCAGGTTTATCATTTACTTTGATCATTATTATAATCAAATATTTGAAACTAGATTTTACAACTTTGGCTTTGCAACTATTTTCTAGATTTGAGCCTTTGTCCTAAAAATGTTGATCACCATAAACCAGGGGCTTTGAAGTTTGTCTTGAACTCTAACTCTAATGTTTTGGTGGAAATCTTGTTCTATTTTTTTAATTGTCTGATTAAATTTTTCTAATTTTGAGTTTATTATTGTATAGGTTTAAATTGACTAGAAATATTAATTGAGTATGAGTTTTATTTGTTTCCAGATTTCCATGGTTATTAATGTTAACAATATTTTTCTTTTCCAAAAAAGAGTTGTGTATAATAGTTAGTTTGTCAACATTTTCAGGTGAAATTCCACTCATCATCAAGATCTAGCAAGTTGTATGATGCATGAGCAAATGTCAAAATATCCTTTAAATAGAAAATTTCACTAACCCTTCGATAAATATTATAAATTAATTAAATGATCGTTAGATGACCATTAATAAAAAAAATTTAATTGAATAAACAATTAAAAAATAATTATAATATAAGGTCAAAATATCAAATATATTAGAATTAAAGGTTCTAAATATGAAATCAAGTAATTATTAAAATATAAGATTAAAGTTTTAAAAGAGAGAACAAATTTGTATGTATTAATTATTAATAATTATTATTATAAGGTTAGAAAATTATGCATTAATCATTAATATTAAGATACAAGATTAAAAGTACATTAAGAAAAGTGGCTTGTTTAATATATTATATCAAATTAAGATATTAATGAGAAGTCAAGAACGAAAAGTAAAACAAAGGTTGCATGTTTAATATATTATATCAAATTAAAATATTAATGAGAAATCAAAAATGAAAATTAAAACAATGAAAGAAAAAAAAAGAAAAAAAAGAAAAACTATTAAAAAGAAAAGAGAAAAAAAGAGATAAATCAGAATAAAAAATAAAAAAAACCCAACCATAATGTTCCAAGATTTTTTTTTCCATAATGTCCCAAGATTTTATTTATTTATTTATTAAATAGTAATAGTCTATTTCCACCCTAAAACCAATTTAAACACACCTAAAATTAAATTTTTTGAAAAATGTATCATCGTATTCTCACAAAAATTTCATCAATCTGAAACGAAATTGTTGCCAACTATTTAAAGTTCTCTTAAGAGTTACACGTCTCATACTAAATGATAAAAAACGTTGATTAAGCTTAACTACGTGGATGTTAAGGGATGTCATACACTTTGTCTTTTATATGGTGATGCGCTGAAGCTCAAAGTTAATTTAATGTTTCTCTTTCCAAAACTACATGTATTAAATAATAAATATATTTTTTAAATTAATATAATTTACATATAATTTATATTATTAAAATTTTTAAAATGTTTGAGAGAATTATATTAGAATTTAGAAATAAATAAATATAATAATCAAATAAGAATACATCCTTTGTATTTGGAAAATTGTAAATAGAACAATCAATCACCAATATATTTATTATTGTATTTTTTGCTAAAACATAGCCAAAGAAGCCAATGTCTTAGCCCTGCCCACACTCTCTCTCAGGTAGAGAGAGCGTGTCAGGGGATGAAGAGGAAGAAACCTGGTGGCAATAGGAGGATGAGGGGGCAAAATTTTGAAAAACAAAATAAAAGATAGCGTCATGTTCTATAACCAGCAACAAGAATTACGTGTCTGGGTTAAAATAAAAGATACCATCGTGTTCAATAACCAGCATCAAGAATCATCCTGTCTGGGTTTTCTCTGCCAATTATTACTTGATGCCGCAATCATTGCACATGTTATTGCTCGTTTTCTCCTAACAACATCTCATGCAGCGTTTTGTAGTCAAGTAGGGAATTGCGATAAAGAAAAATTGCATTTGAGCTCACTACTACACATAAGGGGTGTTTAAGACAATATTTGAGACAAATTTTGGGTAAATTATCTCAATTTGAGACAAAAAAAAAAACTTGCCTATTGTCTTTAACCGGGTGTCTCAATTTAATGTCTTAAAATAGTATTGTCTTAAAAAATTGTCTCTATAAAGACAATATATAACACAAACAATATTGTCTCTTAAGAGACAATTTCATTTTTGTCTCTCCAAAGACAATAGTTGGGCTTAAAAACATATTGCTTTTATAGAGACAATAAGTCTTTAATCCTAGCTATTGTCTCTCTAGAGACAATGAATAATTATATTTAAAAGCAATACAATATAACTTTTGTCTCTTTAAAGACTATAAAACAATGAATCTAGAAAAATATCTCACCATTGAAATAAATCGATATAAAAAATATCTGATTTAAAAATAAAATACAATATCATTCATTAATTCATGTTAGGGCATAGTGGAATCGAACCACCTCCTGCTCATAAGGCAGGTGCTCTTCCATTAAGCTAGCACCCTTTAAAAAATTATGTGAACTATAACAGTCCTTGAATTGCATATGTAGGCATTGATTTAAAAAAAAAAGGGTCAACACATAATGGCACAATCTTTATAAAATCTATAATCATGCAACACCTATTTTTAACTTAATAAAAAATAACTCAATCGAGTTAACTAAATTTCACACTCTTGTAACATAACCACACAACAAGCTAATAATACACAATAATCCACAAACAATTTAATCTAGTCCTACAAAGAAAAGCAACTAGAATTAGCACAAGTTGTTAATATCTTGCCACAACAATTAACTTTCACATTGCTTTCTGCATCATATTTTGTCAATAAAGAAATACAAAAAATGGTTCCAAAAAAGCTTCAAATGGCTTCATTGACACCATTACCACTTGGTTTGATTGATTGCAGCAAAATGAATAGTTATTTTAACCCATTTGAACAATCATGTCTGTATGAAAACCTCATTCAGCAAACTGAATAGCTCCTTTAGCCCAACCTACGCTCCTCCCTGTCATGTCTATATGAAAACCTTGATTTTTCATATCTGCGAACTCATTTTAATATATAAATGAAAACAATGAAAAGTATTATACATGATCTTAGATCCAAATTAGTTTAATTAAATGCTTCAGACGAAATATTAATTCCATGTTAATTAATTTTCTTAAACAACCCCCCGTGTAGTAGTGCACAAATCTTGCATATCCATGTCTCCTGCTACCACTATAGTTATCATTGGAACTACTGAGAAGTATGTGATGAGGAGGATCATGTGCCTGGAGACTTTTCAATCTTGGGCCTGACTTTTTTGGAAGTCCTTGTTTGGGAACATGGAAGGGGCCATATTGAATACTGCTCTCGGTGCCCATAACATCTCACCTGCATGAAGTCCAAAACAAGTATTAGAAGTCTTGATAGATCACCATTAAAAATAAACAAACAAGAAATCCACCACCGTGTCTCTGCCTTGCAATATGTTCCTATATGCTTCTCCTTACAGTCAAGTTTTTTCATGAATATATTACTCATTTGTTGAAAACCTTGTACTTCCAGAAATAATCCATTATATTTGTGAAAGGCCTCCCAAATCTAGCCAAACAATTACAAAATCTAATGCCTAAAATATTGTCAACATATACCTTTCTACTTTAGTCACTTTTATATCCATAATGTAGCGAGGTATGTGTGCGGTGAACTGATGGGGATGGGTACAACAAAAATTTGGAAGTTCTATGTATATCTATTAGCAGAAGGTCAAATCTAGTCCGCATCATGAAAACTTCAGGATTGAAAAGATCTAAAAATCTAATTTTGTAGCTTTCAAGTTTTTCAATAGATTTAGGGAATCAAACACTTGTAGAAATGGTACCTGTACTTGGTTGTGAGATTGTGGATCAGGATAAGCATGTCCAACTTTGCTAATTCGTTCCTAAGGCATGAATGGACTCCACTGCCAAGGGGAAGAAACATGTTCTGTTTTGGAGGTCTCTGCAACAACAAAGGCACAATATCAATATGTTTTAAGTAAATAATATTTCAGTAGATCTTGAAAAGAAGACGCTGAAAATCACAAATTTCATTAATGTCCACTGCAAATCTTGGACAGTGAAAATCATAGATGTTCATTAATGTCAACTTTGAATCTTGGAATATATATATATATATATATATAAGACCAATGATCCTCCTCAAAATCCAAACATTATGGAAACACTGCATTCACTAACCTCAAATCTGGAAGGATCAAATGTATGAGGATCCGGAAAGAATTCTAGATTATGGTAAATGTTTCTGAAAAGTGGCATGACCTTCACAGCAGTTGGGAATGAGGTAGCCTGCATAATATATGTTATATTGGTATAAAGTCATTTTAAACTTGTAAGTGATTTTGAGGAACATGTATTAGTGTTATTTTGGGAAAGGGACATGTTTATCTTGATTGTAGATTTTAAAATTTTTGGAAATTTCACAGACATGAGTGAATTCAAATCATTGACTTCACTTA